>BCKZ01000005.1:698698-849354 GCA_001600815.1 Alloascoidea hylecoeti
CCTTTCCCACCACCACCACCACCACCAGAGTTTGAACATGATGATGACCATCGTCGTCCTATGCACAGAGGCCCAGGAAGGTTCCCAGATGAACCGGAATTTGATCATAAAGATGATGAACATCGTGAACATCGTCCTATGCACAAAGGTAAAGGTCCCGGCCCCAAGAAACACCACGACCAAGATGATTCATTAGATGAGTTGAAGAATAAATTTGAAAGCATTAAGTCATGTTTAGAGAAGAAGGTTTCCGAAAAGGAGGAACTTCTTAAATCAATTGAAAAGATGGAAAATCCAACCGAAGAAGATTTGAAAGAATTTGAAAAAAAAGAAAATAAACTTGAAAAGAAAATCCATAAACTCTTTAGAAAGTTGTCAAAGGTTGAACATAAAATGAAACATTTCCTAGAAAATGAATCTCATAACAGAAAGCATATGGATGATAAGCATTCCAACAAAAAACATAGCTCTGGCTCTTTTTGGTCAAAGATCACAGAGCCTTTGTCTCTCTATTAGGCGATATCTTGTATTTGATTTGTGATAATATAGATATATATATATATGGACAAATAGTGTGTTTTTGGATTGTTTTATGGGTATATTATTGGTTCTTAGGTAGCAATTTAAATTGTTTTTCTTGTAATTAGATCTTATAATTATTATTTTATAATCTATGCTTACAGAATTTACTGTTATCAATTAATTGTATAATAGTATCTAAAGTTCATCACTTTTTAGATTTTCTTTTCATCCAAAAATTTAGTATTTAAAATCAAACAATCTATCATGCTGAACCAAGATTGATGGAACTTAAAATTAAAAATTAAAAGTTAGCTGAATTCTTTTCTGCTGCTAGTTCCCTATTTTTACTTAAATAAATTTATTTGTACTAATAGTAGTGGGTCAAATAGCAAATATGTGTAACTACGAACAATAAAATTCACTCTGAGGCGTTAATATTTATCCCTCAGCTTTGGAGATATCAAAGAGAACGGTGACCATTGATCTTATCACTAATCTTCCTTTAATCTGATGAATTGTTTATTATTGTTGATGAATTTACTATAGCAGACAGTCAGGATGAAGGTGCATAAATTTTTTTCCGACACCCTATTTTGAAACTCACGCTCCAACTACCAACAAATCTAAATCATATTTCTAAGTACATTATCTGATAGTAAATAGACAAATAAAACTTATGATGCTTTTATTTTTTTATTTTGGTTTGCGTTGAGGAGAGACGTGACTTCCAAAGTTATGACCCTTTTCTTTCATTCGCATGGCATAATATGCAGAAAATATGCAGCATAATTACCCAATTAGGAAGTTAAACACCCTTACACCAGAACCAATCTTTGGCCTTGATAAAAGGCATTATGGTGTGTAAAGAATTGGACTCCATTTATCATATTTGATGGAACTGAGTTTTAAATATGCTTTCTAAACTTCTTAATTTTTTGAAGTTACCGGAATGATTACCAGCTGCTAATTTCAATGTTTTGTATAGTGTCATCTATTAAAGTAAATTGAGTTTCTCCTATAAATCTTGATTTTTTCTTATCATTAATTATGATGAATGATACAAAAATTCTTAACTTTAGTTATATCTTTAAGTAAGTTTAACATCTGAGAAAAGGCAAACAGACTTCATCAAGCTTACCTTCTCGATGAACTAGACTTAATATAAATAAGAAACTTGAATTATATCAATCTGAATTATTTTGTTTCCACTAACTTCATTACAAAACTGAACAAACAATCATTCACAAATCTGGATTTTATCTGCGCAGTATATCACTCATGTAAATTGTTGCGACCTATTTAGACAAAACAAAGAATAAATGGAAATGAGGTTGAAATTAACAGGTGGTTAATGGTATCTAAACTGAAGCAGAATTAACAAAATTTAGTGAAAGAAATTGTATCCCTTTTGTGAGACAACTATTATATTCAATCCCTAAATATAATTGAATAAGGTAAAGTAGAAAACCGAACAGTTTTAACTTCATTGATCACTTTACAATCGATGATTTATATTAATTGACAGATAATCTGCTTTTTTTTCTCACTCCTATTACTAATTTTAATTTCTTTCCTTCTCCTTTTCAATAGATTTGAATTCTAATTCTGAATAATATTTATACTTATTGAGATCGTGGTAAGTATTCATAAAATTGATATTACTTTTGAATTTTTTATAATTAAAGATTAAACGTTAAATCCCAATCTCATGTAATAAATAACTGTTGTAGTTAAGTATGCAATAGGTCCAAACAGCAAACTTCGAATGGTGCTAATTATTATTCCAGGATCTCCTTATGTTTTGAGTATAGTCCAAAAGCTAAAGAGCCAGCAGAAATGGGTGTTCCTGAAAAGGCTATATCTCAATGCCATATCAATTGGAAAGATGTCGCTTATCAACTGGCATCTAGTATCCCTACGATTATTTATCATGTATATCGTTTAGATTCTATTTATGTATAGTATATAGTATGCCTAATACCCATTCTTATTCTAGTTTCCATTGATTTCTGCTAGCGCTTGTGTTAACTTCCTTAATAAAACATCATTTTCCTCTTTTGTTCCTACAGTAGCTCTAATACCACCACTACATCCAGGTTCGTTCCCTCTATATCTTATGACAACACCATCAACTTCAGCAAGTTTTGTATAAACTTTTTCAGCAGTAGAGGATGAAGGTTTTCCTTCTTTGTCAAGTATTTGGAATAATAAGAAATTTGCATCCAATCCTCCAATTATTTTACCAATACCTTTAATTTTTGGAAGTTCATTCACTATCCTTTCTCTTTGTTGTATAATTTGTTTCGTATGTTTTCTCATTTTTTTGACACTTTCAGGTGATAAAGCTCTTTCAGCAATTAAAGAAGAAGGTGTTGAAATGTTATATGGAGCCTTCATGTTATTGAATAATTGAGTAACTTCTACTGAACCATAAGAAATACCCAACCTAATAGCAGCAAGACCAAACGATTTTGATAATGTCTGTAAAACAACCAGATTTGGATATTTATTCACATATGGTGCCATTGAACTACCAACTGGTGAAAAATCAATATACGCTTCATCAACAACAACAATACCATTCCACGTTGGATGATTTAAAATTGTTTCAATATCTTTGATATTAAGTAAACCGGCCGTTGGATTTCCGGGAGAGCAAAAATAAGCAACTTTAATTGATGAGTCTTCTATTAATGCCTTCGAAACTTCTTTTGGTCTTAATGGGAAACCTTGAGCTTCCAAATCCAAATTAACTTTAACAATTTCAACATCATTAATTTTTGCAGAAACTGAATACATTCCATAAGTAGGGGGACAGGTCAATAATTTATCCTTTCCTGGAACACAAAAACATCTTATTAAAGCATCGATACATTCATCTGATCCAACACCTAAGAATAAATTTTCTGGTATCAAATTACTGATACTAGCATCTGCCTTATCTGCATTTCTTAAATCGCAAATCAATTGCTTTACATGACGTTGATGGGGATCGGGATACCTATGAAGTTCAGCATCAATTTCATCCTGTTCAATAGAAGCTAATGATGGACCATGAGCATTCTCATTGGCATCAAGTAGAATTCCTTCTTTATAGTCACTTTAAATAGTTAGCTATTGGTACAAATTATCATATAATTATTTCAAATAGTCTATATTTACTCTCTAGCACATCTATAAGGAACCAATTCCAAGATGTTTGGTCTGGCCAAGGTTCTCAAGTTAAAAGCTCCCATAATTATATCTTAATAAAGTGAATAATTCTAACCTTTTATAGAAGAAAACGAAACATTATGACTCTTATATGTCAAATCCCCAAGATGTACGGATGTTTACCTGTGTTACCCTGACTCATTGAAAAGCCATCATATATTTCAATTCTATTCCACTTCTATCAAACTATAGGAGATCGTGTCTGTTTCTAAAAATGTCCACCATCGATGATCTCAAAACATTGGAGACTGATGATTATGGATTTAAGGCTCTTGGATCTGCGATTCAACTATTAGAAGTCTATGATGAACTTCCCCACAAATCTTTACGTTTGTTTGCTATATCGAACTTCAATGGAGTCTTCTTTGCCGTAGGAAAAGAAGGTATGTTAATTATATAAATATGGATAAGGAGTTATAATACTAATATATCAATTTTTTAGGTTTACTTATCGGAAAGCTAGAATCTTTAAGAAATGCTTTAATTAATTCCGAAGCAAAAGTTACGGGAACTATCACAATCCCATCTCCTGGTGAAGCAGCAATTACTTTAATTGAACTGTCTTCTGATGAAACCAGACTATATGTGGCTATATCTTCTACGATCTACAGTTATGCAATAAAAGATATATTAGATGGATCTAATAATCCAACATCTTTCACACTTCCAGACTCTATCTTAGATATTCAATCAAACCCACAAAATGGTGATACTTTAGGTGTTGTGTTAAATAACCATTCTTTATTATTACTAGACTCATCAGATGGTTCTACCACTACACTCTTTAAATCTGGAGTATTGTGTTTATCTTGGTCACCAAAGGATAAACAATTAATTGTTGGTAATACAGAAGGAAATATAGTTCAATTGAAACCAAATGGTGATGTAGCTGCAACGATAACACCTCCTGAAGGATTGAAATCAAATGATCTACCCTTACAATTACTCTGGATCTCAGTAGATGAGATATTTACAACTTATGGCTCTACATTAGAAGATGAAAATCATGAATATAGAACATTTTTAATTATTAGAGATGAAACAACAAAAAATTGTACTTTTAATGAAACATTGGATATCTGTCCACCATTTGGTGTTAGGGAACGAGTTGGATGTTTTTATTCCTCAGTTTTAAATAATTGGAGTCCCCAATATCCAAAAATGATAATTTCTGCATCTGCCCCTTCATCAGATATATCACTATACACACCAAATCAATTTTTCGATCTTACGCTTGAAACTGCAAAAGCATCATTACCTTTATTTGATGAACAGATCGAAACATCACCTCTTGGTTTAGCCATTGATATTTCTTCAACAGAAAATGCGATTGAGCCATGCTTGGGGGTAAATAGTTATGATCCATTACCAATTATTTGGGCATTAAATGATAAAGGTAGTATTTCAGGCTGGTATTTATTTTCAATTCATGAAATTAAATCCAAAAAAGTATCATTAAATCCATTGGTTGATGAACTGAATTCAAAAATCGAAGAATCCAGAAAAAATTCAAATTTTAATTCTGATGTGGTATCGAAACCAACACTGAAATTAGGATCACCAATAAATCAATCTCCATTATTATCATCGAAGGATGGAGATGAAAACAAGCAAGGTACATTTGGCTTTGGATCTTTTTCTGCTCAGTTACCATCCGATAAAAATGATTCTAAATTAAATGGTATCTCTAAGAAACCTTCTGGGATAGAGACCACTGAGAATAAACCTACTTTTGGGCAATCAACCTTTGGAAAGACTTCGGCGTTTGGACAAAATTCAGCTTTTGGACAGACTTCAGCTTTCGGACAGACTTCAGCTTTTGGACAAACTTCAACCTTTGGACAGTCATCTTTTGGGAAATTGGCTTCAGCCTCTGGTCAGACTCCTACTTTTGGACAGGGTTTTGGACTTAGTTCATCTCAAGCTACACAAGGACAAAAATCATTACATTTAAATCCTTCTAATCCAACTTTCGGAAAAACTGCATTCAATTCATCACCTTTTGGCCAAAGCCCAAATAATCCACAAAGTAATAATAGTGTATCTCTATCATCAAATCATGTTTTTGGATCTGGAACAGGCTCAGGCTCAGGTTCCGGGTTGAGTGGGCTTCTTGAACGATCAAGAGGACCATCGTTTTTAGATGCTGCAACTACAAATGATAAAGATGATAAAAAGAATTCTTTTCCAACAAATTTTAAATCTGGACCTTTTCCAAAATTTGGTGAATTAATCAAAAAAGAAAATAATGTTACAAATGGAAAATTTAAAACTGGTCTTTTCTCACCTATTAATGCAAATGATGATGCTGATGATTCAAATCCATTTAAATTCAAAATTCCTAGTAATCAGTTACATGATGATGATGATGTCTCAACGGACCAAAATTCATCTGATAATGAAGATGAGAGTGATGGCGTTGAAGAACTTTATGAAGGAAATCAATCAAAAACACTTCCAGCTTTTAAATTTAGTAAAACTTCACCATCATTATCAAAACCAACCTCGTCAAATATTAATGATTATGATACCGAAGATGATCTATCAGATCCAAACTTAATTGGAAGTATAAATTTAAATAATAACCAAGGAGATGAAGGGGCTGAGTTATCAGGAGTACTAGAAGAAACTGAAGAAGAAGAAGAAGACGAAGGTTATGCATACTCAGAAAATGCAGCATCATCAGAATTTGGTGTTGCTACTGAAGCAAGTAAATCTAATGAAAGTGTAGTATTTTATAATGAGGGAAAAAATTCACATCATGTGGATAATGATAATAGTGAAGATTATGAAGATTTGGAATCATTTAAAGGTTTTGATAAAGACACTTCTGGGCCTCCTCAAGTTAAGTTTGACCCCGAATCAGATGAAGAGTTTAAGATTACCCCAGAATCTGGTGGTTCCTCTAAAGAAAATGAACTATTGGATGAAGTTCGTTTAGATAATGGAAAAGATGGGACTAATAAAAATGGGATTAAGGAGGAATCTGAGAAAGATTCCGAAAAAGGGAAGGATATAATTAAAAAAGAATCAAATGAGAAGGAACCCTTAGTCTCTAAAGATATCAAAAAAGAAACTGTACCAACAAAACCTCCAGTTGAAGTTCATGATAATCAAATTCAAACTACGGATGCCAATCACGAAGCTTCGATTCAAACAATCGATGCTGGTATTGAATTTGGAATGCAATCGTTTGAAGGAGAAGAAGTATATTTTGGATCATTTTTCATACCTCCATCACCTCCAACGTTTTGTCAATTGGGCAATATTGATTATCCTCCTCTTTCTCGAGATCCAATTGTTAAAGAAATCGAAAAATTGATATATGGTGCGGATGCTGAATTTCAAATTGTTGATGAAAATGTTAAAAGGTTTACCGAATATATAGCAGGACATAATGAAAAGGAACCAATCCATAATGAAAAAACATTAATGGCACTTGAACAATGGAGATTATCGGATGGATTAATTATATCTGGATTTCTTGATGATTTAAAAGAAGAATTGAGCAAAAATCATAAAGTTTTAAAAGTTCAAGATTCTTGGGTTGATAATATTAAAAGAGATTTTGAGGGAAATGAAAAGAAATTTCCACAAGTTTATACGTTACTTGAAAGAAAAGCATATTCCAAAACTCATACACAGTTAGGAATAAAAACAAGACAATTACCACTTCAAGCAATACAGTTAAGAAAAAATATAAGATCTAATAAAGCAACAGTTGATGAAGAATTAAAACAAGTTGAATCAGAATTTGTTAAAATAAAATCAAGAATTGCAATTGAATCATCAAATTCTCCACCATTAAAAGTTGTTCAAGATTCAATTGTTAAAGTTGCAAGAAGTGCCAGATTAAGATATAATAAAGTAGAAATATTGACAAAAGAAGTCGATGAATTGATTAGATCAATGGAAGGAAAATTGACGTTATCATCTTCACCAGCTCGTGTTTCTGATCAACCCCCAGAGAATGATAGAGACCGTGCTTTAGCAAAAATCGCGGTTAAAGATCTTGATCAACGGTTAAGAGCTAGACATCGGTTAGCGAGCAGACTTCGACACCGAAATGGGTCTTTAGTTTAGCCAACGAGTAGTTAAGTAAAGAATATCTGAATGTCATATAACTTTTATTCAATATGTATTTAAATATATTCATGTATTATACTTTGTATTCCATACCATATCGGCGTAATTTTAAAAAATGGGGGTCACCTTCTTTTTCAATAACCATATCACCTTTAAGTAACAATCTTACCAAAGGGGTGTCAGGATCACCAACATCAACATAACGATCCTCATTACCTGTCATTGCATTTAATAAATTTTCCATTATTGAGAAGTTTTTCTTCTTTTCTTCACCGTGTTTACCACCTCCATAGCCATCAAAAATTTTAGTTTGAATGATACCAATCAATTCTTTTAAATACTTAATCTGTTGGGTAGAATTCTCCGTTAATTCTTTGTTTTTTTGGTCGATTACTTCAGTAATCTTCTCCAATGAATAAATCTCTTTGTCGGTAATTTCAGCGATACGATCATCTAATAAAGAATTAATAGTTTTCAATTCATCACTTAAATTTTTTTCAAATTCTATTGATTTATCCATTTCATCATTATAATCTAGAAGTTCTTTTAATGCTCTTAAAGAGCTTTCTTTTTGTTCAAATAACATTGAAGCAGCTACTGATACTCCTAAAACCTGGTCTCTATCTAGATTGCTTGTAAGACGCGAAGATGATAATGCCAAACCAGTAGCACGGCACTTTAAGCTATCGAATTTATCCCCTTCTTCCAACAACTATAAATAATATGTTAATACAATGCTTCTTTTAAGTAGAAGTATAAAAACATACAGCTTCTGCTTTTTCATCCAAAGAAGCATCTAAAATATTAATAAAATCTGCTATTTTGGTGTTTTGTTCTTCCAGCCGCGTTAAATAGGCACTGTCTGTTGGAGCCCGCGAATTGGCATCAGTAGCCTCTGGAATCGATTTCCAAGAAGAATCCCCGGCATCCAGGAAATATTTTAATCGTGATGATAACTCTTTTTCTGACATTTTTGTGTACATTTTTTGTATTTTGTGTTTGTCTTCGTGTTTGTTCTGCACGTGTGATATATTTCACCATCGAAAATATCAAAAACATATATTTTATTAATTAAAGAGACAAAATGACAGAATCAAGTGTAGAACAATTTTATAATATTGTGCAACAAATAAAGGATACAAAAACACCCTGGAAACAAAACTTAGAATCGTATGAATATGTCTGTTTCTTCCTATTAAAGGATCATGATAATTAACTCATAAGTTATAGATTTGGTTTAGAAACAGTGAACTTATTTGATATTGAAAATCAAATTGTTGATGATTTGAAAAATGTCTTGAAAGTATCATTTGAGGATATTAATTCAAGGGGAAATAGAAACGTGAGTGAAACATTTATAACCTTCATCATGATTATTAATTCTTCATTCATTAACAATATTTAGACTGTCCTGTTAAGCGTTGCAATTTTGATTGCTAACGGAAGATTAAATGAACAAATAACTACAATATTAGAAACAACATTAAACTCATTAGATGTATCTGAAATAAAATGGACATGGTCAAAGAGTAAGATTATATTTTTTTACTAATGGGAACTCATGTGAAAACTAATTATATGATTTTAGGCATTGATCATGAATCAACTAATTATAAAAGTGAAGAAGAGTTTAAAAGATTTAATGAATTCAAATTAAATATATTACATTTAATTGTTGATAATTATTCAAGTTATGATCTAAACATAGGTTTGTTAAAAAACATTATTATAAAATCATCAATATTTTCAATTTCCACAATACCATGGTCAAATAAATCATGTAAAGAAATAAGTGAAAAAATAATTCAAAAATGTTTAGATTTAAATTCCAATTTAATAAATGATGATTTTTATATTAATATTTTAAATAATGATTTAAAATCAAAAATCATTAAAATCGGGAAAAGTTCAAAAATAACATCACAAGGTCGTAAGAAAATTGATAATATATTTAATAATACAAAGTTAGGATATAAAGATGATTCAATATATTCATCAGATTCAAAAGATTCTTGGAAATTTCAATGTCCTGAAGTATTATCATCATTATACTGGATAATTAATAAATTATCATCAAAGGATATTAATAATAATTGGTTTATACTAATACCATCAATTTTAAATATAATTGATGATTATGAATGTATTATAAAAGCATATGGTTGTTTAATTCTAAATCAATTACTTTCTAAAATTGACCCATTATTTTTAAAAAGAACTGGTTTAGGTCCAATATTTTGGGAAAGTTTAACAAATTGTACAGCATATTTACCAACTTTAACACCAGTTTCTGATTCAATATTTATATTAAATAATTCTTTAACTACTTTGAATTCTTTAGTACCAATTTTAGAAACTGATAAATCAAAACAAATGTATTTATACGGTGAAACATTACAAAATTGTATATTGCGTGGTATATCTCATTCAGGTGAAAATATAAAAATAATGAAAACATTATTAAATCATGTTCAAATTTCAATTCACAATTTACAAATTTATTCAGTTAAATATCTTTCACAATTGATTGAAATTTGTCGTTCGATAATAACAGATCCTTATAACATGGTAGATTGTTCATTAACTATACAATCATTAAAATTACTAAACATAACTATATGTAACTGCTGGCCTAGAATTAAATACTATCAATATGATATAATCTATACTACTGCAACTGCTTGGAAACAATTAGAAAGAGAGAAAAAATCAAACAATAACAATAATTATCACAAAGATTTAAACATAATTGAGAAAGAAATAAAGAATATTATTAACTTATTAAAAGATTGTTGTGAAAATGAAGAAGTTGAAGAAACGATAAAAATTGTTAAAGGTAACGATCGATATGAAAACTTCTGTTCAGGATTCTGATATTCCAATATAATGCTACCTCCTAGAAAAACTCTAATATTACAACAAAAATATGAAAGGAAAATATTAAATAAATTATTACAATTATGATATATATAGATTTTATAATGTTAAGTTTGTATCACGTGAATCCATATTTATATTAATATTTTCTCAACTTTATGATAAATATAGTGTGGTAAATATAATGATAAGACTATTAAAACCTTCAATTAGGCCACTATTAAATAAATCAATTCTTTGTAATCAAAGATCAATATCTTCAAATGCCATTTCAATATCTTCTGAAGTTTCTAAAGCATTAAAGAATAAAACTCCAGTTGTATCATTAGAAAGTACAATTATAACTCATGGTTTACCTTATCCAGAAAATTATGAAATGGCAGTGGAAGTTGAAAATTTAGTTAAATCTTTAGGTGCAATTCCAGCAACTACAGCTTTTATAAATGGTATACCAAAAGTTGGTTTAAATGAAGAAGAATTATTAATTCTTTCAAAAGGAGGACAGGACAAAAATATTAAAGTTTCAAGACGTGATATTCCATATATTATATCTAAAAAATTAAATGGAGGTACAACAATCGCAGGAACTATGATTTTATCTCATTTGGCAGGAATAAAAGTTTTTGGCACTGGCGGTTTAGGTGGTGTTCATCGTGGTGGAGAATTATCATTAGATGTTAGTGCTGATTTAGATGAATTGGGTAGAACTCCTGTTTCTGTTATTTGTGCTGGTCCAAAAAGTATTTTGGATATTAAAAGAACGATGGAATATTTGGAAACAAAGGGAGTTCATGTTTCAACAATGGGTCCAAAGGGATCAAATATACCTGGCTTTTATTGTAGAGATTCTGGTGTTTCGGTAAGTTCATAATGATAATGAGATTGTCTTTCTTACTAACTTTTATTTTTTAGTCACCTTATAATTTTGAAACTCCTGAAGAAGCTGCAAAAATAATCCGTAAGGCTAAATTCACCTATCATTCTAATTGATGAATATAAATACTAATTATATACTATAGTGGCTGGCAATTCTCTCGATTTACAATCAGGTAATCTTTTTTGTATCCCACCTCCAGAATCAATTGCAATGGATTCGGATTTTATAAATAATATTATTGAGAAGGCAATAATTGAATGTGAAGCTAAAGGAATTAAAGGAAAATATATTACTCCATTTTTATTGAGTGAAATTAGTGATTTGACTGGTGGTGCAAGTGTTAAAACTAATATGGAATTTGTTTTAAATAATGTAACAGTTGCGACAAAAATTGCAATTGAATTAGCAAAATTGGAAGTGAGTAATTATAACTTTGATGAATAGTGATTATATATTATTATCTTCAATTATTAATAGTATAATTTTTATAAATACTGACCATAATTCTTATAGAATAAAGAAAGTCATTTCACAAGTACACTTTTAAAATCATATTCCAACAAAAATGCTGTCATTGATAACCACAATCATAAGGGATTATCTTCCACAAACATCAAACCCATTGATATCGGTAATGATAATGGTAATGATCATACAGATTCACTCACAATTGGTTCATTAGCTCTAGACATTACTTGTAAGATTGATAACAAAACTTCAAACTATTTGGAAACATCAAATCCAGGTACAATAAGTAATAGCATTGGAGGAGTTGGTTATAATGTTTCATTAGCATCATCGTTAGTGGGTAAAAACTTAGACACAAAAAACCGTTTAATATCTGCAGTTGGAAATGATATATCGGGACAAGAAATAATAAATGAATTAAAACAACAAAAATTTGATACTTCTGGTTTATTTATATCAGAAAATGAAGAAACTTCAAAATATATTTCAATTAATAATAATAATGGTAAACTAATTATTGCATGTTCAAATATGAATATAATTGAAAATTTAAATGAAGAACATATCAAAAATCAAATAAAAAGAGCATCATCTTCATCATCTTCACCATTAAAATATATTTTATTTGATGGGAATTTAAATACAAATATAATTAATTTGTTAATTAATCTTTCATCTATTAATAAATTTAAATTAATATTTGAACCAACATCAATTGAAAAATCAAAAAAATTAGGTGATAAATCATTAAAATTAAATGTTTTCCCAAATAATCAAATGGATTTAATAACACCAAATATTCTTGAATTAAAATCAATTTATGAATCATTTATTGAAAATGAAAAATTTGATCATGAGAAATGGTTTGATATAATTGACTCATTACAAATTAATTCAAATTTTATTGATAAGATTGATAGATTAACTAAAAAATTTCCAGATATTAAAAATATTATAAAAGATGGTATTATTCAACAATCTATTAAATTATTACCTTTCATACCTTGTTTAATTATAACAAATGGCTCTGGTGGTTTAATCATATTACAACTCGTATCAGATATTAATAAAGCAACATCATCATTATCTAAGAATAATGATAATACAAAAGTATTTACTGTTTTTAATAAAGGTTCCATTTTATTAGATGATAAAAACTTGGGTGTTATTTTCCAATATTATCCAGCCGAAAAAGTTTTATCAGATTCAATTGTTAGTGTTAGCGGTGCAGGGGATTCATTATCAGGTGCTTTATTAGCGGAGTTATCAAAAGATGATTTATGGTTAGATACATGTGGAGAAAAAAGAAATGAAATTATTTCAAAAGCTCAAAAAGCTGCTGTTTTGGCATTAAAATCAAATGAAACTGTTAATTATGAAATTACATATTTGTAACTAATCTTTACATATAGTTATACAAAAAGCAATACATTAAATTTGAATATGAATTCTATACTAGCATATCCTCTTTAGGTATAAACTCTAAAATTTGAAAAAGATCCTTCTTCTATCGCGTCTTTTAGATCTTCGCTATTATTAACAATCTTATCAGCATTATTACTCGTACTAGCAATATCTTGTATTTTTAAACCTAAATCAATCAAACCTCCTGTTAATTCATCGTCATTATTATTATAATTCTTCTTTTGCAATTGTTTCTTTAAAACTTCTGTACCTGAATCATTAACTTTACATAAATAAATATCAAAAGCAATTGATTTCCCACATATCAGATTTTTGATTGGATTAACTAATAAAGATAACTTCAATTCATTACTTTTTGTAATTTTTTGATAATTAATTGGTAGTAATATAAAATTATTATGATTTAAATATTTTATTTTAAATTTTAAATCTTCAAATGATTCAAAGTTAGTCATATTATTATTAAATAATTGTTCTAAATCATTGATTGTTAAACTTTCAATACAATCTTCCAATAAAATAGAATTATAATAACCAAATAATTCATTATCAGTTGAAACAGGTTGTAATTGTGATTGTTCTTGTGGTTGACTATTATTATGAATTGAATTATCTTTTAATAAAGATTTCGTTTTTAAGGCCTCAGATACCGTCATCTCTGGAACTTTAACCAAAGGACTATAGTAAACTGTAACACTTCTATTTGGTTCCATATCTTCAGAGACTGATTTTAATGAAAATGCTTCCGATAACATATGAATGAACGCTCTTTGTTCTCCCTTCATTGGTGGAAATCTTATGACTTGTTTAATACTATTATCATGAGTGATCTCGACAAAAGCTCTTAATTTTGATTCAATTCCTAAACTCCATTCTTTATTTCTTATAAAATAGGAAAGTAATTGAAAGCTATATCTATTTGTAATATCAATTGCCGTTGTTGTTATCGCTGCTGAATTTGCTGATGCTGTTGAGTCAGATGTATTATCACCAATTTGCAATGCATTTAAAAGATTTCTATTCCTTGCAAGTCTTAAACATTCACCATTACATGGTAAAGTCTTAGTGTTTGTTGATGGTGATGTTGAACTATATCCACACACATAATTTTTAGATATATTCCCGCAATCACATGTAATGGTAACAATTGATTGACATGGTTTTGATTCATTACATTTAAATGGAGAATGACATAAATTTGAACACGGATGTCCACATTTTTTAATCTTCCCACATTTGAATGGACATTTCTTCAAACATTCATTTGGTAAATGACATACTTTATTACAAGTATGTGAACCACAACTTGATAATAATTTCCCACAAATTTGTCCACATGAAACATTTTTCTGTGAACATGGAGCTTTGAATGTTTTTTTAGAACACATACATTTTTTGGAAACTAAAGTCCCACATGGTGGACATTTCACATCATCAGGATGACATAAATGACTAACTTGATTATGACCACAACTTAAAGATCTTGTACATGGGTATTTGCATTGTGGTAAAATTGTACCACATCTAACAGGGGCAGGGACCATTGTTTTACCACACGAACATATTAAATCCTCAGAAGATGATATAAGACATGGATTACAAGGACCACTATGACAAGTCATTTCACATCTATGAATACCACATTTTAATAATTTCCCACATGTTTTTGTACAAATATGAACAGCTTCAATTGTCATTTGAAGATCATTATTGTTATTAATAAATGTTTTAGATCTTTGTGCACGTTTCCTAGCTCGTTCTCGCTCTTTTGAAATAGGTTCAGATTCACAACATATTTTACCACATCTATGTCTTCGACAATTCAATAATGCATCACATTTATGGGTACATTCTGGCGTTAGGCCATCTTTTATAAATTTGCAAGGGACTAAATACGATGTATTTTGACAAGAACATTTTCTTTTCAAAATTTCATGGCATGGATCACAAGGACCATCATGACATTTATGAGGACACTTATGGCCACATGGTAATGGTTTACCACAAACTTCATGACATGTTGGTACTGGCTCTGTACATTTTAATCTTTCTTTCTTTAATAATATAGAGATTTTTGTTTTACCACATGGGCAAAATTTAATATTTTTGGGACTTCTTGGACATGAATGGATTGGTAATTTCGATTGATTCTTAGATATATAATGACACCTGAGTTGACATTTATGAAGACCACAATCAAATAATTCATTACAAATTTCACCACATGAATAAGATCCTATCCATTCTTTTAAGCCTGTAGTTGTATTGGGATTTGTTATTAATTTAGGGTTCCTTTCGTAACACGCTATAATCTTTTTGTGTTTCCCACAATAACAAGTTTCTTCAGATTTTTCTAAACATTTACCACATAACCCATCATGACATTGTTTACCACATAGATGTTTACCACATGGCATTAATTCATTACATAACTTATCGCATTGCCAACCTTTATATGGTGTTATTATACATGGCCACTGCTGTTTTGAAGCGCCACATTTACAGCTCAAAACAGGACCTAAAGCAGTACATTGAGCATGAGGACCAGGGTGACATTGTAATGAACAACCGTGAACACAATCATCAAGTGGATGGTTGCAAGTTTGCCCACAACTATGTGGTGAAAAAACATTACCTGAAGGGTGTAAAACTTTACCACACCAACATCTGTATTGTGAAGGTACCTCAACTGTATCTATATTACAAGAAGGACATCTCCACGAGTCTATGTTTGTATTTTTGTTTGACCCTGTATTTGATGACGCTAAACTTTTCAAAGCCCATTGCTTAATACATTTTAAATGATATACTCGATAACATTTTTTACAATTCCAAACATGGGAATCAGAGTCAACTTCACTTGTGCAGACCAAACAAGTATAAGTCCCATCGATAATTTCCTTTTTGATACTATCACCAAGAGTATCATAATCAGAAACATCACTATTTGAGTCCGAATCATCATTATCTAAATACTCATCATTATGATTGTGTAAATGGGTTAACTGATCATGAACATTGATATCACTAACCAGATCTGACGTCTCGTGAACTTCACTGACAATAAACTCGGGCATATACCGCTTTATTCGCTTATTTTAGTTTAATAGGTTTTAAGATAAAAGAAGGGGTACCTGTGTTTATATATATATTTTTAATATTTTTTTTGTTTAAAGATTTGATTATACTTTTTTATTCTTACCAAAAAGAGATATTTGTTTGAGTAATACTCATCACATGACTGAGGCAGAAAAAGAAACTGCTTTGGCACAGTACATATATGGTGAAATTGGCATATGAGTAGTAGTGATTTTCTATACTCATAACTATAGCTTATTTTGGTAAAATCAAATTTGAAATGAAATCTTATGTTAAACTGTCACCCTAACATAAATTTAACCTTATAACAATACTTAGTAAACATGAGTTCAATTCTGTGCGTAGGACAAATTTATACAGCCAATAGATATACAAAATAAATGGTGATCATGATATTAGTTTCAGTTGAAATTTCTTTATAATTAAGCAACGTTTATTTTCAATTTTCAATAAATTATAATGTTTTAACTATTTTTTCCTCAAATCTTTAATATAATCATAAATAATAGGATCAGCATCCCAAGTAAGAGCAGTCATCTTTTTGGAATCAGCATCAATTATCCACAACTAATTCCAAATCCAAATAGTACAATCATTATCAACACAAATGATTTTATTATCAACTATAAATAATTCAATTGAATCTCCAAATCCTTCATAATCTAGTATAATATTTATTAATTCATTTGACTGTACATCTCAAACTGTTATTTGGTTGTCGTAAATGGTAGCAAATAAGTTTTGATCCTTCACTGTCATGACCCCTAGTTGATCATCTGGAAATCCTTGGATCATTTGACTAGTTTCAATATTCCAGGATTTTAATTCACTAAATATTCGACAATTATATATAATATCATTATGAATGAAAATATAACACCAAAATCAGTCTCTGAATCATCATTATAGTATTTCCGATATTTTTGACCCTTAAATTTTGATTTCCATATATCATCATATTCAGCTGTTTGCTTTCATGATTTAGATACTTCTCTACAATCAAGTAAAGATTTTTGTGATAATTGTCTGAAGATTAAATTATTTATTTCATATGGGAAATAATCAACAAAATCGATTCTAGTCTCAATATTCATTGTTGATTGGTAAAAGAATTCCGCTTTTAATGTATAATGAGTAGTTAGCTAATCTTTTTACTCGTAGAAGTTACGTGAAGTGGGCTTACTTCTCTTTTTATAAAAAAAATTCCAGAGTCATCTTAACATCACTCTTTAGTCTTGACTCTTCAGTGTCTCCAAGTTGACAACATTTTTGAAACCTTAACGTTAACGTCTTAATCGTAACCTTCCATGCTAGACTGGGATATACTAGTGCTGGCTTCTACGCATGTTCTCAGTTATACGGGATTTGATGAAGATCTTCAATCACATTTTCAAAATTTAATTGTAATTGATTCTCAATATCACTTTTCTCATCATCTTTATCATCTTAAAGTTCTTCACCTGCAAAATGACCATAAACACTTAAATTCAACAAAATTTCTTTTTAAAAATAAATTTAAAAAAGGGGTCATAATCATTTTGATTATCTTGATTATTTTTAATCGGATTAAAATTTGTTTGTAATGGTAATTGATCATTATTAATTGCTTTTTGTATTAAAAAACTTCTTCTAAAACTACCAGATACACGAATACTTGAAATACTATCTCTTTTAACATAATTTTCTAGATTTGAAAATGAATGAGTTCTTGATCTTTTTTTCTTCTTCTTTTGATTATTATTACTTGAAAATTCATCACTTCCAATTGTTGAAGAAGAACCATTAATATATGTGTTTTTGCCTCATAATCTTTCAGTTCTGCATCCAATGGTGTTTTAAGTGATGGAATCTTGAATTTTTTCTTCGAAATACCATTAGATGCAGAACTGAAAGATTATGAAGCAAAAACACATAATAAATGAATTTAAATATAAGGAACTACCAATTAATTATAAAGTTATAAGAGATCATAAAAGCGGAGTTTTTTTAATATTCACACTAGAGGAAGAAGTGAAAGAAAAATTACAACATATTGCGAATTGGTTAGAGAAACCGGTCGAAGAAACCATCATTGCTGAAAATGAATCTCGAGATAAGACGAAAGATTATTATTTTTTATGGTATGAGGAATTTGAAAATGTAGACACCAAACGGGATATGGATTTAAGGATAATATTCAGCTCTTTCCAAGAAACAGAACGGATTCAGCTTTCCAAGCTTCCTGAGGAACGTTATCATTCACAGGTACTGCGTTGTTCATCATAGCAGTGTTATGAGGCGACTCATAGCAATAGCTTTAACCTTATAAACGGACGTGAATATATTATTAAGTGGATTGACCCGGTCCTTGCTGTTCGTAACAACAAAATATTGATTAAGTTGAGTAAATTTTGTTCCTATTATTACAAAGATGAACTGAAAATCTTACTTGGTATTATCAAAAAACAAATTTAGAGAGCATAGTGCCTAAGCTTCATGGAATAGGGTTTTGTACCTTAGTTGGTGATAATGATGAAAGCTTTAGTGCAAGATTATTCCTGTTACTAGATCACATTGATGGTAAGGAACCTGATTTTTCAGATGATAAAATACACGAAAAGGCAGTCAAATTTGAAAAAGTTACACGATGCCGACATAACTCATGGACGTGTACTTTTTTTGATTTTGGTTTAAGTAGCACAGCTAAACGGAATAAAACAAGAACTACTGATATCCAAAGGAAAAGGGATGAGGAAAAATTAAACGAACTAAGGGAAAAAGCATTATTAAGAACAAAAGAATCAGCAGCAGCAGCAATAACAGAAGAAAGGGAAGAAGCAATGGGAGAGAAAGGAGAAAAAAAAGGTTAAATCCATTACCACAATCTTTTCTTATGGTTTCACTTTATTTTTTATTTTATGAATATTATATTATACCTTATATAAATTATAGGTTATAATCTATAAACTTAATGGCTGGTTTAATTGCAACTTCAAAAATCATTTTAAAACATAAAAAATATACCAAGTTCAAACTGATAAAAAGAACTTGAAATACCAAAGAAAAACACGAACTATTACTTTTGATATACCCAATAAACAATGAAAAGAAAATGATGATGAAAAATCAAATTTTAAAATGTAAGACTAAGAAGAAACTATTAGTTGACTAGACTTATTTTATTAACTATTACGCCTGCCTTGATTGAGAGAATAACATTGAGTATCTATAGTAAAAGAACTATTGTTTATTCTAGTTTGGGGTTAACGTGTGTTAGTATAAAAAAGGCATCTACAGTTTCTTTCATTGGTTGAGAAGCGCTATTTCAGCCAGGTTCTTTTCCTTTTTCCTTTCTAATTATATTTACCTGGAGTACCGACATAGTGACGACCTCGGAGAGGACCCTTTGGACTTTTTGTTTAAATTCGTGTTACTTGCGATCCCAAAGTTTCAAGATGAAAAATATAGGAAATACTATAATGATGATTCAGAAACCGATTCATGGTACGCATTATATAAAGAACGTTAACGTTATCTTTTAGATTTAAATTAGAAAAATTATAAATATACAAGCCATAAATTAATTGGTCATTCTGACGAAAACAATTTATATTAAACTTTTTAAAAACTGGATTTTAACTGGTTCACTAAGAATTTGGGATAATGAAACTTTTCAGTGTTTAAGAGTATTAAGAGAACCAAATCTAAGAGGAAATTTATTAGGTATGTACCGTATGAAAATATTGGAATTAATAAATAATCTTAATAAAGAATCTCGTGTGGGTGCTGTTGGTATTGATATTAATGATAAATATTTGGTTTCTGGTTCATTTGATGATTCTTGTATAATTTGGAATTTACCAGATTTTAAACCAATATATCGTCTGATGATACCAACAGAAAATCGGTTTCCTTCAATCATAAAAGGTGTCGTCTTATACAATGATTATACTGTATGTTCTAGTGTTGATTATGTTGGGGTTTGGAAATCAAGTCTTGATAATTTAGAACATCAACTGCAGTTTCATTTTCAACTCCGTTTAGAGGGAGGGAAGGCATTACTGGTATTTGCGTTCATAATGGTATTATATATACTAGAGAAGATCATGCTATAAGATCTTGGAATATTGAAACTGGTCAAATAATCCAAGAATTTCAATACTATCAACTAGGACCCATTATAGTAAAGGATCAGTACTTATTTGTTAGTGACTATGACAGACTAACAGTTCAAGATTTTCAATTAAATACATTAATAGATACTGTATCAAATGACATATCAAATGAAAGACCACCTCACCTCAATTATGTATGACAGATAATAAACTCATTTCTGCTAATAGTGCTTGTACTATTAAGATTTGAAATTTAAATAATCTGAAATTATTCAAAGAATTTATAAATTTAGAACATGAAAAATTAAATTTAAGATCTTATTTAATTGGTGCTTATTCGAAAAGACAGGCTGCTTTTACTATGGATGGTGATGTTTATGATTTTACTAAAAAAATTTAAGGAAAAAGTATTTAAAATATTTATAATCTATTGAAAATTGAAAATAAACATTTTTACTTAAAGAAATTTCGATTGAACTAATCATTGTAACCTCTATAATTAATCATTCATAATTATGATTAATTAGCAGTTGAGAACACGATCTTTAAAACTCACTCTATAATAGTATGAGGTTATATCTCTTAACTAGTAGAAGTTATTAATAAATAAATGAATAGACATCAACAAATGCGTATACAATGCTACAATGCTACTATAAATACATACATAAAAGCAACAATATAACTTATGGATTTGTAAAAACTAAAGACTATACGAATAAAAGATGTCAGTACAGCCAGTTCAAGATTAACTTGACATACTCCTAAAATAATGGTATAATGTTCCGTAGATCAGAGATATGGGCAATTTGGCACCCCTGCAATTGCCAGTCAACCTTTGGGATAACTGGCTCGGATAGGCACTTTAATGAGATACGTACTATTAAATTTAAATGACATTTCAGATTTAGTATCAAGTGTTGGCGCCCTAAACGCCATAGTCACAAAGTCAACCAGATTATCAATGCACATTATATCCTGATCCACAAGGTCCTAATGTATTGAAAGAGACATAAACATTATTCCTTTCTTTTCTTCTGTGCCATCTGGAAGGCTTACAATAGTAAATATGGTTAATTAATAACATTCCCTTAATGTTAGGAAAAGTTTGCTCTTATGTGACATTATTAAGAAATATTTATCGTCAATTGATTTCAAATTTATTTCTCGGCTTTAGCAATGATACACATTAATCAAGGTCATAATATCAATATTAATTAA
Source organism: Alloascoidea hylecoeti (assembly GCA_001600815.1). Classification (NCBI taxonomy): domain Eukaryota; kingdom Fungi; phylum Ascomycota; class Alloascoideomycetes; order Alloascoideales; family Alloascoideaceae; genus Alloascoidea; species Alloascoidea hylecoeti. The sequence continues at coordinate 720,581 of BCKZ01000005.1, forward strand.
TGGATGGAGGTAGATTACTTTCCTATAAGTTATACGGTATAATTACATCAACTAGCTATAACGTTATAATTATTATATAAAGCTTCCAACCACACAAATCTGCCGCTTTCTCCGATATTTTCATATTTACCAATCACAAGAATTGTAATTGAATAATAACACACGCGATGTCTATCTATAAGCCACATCTGAAGTTTCAAATATGGAACGTTCCGGTCAGTAATATGCAATTGTACAACAATTGCATTACTCATGTGAACCAATAGCGCTAGTTAGTAACCTCTATGTGTTTGACATACAAATAATAGTAAATAGTAGATATGAATGTATGATTTTGAGTTGTGATGTAATTAAGCTAAAGTTATTGAAAGTTTTTAGGTACCGGTACTTGTGTATGTTATATACCTATAGTATAAATATATTATTGATTAATCATTTATATTTGATTTAATTTTAATTTACTGATACAGAAATTAACAGAATAAAAGAAAGATGAACTTATTATAAAGTAATATATGTAACCACAGAGTTCCCAGTGATTGGTTTTACTACAGTGATGACACATTATTGATGAGATTTCTTGGTTGCAGGAATTTCGTTCTCTTTGCCCTTACATTTTAAGTCATCTCCTTTTAGTGTTTTAACATTTAACAAATCGTTTTATCGTACGCCCCTCTTCCCGAGCACAATTTACATATAAAAATTTTAAAGGGACCGTTGAAAATTTTTAAGTAAACAATCGTTCAGATAATTATATCATCTATGTAACAAGTTTGGTGAACATGTGGTGCACCACGATATCTATTAAGAATAAAATAGACCATCAGATGCCACAACATGACTCTGAATCATTCATATAATTTTTAAGCTGTGCCCACAATGTATGACGCTAAACACGGTATTCATCTATTGATTAATTACTACATGTAGTATTTCACAAAAGTGCAGTTCTAAATGTAATATGCAGACACCTTCTGACACTTGAGAACGAGACTCTTCAGGTGAACAAACCATCTCCGGCTGTTGTACATCTATTAATTCATTTCGAAGAACCTCTCCAGCTGTTCAAGTATAAATATTAATTTGATTGAAGATATAAAAGAGTTGACAATTTCAACTTTTTTTTATCATCATCAATAACATCTTCATTATTTGATTATAAAACACATTTATTCACTACTTTTTAACAATGAGTCTTACACTTACTTCATCAGTTGCACAAGCCGCCGTTAGAATTCCAACTATTTTAACATCAAGATTACTTTTCAGATATGCCTTACTTAGTGGAACATCGCTTGTTAATTACAATGGTAACTTTAGAAATTTATTACAAAGAAATACAGTTCGTGAATGTAATACTGCAGCAGTAAATCTTCCACAATTTCCATCAATGAAACAAAATATAGTTAGAAAACCATCTTCTAATAGTTCGTCGAATTCAAATTCTCGATCAAATGAATCTACTGAAGGTTCAAAAATGGCTCTTTCTACAGCTGCTTATTTGGTATATGCTTTAGGGATTGCTAATGCTTTATCTGATAAAAAATCATCTGGAAGGAAGATTGATTACTTAAATTCAATCTAAATCTATTAGAGATAATACTTTTTTTTTCAATTTAATTTATAGCATATTTATTTTGGAATATTAGATGTACATTTTTTAACTGTTTATTTTATTATTTTTACTATTTATTTACTTTATTATTGCAATTTGTATATTTAGAAGAAAAAAGGCTATTGCAAATGCAATATGAATTCATTTAGATTAATTTTATAGGGTTTTAATATATAATTAAAACTAATTGCTAATTAATATACTGTCGTAAATTGTAAAACTTTTTATATTAATATTATAATTTGTATCTTCCTATATGGTTGCAATGGGTTTGCCACGGCCAGGGATTGATAATAATTCCGGATAATCCTTATATAAACATTTTCTAGCACCTCTCCAAATTTTCTCTAATCTAGCTCTTCTTGGTAAGAAGTTCTTCAATAAAAAAAGAAAATAAAATTATGTTAGTTCAAGCACAAATACATATAAATGTAACACAATAAACTTACTGGAAAAACAAGAGTTACTTTTTTATCATCCTTAACCAGTATACCCATATAATAAATAACTTGCAAACCAATAAACCCTTCATTTATAATAATATCAATGATTTTATTCATCGGAATAAACCGTATTTTGGAGAAACAATAATATGATGATGATGTTGTAACTTGAACACCAAATGATTGTATAACCATCAATGAATCATCTATTAATATCGTTAGTCAAACAAGCCCAACAAATTATAAAAAAGAGAATAGTAATAAAAAACATACATCTGTATAATCTTTTTATTGAAAACCAAAGGACAAATAAAGACCAAAGAAAAATCCAGAAACACGATAAAGTTGAAACTTTTTGAAATATTGAATTAATGAATTTAATATTTATATAAATATTTGTGTTTGTGTTCAGTATCGTTAGTTGATTAATTAGATCTGATACTCTAGCAATATACCTTAAATATATAGTTAATATTGTAAATGATATCAATACCAGTTTAATTATATTAAATATTATTAATTTTATATCAAAACTCCATAATGAATTATAATGTGTTTGGTTTTTCAAACATTTTGAAGATGAAGTTCGTATTCGTCTATTTGTTATTGTGTATTTGATTGTATCACTGTTTAACTTTTCAATTATAAGAGTGTCTGGCATTATTATTTGATCATTAAATTTGATAATTAAATTTGATGTTTTATTCTGTTAAAATAAAATAAGTTTGGAAAGAAATGAAAACCAAAGGTCACGTGGTATTACTTTTAACAAACCAAACTTGTCTAGGATCTGGAAAATATATAAAACTTTAGAATTATAGCTGTTATTATTATTTCGTGCTCGTTCTAATGATATAATATGGGGTGTAGACAAGAGTCTATCAAAGTGTGTCACATCCTTTACTTAAATCAATTGGAACTATGTATAATTAGATCTGATTACATCCACCAAAGACCCCAATAACATAAAAAAATAGAGTATTCTTTAAACCCATACCGGAATGAGCGAAAGATCTTTGATCGAACAAAAGCTGTTAAGTACTTATTTTCAAAATATGATATCAATCTCTTCGTTGATGACATAAAAATGCCATAAACATGGCATATCTGAGAACAGGTGTAGATTATATCACATGATAGCAGAAGATTACCCTGATACACTAGTATTTAAATTCAAATATTGCACCAGTACTCGACCTACTGGTAATTTGCTTGATAAAATGACTTTACATTCATAATACCAAATGATGATCATGTTTAATTATTATATATATTCAATTATATCATATTGTCATATTATTTTGAGTGAGGACTGTATTTTTTTCATTCCAATAGCGTTGCAAACAATAATTCCAACGTAATGGAGAAAGATCTATGCTTCTTAAATCTTTGATATAATTGCATATGAATATAAGTCTAAAAGGTTAAATTTCTGATGGTTTCTATTCCTACATTGCAACTACAACTTTATGTCCAATACTTTGCTTATAATATGAGATGACTTTTTTTAACTGATGGAAATTAAAAATTAAAACTGTTGAATAATATATGCTTCAAAATTCTAATGTAACCCTAAAATTGATCCCACGGCTGTAATAAAATAAGAACATAGTTTTGCAAAATTGTTCCTTATACCTTCTCCTGATAATATATGGAGATCAAAGTTTCGACATCAAAAATTCCGGAAATACTTTATTTATGTCTCAGATACCCACTAAAGGTGTGACCTATAAAGAGCGTTATATTTTAGGGCTGAATTGGAAAAATGGTAGATATTACAGGTAATAAATTAAGTGGCAAAACATTTTGTGTTAAATTTTTTAAAAACTGGGTTTTAACTGGTTCAACGGATTAATGTATCTTATACCGGTAGCAAATTTTAATCTTAGATGGAGAATTTAATAAAGATACACATTGATTGCAAATTAATTGCAATTAATTGCAATCAACAAGTAAAGAATATAAAATAATTACACCTATAGCATTAGTGCTATAACCATTCATATGTATTACAAATAATATTGTTCATAAACTCCAATATACAGGAAATTCAAACTCAGCAAAACAAAAACAAAAACAAAATAAATATAAAAATTTAGGCGTAATATCTTCATTCTCTTTCAAGCATTTGTCTTTCAATTTCTGCTCTTTTCTTTTTAATATCATCACCTGTGCCAACAATAGTTTCCCCTTCACGGAAATGATTAACATATTGTACTCTAGAACCTCTACCTCTTACACTTGTAGTACCATTAATTCTATCAATTTCTTTTTTATCTTGAATCTCTCTGTCTTCTTTTTTAGCTTGTTCAATAGATTCTTGTTCCTTTTTCATATCTTCTGAATATTTCTGTCTAACTTCTTCTAATTCTTTTTCAATATCTTCAACAAGTTTCATTGGTCTCGCTAAAGATTTTTTAATTTCATTTATATTTGAACCAAGTTTTCTTTTTAAAGCTAATTCAATTAAATGAGGATTTTTCTTTTCTTCTAATAAAAATTTTGATTTAATTTGTCTTCTTGTTCTATATGGAAATAATTGGGAAATTAAATTAAAATCTGTACCCCACGAAGATAAAGCATCATAAAATCTAATTAATTCATCATTTTCCCATTTATAAGTTTTTTTATTCGATTTTTTACCATATGTTGCATTATTAATTGGATTTTCAAAAGGATTTTGTTTTTCTTTTTCTCTATTCATATCAATATTTTCATGTCTATTAATTAACAATGAATCAGCTTGAACAACTAATTGTCCATTTTCAAGTGTTAATTGTAATGTTGCTCCATTATTTGACATTTTTTCTTGTTCTTCAAGATCTAATAATTCTTTTTTTGCTTCTTCTTGTTTTAATTTTAAATCTTGTAAATCTTTATCATCATCTTCTGCCATTAATTCATTTAATTCTAATTCATCTTCTTTTACTTGATCAAATTCACCTTCATCATTACTATCGTTATCATTTCTACTAATTCGTTCTCTGAAACGATCTTTAATATTTTTTTTTTTTAATTTCATTTCTTCTTTTGCTAATTTAATTTTCTTTTGTGCAGCTAAAACATCATCAATTTTATCAGATGTTTCACCAAATGGTAAACTTGATGAACATAAATCTGAAATTGTAATTGTTGATTCATCAATAATTGCATTTTTTAAAATATTAACATCTTTTGATATTAATTTTTTACTATTTGTTAATTGTTTTGAAATATTATTAATAACAATTTTTTCATTATTTCTCAATTCTTGTAATCTTTTTAATTTTTTTAATTTTAATTTTTCTTCAATTTTTTGAGCATCATCATCTTCTTCTTCTTCTTTTTGTTTTCCTTTTCCTTCTATTTTATTTGAATCATCTTCATTCTCATTTTCTTTTTCTACTTCTTCATCATTTTCAATATCTCCTTCAAGCACCTCAAATGGAATAAACACAATCTTTTGAGTTTCTGAATCCACCTTAGCAACCATATCAACAGGAACTCTAACAAGAACTTCTTTTTCTTTTCCATCTTCTTGAATTTCATTTTTTTTGATTGTTTTAGTCCATGCCCAATTATATTTTGATTTTTTAAAACGTTTTGTTTTATCTGATGATGCTGATGATTGACTTATATCTGTTAAATCAACTTCTGAATTTATTGTTGAACTTCGTGTTATTCTTCGTCTATTATTATTATTATTAATACTTTTGAAAACTTCAATATTTTCTGAATTTTCTTCAGAATCTTTAGTGTTTTTATATTCTTTTTCAAGTGTATTTGAAGTTGTACTAGTAACCTTAGGTTTTTTAGTTTTTCGTTTGTCGTTAACAACTTTTTTGGTTTGTTTTTTGGGGGGTTGCCTTTGAAGGCATTTTGTGTCTTTAAGGGTGTTGATTTTTGATTCTGTTAATTCTTGGGAAACAGGTGACTTTGGAATAGAAGTTGGAGTTGAGCTAGGAGTTGGAATTTGAATCTGAGTAGGAGCAGGGATTGATATTTTTGTCCTTTTTTGTTTCTGTTTTTGAATTGGATTCCGTTTAAGATTAGAGAATGAAATCGAAGTCGAACTTGTTTTCTCTTTTGTATCTGAATTTGAAAAGGTAATAGATTCTATTGTATCATTATCTATATCTATACTATCATCCTGGGTTTTAGATCGTGTTTCTTTTTCTATACCTATGTTTGATTTTAGAGGAGCATTAATTGGAATTGAAATTGAGGAAGGTGGTGAAATCTTCGATCGTGTTTGTGATTGCGAGTGTGATTGGGGTTGTGATTGTGATTGCGGGCTTGAACTAATTGCAAAAGGATTTAGAAAATCACGAGTCTCATTGTCATCATTATCATTCTGTGTGTCCTTCGTAAAGTTCAAAGTCTGTGTTGAAGGAGGAGACTCTAATCCTAATTGTTTTTGATTTTCATTGTCTTTAGTACCTTTGATAGCACTAACAGCATGATTAGTTCCGTTGGTATCATCAAACTCATGTAATTGTCCTTTATCTACATTTGTCTCTGACGGTATGACTTTATCTGAGTCTGTTTGTGATGCTGGTTCTGGAGTTTGAGTAGCCGTTGGCGTCTCAACTGGTGTGGATGCTGAAGAAACGGTCTTCTTTCGACGTGGGATTCTTTTCAAGACTTTTGGAGCAAAACGAATTCCTGATTTATCTATATTTATGGGTGTCAATATTAATATTAAAATCTAATTTTGTATGTATATATTTGTTTATTGGATACTTACTGACTATTGAACTCATCTGTTAAAATAAATATAAATTAATGTTTTGTTGCTTCTGAAAAAAAAACTACTATGGAGTGCATCTATTTACCCGGCGTTTCAGAATCCACAAGCCTCCTAAGCGCATATTATTTTTTGAAAAATTAGCGAATACCTTCTCATCATTGGCGAAATAAGTTTAATAATTGTACGAATATATTTACAAATAATATTGAATTTGATATAGTTTATAATCAATTAAATATAAATAAACTAACAATATAATAAATTAAATTAAATAGTTTGCAATTTATCTAAAATAGCTTTTGTAAATTCAGAAGTTGAAGCATTACCACCAAGATCTTTAGTTCTAATTTTTTGTTCAGCTAAAACAGCATAAGTTGCTTTTGAAATACGATCAGCATTTGAATCTAATCCTAAATGTCTTAATAACATTGAAGCACTTAAAATCATTGCAGTTGGATTTGCTTCATTTCTTCCTTTAATATCAAGACCAACGTGTCTACAACCTGGCTCGAAAACGGCATGTTCACGACCAATGTTAACACCTGGGACTAAACCTGGACCACCAACTAAAGCAGTACCAATATTTGTTAAGATTGTACCGTATAAATTTGGAGTAACTAAAACATCAAATTGTTGAGGCCATGAAACGGCTTGCATTGAAGCATTATCAACAATCATATCATTAACTTCAATTTTTGGATAATCTTGACCAACTTCTTTAACAGTTTGTCTAAATAAACCATCAGCTAATTTCATAATATTTGCTTTATGAATAGCAGTTACTTTTTTTCTACCATTTTTTTCGGCAAAATCAAAAGCAAATCTTGCAATTCTTTCAGATTTATATTTAGTAATAATTTTTAAAGATTCAACAACACCTTTAACACTTTGATGTTCTAAACCAGAATATTCACCTTCAGTATTTTCTCTAATTAAAACCATATCAATATCATTTAATCTTGTTTTAACACCAGGAATATTTTTAATTAATACTAAACTTGCAAAAATATCCAATTGTTTACGTAAAGCAACATTAAAAGAAACATGACCAGATTTTTCAACAGGGGTATATAAAATACCTTTTAAACCAATTTTATTACGTTTTAAAGAAAGAATTGCTTCTTTAACTTGTTCTTCACCTTTGGCACCACCAACGAGACCACTAACTTCAATTTGTTCAAAGTCAATTGGGACATTTTCAGATTTGAAGATGGTTTTGACAGAGTCAGTGATTTCAGCACCAATACCGTCACCTATAGATATTAATGTTAGTATTAATATTTTCAATGTTTGAGTATTTTAGGATGTTTCAAGTTATATTTGGGTTTTTCGAAAGTCGGCACCGAAGAAGATTGAGAAATGCAAAAGTCGGCATTAATATTCCGAGTATTTTATTTTCAACGAAAACCAACTAAACAAACAAACAAACAAACAAACAAACAAACAAAAACAAAGATAGGAAAAAGAATAAAAGAACATACCAGGAATCAAAGTAACATCAAAACGACCACCATATTTCTTTGGTTCGAATGTATCAGTTGCACTTAAAGTGGCAAGGGAACGACGGGCAATTGGTGATGAAATAGCACCGAGGGACTTTTTCCACAAAAAAAAGAAAAGTTAGTTTTAAATAATAGATAATTGATTAGTATTGATGATGGACGGTACAAAACATACTCGGATGGAAGTTCTAAGCATTATAAAAACAAATAAATAATGAATAAATAAATATCAATGTTGCAGATTTATAATTATAAAGAAAAGAGGAAAAGAAAAAGAAACTAAAGCTTATAACAATTTAAACAATCGAAATTTAAATTTAAAAATGACTTTTTTTTCTATGTATAATTTTAAATTTTTCACTTTTTTTTTGGTTTTTTTGCCTATTGTTTTCCGAAATGTCGAAATTGCTCTTTGCCGGTGGACATCCGTACACCCAAGGGCCCTTTTGGTCCGCGTTCACGCTAAACACGCTGATTGGCTGCTGGGTAGTTACTAATACATTACGTAACCACACACTTTTATCTTCTTTTTCATTCTGACAACATATCTAAACTATTAACAAAACCTATTAAGATGTCGACTAAACCAACTTTATATAAACAACTTTATAAAGAATTAACAAAACAGTTATCAATAGCTAATAAATTGCATAATGCATCTGACTTAAAAAGATCTCAAGCACTTTTGAAATATAGAGGTTTAGAATCATCACCAACAACTACTCCTAAATTTTCAAAATCTTTTAAAAATGATTTAGAAATTTTAAAAAAATTTGAAAATCTTGAAGAATCTCATGTCAATGAAATATATCAATTTTTAAAACAGCAACGTATATATCAAACATTATTAGAAAGATATAATCCAGGTACTGATTTTAATCAACAAGATCATGTTAAGAGAACTGCAAATAGAGTTGGGTTACAAATCCCTGATTATTAATTATTCATTATCTATCTATAAAATGTTTAAAGAAACAAAAAAGGAATTCACTGTATAAACTATCAATCATAAAACATAATATATATATTTTTTAAGGGCATTCTATTCATTAATAAGACATTGCTTCAATCAATTTACTTCTTGATCTAACGGCATTCCAAAATGATCCATAACTCCATGTAAGATCCGCTGCTCCTTTCATGTAACCTGAATCTCTATCAAATTGTTCACTCATACTACCATATGAATCATGATGTTCTCTTAATACATCTAAAAATGAATCTCCATATGCTAATAATCCTGAAATTGTATCATTATATAGTAAAGAGTGTGCAGGAATTGACATGATACTATTATCCGGATTACAATTGTTTTCATTGCAATCGATAACATCAATAATAGATCCAAAAAATGGCCTTGTTAATTCATTAATTTCTAAATTATAATCATAATCTCTTGTTGCTAAATGATGAGCAATTAAATAAACAGATTGTGCAACCGTTGAAGTACATAAAAACCAAGGATTACCAATTGAAGTTCCATATCCATTATAAATATCTTCAGCATATCTTCCAATACCAACACCAACTAAATTTGGTTTAACCCAACCATTATTAGCAAATGATTTTAATCTTTGAATATTAATTGGATATCTCCATCTCATATCATTAATAAAAGTATTTAATGAAGCAATAACTTCTGGAGAATATGGTTTAAAAATTGTATCATCTAATTCATCACCATCCCATTTAATTTCATTAATTGAATGAATAACTCCTAGAAATAAAGCAGCATCTAATCCATTTCTTTGTTTTAAATCTAATGTTTCAACTAAATGAAATGTATCACTATCCCAAAATTTTAATAAGAATTTTTTAATAATATTTGATTCTTTTAAATACCATTCAGATGATTCATTATCATTGTATATTTTTGCAATTTTTGAACCATCAATTAATGCTCTTAAATTTGCAATTTCTGTAAAAAAATGATAACCATTAATTTCTTCCCATAAATCAAATCCAGGTTCTTGCCAATATAAAGCAGTATAATCTAAATCATTTTTAATAACAGACCAATAAATATCTTCAAAATCTCCATAAGTTTTTAAACCATTTGAAACCATCGATTCAATATATAAAATTATTGTTGCTGCCCTTAATGGTGGACCATCTCTTTGTGGTCTACCCCAATGATCAGTAAAAGGTTTCCCATTAACCATGAATTTAGGCTCGCCTAGACCAGATAAGCCAGAATCATAATCACCAGATGGATTTTTAACATGTTGTAAAATACGAGACATATTAATATAGTTATCAATTGTATTAATTAAATTATCACATTCATTATGATCAATATTATTCTGATTACGGTTACTGTTGCCACCACTACTTGCTAAATCATGTAATCGTAATACAAGTGATTTAATTGTAATTGCAGCATCTCGGGTCCATTGATAATAATAATTTGGATAATGTTTAGAGGGACTTGCGATAACGGTACCGGGGAGACCATCGGGTACGTTGCTCCCAATGCCAGCAATGTTATCAAGAATGTTTCTGAATGATAAAGAACGTTGTCTTCGTAACCAACTATCAAATTCTTGTTGGGGTAATAGTGAAACCGGTGAGTGAATAATATCAGTTTTTTTATCATTATTTTTTGAATGTTGGGCTTGAGAATCAAATAATGTGGCAAAATATTTATCATCTGGTGTTAATGAAAGCAAACGCTGAGAATGTTTTGAGAATTGGTTTATGATATCAGTTGGAGAAAGACCTAATATTGGGAGAGGCATACTGGTGACTAAATTTGGTAGGAAAGACACCACCATAAATAACGTTAACACCAGAGTGTTTATAAAGCTGAATTTCATTTTATAGCAAGTAGTAGTTGTATGAAAAATCCAGAATAGCTGAGAGTATGTATTTTAAAAAAGCCAAGTTAAGGAATGTCATGAAAAACGCTGGGGAAGGAGTAGTATTTATATTTGTACACAAACACAAACAAACACAATTACAAATTACGACTATGCCTTTGAAAAAAAGTGACTCTTTTGGACTAGTTCACTCATCTGGTCACGCCCCACATTTACACACAATTAATAAAGGAGCAAAGCTTTTCGGGTGACGTGTTAGTGTTGATGGCACCCTGGAATAAGATTTATGGACACAAAGAAAACGGTCACTATAATTTTAAACCTGAGTTCATAATAACCATAATTTTAATTATCGCCGGTTTGCATGTGAAGTTTTGGGAGGGTAACCTTGCATTTTTCCCCAGAAAAAGAGTTAAAAGATCCTTTATAAAACATCTTTTTGTTAAAGTACCGAGGAGTTAGTTGGATTATGTTATTTGGAGATCGTCGGTGTACTGAGTAAAGGGATCTAAAGAGTGATGTGTATTATATCTCTTCCTCATTTCATTTCATCTTATTTGCTGACCTGGAGTAAATGTAGTGATCTTCGAGCATTTGTGGAGAAATAGAGTAGGATGAATGATCTTTGCAGTTAACCTCGTCTTTTACATTCTGGTTCTCGAGAATATTTCCATGATCATCGATATCGATGTCATATACGTAATTTTCTCGCTAATAATAAATTCAACTAATTAATAATAGCTAAAACATAGGCTGTATGTATGATGATACAACCGCATCATGTGATGAGTAAAAGGCTGTTAGACCGTGTCAATAATTACGTCTTCCACGTTGCCAATATATAACACCCTAGGCACTATTGCTAATATCTCCTGTCAATTGGCTACTTTCATACCTGTTTTATTATTTATATTTACCCGTGAAAATTGATTTCTTCTTCTTCTATATCACCTCCTTTTTTCAAGATTCACAAAAGTAAGTCAATCCCCAATCATTTTTCAATATATAATGCTATTGATATTAACTATTTAACTAGAATTGAAAAACAATATGGCTTCAAAAACTTATAATACTGATCCTTCTAATTATTACTTTAATCATTCAAACCTTAGAGTTAAAGATTTACAAAAATCTCTTGATTTTTATATTAAAGTTCTTGGATTTGAAATTGTTAAACCAACTTTTTTATATAACCCTGAAGATGGAACGACTCTTACTTTAATTGCCTATAATAGTTCCAATTCTCTATATCATAATAAAGGTTTTACTGATAGACAAGGGGTTTTAGAGTTAGCTCATACTCCTGGTAAAGAAAATGATCCTGATTTTAAATATAATAATGGGAATTCTGAACCGTATAGAGGTTTTGGGCATATCTGTTTATCAGTTGATAATATTAAAGTTGTTGAACATGATCTTTTAGAACAAGGTAATAAATTTCAAAAAAAATTAAGTGATGGTAGACAAAAAGATATTGCATTTGTATTAGATCCTGATGGATATTGGATTGAATTAATTGAAAATGATAAAGTTCTCAAAATTGAAAACAAAACTGATAAATCATTTTATAGATTTAATCATACAATGATTCGTGTTAAAAATATTGAATCATCATTAAATTTTTATAAAAATTTATTAGGAATGAAAGTTTTTAATATAAGAAAATTTCCAAATGCAAAATTTGATTTATATTTCTTAGGTTATCCAGATGATAAAATTGAAAATTTTAAAGAGGGTGAAACATACACTCATTCAATTGAAGGTTTATTAGAATTAACTTATAATTATGGTAGTGAAAATGATGAAAATGTTAATTATCATAATGGTAATGATGAGCCAAAAGGTTTTGGTCATACTGCAATTGGTGTTGATAATGCTGAAGAATTATATAAAAAATTAAAAGATAATGGTGTTAAGTTTCCAATTGAATATAATGCTGCTCCTATTAAAGGTATTGCTTTTGCTGAAGATCCTGATGGATATTGGATTGAATTAATTCCAAGAGATTTTTATAAAAATTAACTCTATAATGACATAATGAAAATAATGAAATAATTGAATGAATCAAACAAACAAACAAACAAATAAATAAATCAAAAATCAAAAATCAAATAATTAATTATAAATTTAAAAAAAGTTCATCTAATTTCTAACTTTTAACTTTTAACTTTTAGCTTTATCAAATTGCCGTAAAAAAAGGAAACTCAATTAATTATAAAGTATATACAAAATTATTTCATCACTTTTGAGAATTCCTATCATCTAACTAGATCCTTTCTTTTATTATCTAAATTTTAAAGTTGCAACAATTTCAATTGATAATGATTGATATTTATATATACAAATTAAATAATCATTCAACCAATTAATTTAATTTAACTAGACCTATCATTAACTTTTGAAAATTGTATTTTAGTTAATGATTCTAATAAATTAGCTCTTAAATTTGATGCTTCAATTTTTAATTCTTTTGTAACATTTGGTGGATTATTATCTAATCCTAAATCAATTGATTTTTGATAAATTTGTTGAACTTTAATAGATTGAGTTATTTTTAAATATGATTCAATTATAATATTAAATAATTCAATTGTTATTTCAATATTATTATTATTATTTTTATTTATAATTTTATGATTTGTTTGTAATAATAATGTTTTTGTTATACCATTTAAATGATCTAATGACCAATTTTCAAAATCATTTAAATTTCCATGATTTTTAAATGATTTAAATAAAATTAAATAAAATTTTAATTTAATTGGTATATGAAATTTTTGAAATGATTTAACAATTTTAAAAAAAAAATTAAATGATTCTTTTGATGAAATTTTTAAATTATTTCTTTTTAAACTATAATAATTTAAAAATGGATAATAAATATATTCATTTGGTAATATCATTATTAATGTTTCACCATTTGGTATGTTTATTGGAGGTGGTGATCCAATTTTTTGAGTAATTAAATCATTTTTATAACCTTTTAATCTTTTTAATCTTAAATCTTCTAAGATTTGATAAAGTTTTGTATTATGTTTTTCAATTGATCGGTTTTGAACTGCACCTTTATGATTTTGTTGAAATATTGAGGAAGAAGAAGATTTTATAATTGAATTTGAAATAGAATTTGAAATTGTTGATGGAAGTCCAGTTGATTCACTTAACATGATTGCATTTTTTTCTAATTTATAAAGTATTTGTTTTGCTAAATCAATTAAATCACATTTTAATAATGAATCAATTAATTGAGATAATATATAAACATCAACAATTTTTCCTTCATTTATAAACATTTTATAAGTTTCAATTAAACTTTCTGGTCTTTTCAATTCACCATAATATTTCATTAAAATATAATAAGTTATTCTATCAAATTTTAAATTTAATTGTTTCATTTCCATTAATATTAAAGAATATAATTTTTCACTTTTTAATCTTGTTGCTGTTTCAAGTAATATATTAAATGTTGCAATTGTTGGTTCCATAAATGGTTTATATTGTTGATAAGTTTCAAATATATTTGTTATTTGATGATCAAAATCATAATCATTAAAATTAAAATTAAAAGAATTTTCATAATCATTTAAATATGAATTGGATTTTGATTTTGAATTATAAAGTTCTGTATTTGTAATTGCAGTTAATAATGAATTATATTCAGGTGTTGAAATCATTAAATTTGATTCTTTTAAATCTTTTAAAATTGTTGAAATATATAATAAATTTTTTGATGACATTAAATAAGAAATTAAATCTTCTAAATGTAAAGGTTTTATAAAATTTGATTGTGGGAATGGTAAATTACAATATGATCTGAAAACTTTATCATATCGTCTATTTGTTTTTAATTTTGGATATAATTCTTTTAAAAAATTTAAATATAATTCATTATTCGTATAAGTTGATGAAATGTCTTTTTTAATTGATGAAAGTCTTGATGCTTTAACTTTACCGTATGATAGATTTCGTTTGCCATACCGTTTTTTAATTAATCGTTCGATTTTATTATCAAGTTCATTGCTTAAAGCTGATAATGTAACTTTTTGTGCTTTACCATTTGGATCATCTTGATGATAATGTATATGTTCAGTGAAATATGATTTTAAGGCATCATTGACTGTTTTAAATTTATAGACAGGGACATTATCATTATCATCATCATTTGATAACCAATAGAATGACGAGATATTCATCAACGTCCTGACTTGAATTTTTGTACTGAATAATAGACTATATGATAATCGAGGACAGATTGGAATAGCCCTCTTTATTCGTATGGACATACATGCAATAGAAAGCGACCAAATTGATGAAGGTCGTGAAGTTAATTTTTTGGATTTGAAAAGGTGGAGCGTACTTTTCAGAATAGATGGGTAATTTAGAGCACATACACTGTCGGGTAAACAACCATTTTTTGGACCACTCCTCTTAAGTATGCCATAGAATGTCTCCAGAAATTGCGTTAGGAGAAATTTCAATTAATTCTTCTTCTAGGACTGTAAATCAAATTCTGAGGGTGGTAAAACCTAATCCATCGGACACGTATGAAGAATTTGCCTCAAAGTTCCACGTTAAGATAACAAAGCCCACCCTAATAACGTTAACGCTTCTTATCAGCATACCAAAGTCCGTCCTACGAACTCTTCTAAAGAAACATAGTTATGGAAGCAGGAATTGAGATCATGAGCTTTTCATATGGCATAAAAAGGAAGAAAAATCTATTTTTTAAATCTCTTTCAAAAAGCTTGAGCGAGAGAGTCGTTAATGACGCTACACTAATATAAACTCCAGTATTTAGGGAACATCATGAATCACTTTAAGAAAAGTTAAAGGCCTTGTAGAATATTCGGTACTAGTACTAGTGGCTGGTTATAATAATGCCATGTTTAATATTTACCTATTGTATATACCTTTTATCTTCTATTAAAACTTTAATTATCTTCTATCTCCTATTTATATTTGCCTTTTATCTCTTATCCATCTTTTATTCAATTACTTTTCTTGTAACCAACTTTTTCTTTTCTAACTAGTTGAAAAAGATAAACCGTATCCCGGTGGAAAGTTTCATACTCCGGGAAGTCTTTAATCTTCATCATATAACGATAAGTGTGTTAATACATAAAAGAATCCTAAAAACTTAAATGTTGTTTTACGTACCTCGATTATTGTAAAGTTTTTCCTTATTGCCTATATGATTGTTTTAAAAAAGACGTGGTTAGATACTAAATAACTTTTTTTTTCAATAAATTAACTACTTTGAAGAACTTTGAATCCGCCTATAAATCAATATTAATAATTTCAGTTATGTTAGTGATTGTAACAATTTTTTAAGATAATAATAAGCATACCTTTCTTCGCTTCTTATAAGACATTAACACAAATGTATCCTTGTCACATAAATCCAATAGTGTTTTTTCTAGTAATGGGAAAGCAGACTCAAGATAAACGCAATCTGCTGCTAAAACAGTATCAATCTTTTCATCTTTAATGTATTTAGGAAGATCTTCCCCCCTATAAATATAATTGTATGATTTATTAGGCAAACATTTCTCTTTTTTATATTATTTTGGTAAAATTAATTACCAATTAAGGACCTCGGGAATAACTAAATCTTGTAATTGATTTAAATTGGTGTTTTTTTGCATTAACGAAAGCATATTTCTAAAAGATGTGTTAAATTTGTAGATGATAAATATAAAGATACTTGAAGATATTTACTGTTGATCGGTAACCCAGATTTTCATATCTCTCGTCCCCTTTTCTCTCTCACTATACCCTAAAGCCAGCCTTTAAAATGGGATTAGCTATTGCTGATATATGATAAGGTATTAAAACGTAGCATACCCAGCCAGACCAGTCCCACTTCCCAACTCAACAACTCTCGATCTTTTACCAATCCCATATCTTATCAAATATCTTGAAAGTAAATCTCCAGCTGGCCACAAATGACCTCCACAACCCATTTTCCCACCATCCTCTGATACAGATAAACCGGGCTCTTTTAATAATCCTCCAAATGTGAGATCGGACTTCCCGCTTTTTGCTAGTTCTGGAACGGATACTAAATCTTCGCTAACAAGGGATAGAAATCCAATGGTTGAGTTGATTGATGAGGTTTCTGACATTTTTTAATTTTTCTAATATTATTAATTTTTCAGTTTTCAGCCATGAAAAGTTTAAAATTTAAATAGTTTCTGGGGATCTAAAAACGGCATTTTACTTCCGAGAACTTTTAATAATTATAACAGATTTTTGACACTTTTGACACCTACTAGAACTACGACTAATTAATGATTACATATCTTATGAAGTTGTTTAATTAGTATAGAAATATATGATTAGACAGTTGTAAATACATGTATGTGTAAAGCTGGATACGGGAAGTTTCTTGCAAGGAATCTAAGGAAATTTAAAGGCTATCTTTCAAGGGTGATTAGACTCTGACGTTATAATTATGAGAGGAGACTTTATATCGACACTTCCAATGATCGTCGTCTTCTTTATACTAGATGGTAATCCAACAATAATGCTAAAAATAACAAGAAAAAAAGTACAATTTCATCTGTTAAAACATGTTTTTTTATTATTAAAAAGTTTTGTTGGTACAGGTGTATTATTTTTACTAAAAGCTTATTCAAATGGTATTTCAAAAAAAAAAAAAAAATAATAATTCAAAATCTTGGACATTAGCTGTTCAAGAATCAATCTAATGTCATCCTAAGTTTTTTGTGAAAGGATATATTGCAATAGTTTAAATGGTTGTTGTTTACGTATTTATGTCAATAAATATTCTTGCTTTCCTCAATAGGAAACAGGAGGAAGCAAAAAAGAGGAAGCAAAAAAGAGATCATAATTATCATCAACACGTGACTGTGATATTTCAAAAGCATATAAAAAGAAAGAAAATATTTTCATCCTTTTTATTACCAGATTAATAAGTTAATAATTATAAATATGGGACTTTTACGAAAACATACTAAAAACACTAATAATAAAAGTAAGAAGCAAAAGACTTTGTTATTCAAAGCAAAGAAAAAAGGTCTTGCCGGTGCAGTAGCAAGAGAAGAATTAAAAAATCAACAGGATAAGATAAATGAAAGAAGACAGGAAAATTTATTAAAACAAAGAAAAATGATTCACGATAAAATGAATGGTATTACAAAAAGGAACAAACTTCTTAGACAAAAGGAAAGAGAAAAAGAACAAGAAACTGCGGGTGATGATTCAATTATTGATGAAAGTATTAAAGAAATTGATAATAATTCAATTGATAAAGAAAAGAAACGTTCAGTTTCATCAAATTTTATACCTTTTAATAAAACAGATAAAATTTTATTAATTGGAGAAGGTGATTTTTCATTTACAAAATCAATTATTAAAGATAAATTAATTAATAGTATTAATGTTGTTGCAACAAGTTTTGATAGTGAAGAAATTGTTAGGAAAAAGTATCCAATTACTGGTGATGAGTCTTTAGATTATTTGATGCAGAAAAATCAAAAAAATGAAAATGAAAATAACAAAGATGAAGAGGAAGATAAAGAGGAAGAATATAATAACGATGAAAATGAAAATGAAAATGAAAATGAAAATGAAAATGAAAATGAAAATGAAAATGAAAGTCTTATTCAAGAATATTCTACTACATCACCAATTAAAATTTTGTTTAATATTGACGCAACAAAACTTGATAAATACAAACAATTTAAATATAAAACAACTATAAGATCAGCCCCAATATCATCAAACAAAGATTTTGAAATCAATTCACAATTTCAAGAAAAGGATCGTTTACCTCAATCATCATCAAATTCAAATTCTATTCCTGTTAATAAATCTAAATCTAAATCTAGAGAACAAATCATGAAATATGAAAAATTCAATTGTATTATATTTAATTTCCCACATACAGGTAAAGGTATAAAAGATCAAGATCGTAATATATTAGATAATCAAAATCTAATAATTAATTTTTTTAAATCATTAAAACCTTTACTTGATAATAACGAAGGAAAAGTAATAATAACATTATTTGAAGGTGAACCATATTCATTATGGTTAATTAAATCATTAGCCAAATCACAAGGTTTTATACTTGAAAGAAGTTCTAAATTTAATTGGGATTTATTTCCTTTTTATCATCATAGAAGAACAAATAATATGAAAGATACAACTAAAAAAGCTGAGGAAAGAGATGCAAGAGTTTATGTTTTTAAACCATATGGATCAGGTAATAATAAGAATAATAAAAGCAATAATAATAAAAATAATAATAAAAATAATAATAAAAATAATAAAAGAAAAAGATCCAAAATGGAAGAAGAAGAAGAAGAAGATGATGATGATGAATAAATATTAATATAGGCATAAAGTTTATAGATTAGACAGGGAAAACCGTCATTAATTGATTAATAGTATATTCTGCAGTAAGATCAGCAGGATCTTTAAAAACATTTGGTCTTAATTGTAATTTATTTGCAAGATCAACTAATACTTTTTTCCCATAAATTTTCCCATTTGGTAGTAAAACTGGATCTTCATCAATATGAGATCTAAAATGTTGTGAATAAGGTAAATTATAAGATAAACAATTTAAATCAGGTGAACATATTGGACAATTTCTTGCCTTTGATTCGTAAACAGGTTCATTATCTTCATCATTTTCATTTTCATTATCATTTTCATTTTCATAATCAATATCAATTTTACCATCAATTTGAATATCAGATAAAGATTTATTAATTGTTGGTTGTTTACAAGATTTTGTTTTTAGAGCAGTTACACCAGCAGATAAAGCAACTAAAAGTAAAGGATCTTTTGGTAATTTATAAACATCTTTTAATGTTTCAACAAATAAAGTAGCTAAATCTTTATATCTTTCATCAGTAAAATAACTTTTATATTTTGTAAAATTTGTTAATAATAAAGGATAATTATCAGATTCTTTCATTGAATCAGAAGATAATTCATTAATTGATGATGGATTAAAAACCAATAATGCACTACAAAATTTTAAAATTTCCCATTTTGTTGTATAAAATTTAATTAAATAATTTTGATAATAATCTTTTGCTTCTTTAATTTTTTCAATTTCAATTAATTCAACAAATTGTTGTACTCTAATTTCAAATTCTAATGAATTATTATTTGTTATTGAAATTTTTTTTAAAAATAATTTATTATCTAAACACCATTTTAAACATAATTTTGTTGATTTTTGTAAAATTAATGAATCTTTTATATTTAAACATTTTTCCATAATTTCATAATCAATAAAAGGTGATAAATTTTCATTATCAATTAATAATTTTGCAGATTTAATTGAACCATTTCTTAATAAATAATCAATTATCATTCTACTTAATCTTGATCTATTCCATGAATCAAATTGATTTTGTTTTAATTTATTATTATCATTTGAATTTAAATTATTATCAATTGTTGGATTTAAATTTAAATTTATATTGAAATTAATTTTATCATCAATTTCATTTAAATTATCATCTAATTTTCTTCTTTTAAAATCCATATGAAGTTCACCAAATGTTAAATCATTTAAAGAATTTGAATCAATTAACTCAATTGTTTTTAAATATTTAAATCTTTTATCAATTGTATTAATTGATTCTTTACTTTCTTTTGATAAATTTAATAAATTATTTTTTAAATTTTTTGCAATATTTATAAGATTTGAAATTTTTAAAAGGTTTTCATTATATTCTTGTTGATTATTTGATTCTGATAATGATTTTGTTAATTGTTTTAAATCAATATTTAAATGATGTGTTTCTTTTTCAATGATTTTTTGAGATGATTTGAATTGTCTTTTTAATTGTTCAAATGGAACACGAATTAAGGGTTCTTCCAATTGAAGTTGATATTCATTTGTTAATTTTGACATTATATATTGATTGATAAGAAAGGAGAAGGAAAAACGGGAGTTTGTGGAGTGGCAATTTAAATGGAAATGAAATGTGAATGTTAACATCCTTTAATCTTTGTTAAAATAAATATGGAAAATGAAAACGAACATGAAAATGAAAAAATGAAAAAAAAAAAATTAAAAAATTTTGAAACCTCCAATTTTTATATTTCAAAATAAAACTTTCAAAATTATATAAAAATTAAAATAATGAATATATCATCATCTCAAGAATGGTCTTTTGGCTCTGAATATGTTCTTGGATTAATTCCTTCATCTCAAGGAATTGTTGTTACTCTTAGTGATTCTTCAATTCATATAATCCCCAAACAATCATCATCTTCAATTAAATATATAACAAATGCTCATAAAAACTCTTCAATAACAGGGGTAAAATCCGTAGATGGAAATTCTGACTCGAATGTCATTGCAACTTCAGGACAAGATGGTGTTAAACTATGGGATTTACGAAATGAATCAAAGAACCCAATTTGGTCCGCACAACCATTAAACAAATCAGCAATAACTTCAATTGATATAAATTCAACTACAAATCCTAATAAAATTGCAGTTGGTACAGAACTAACCGGATCAGATGCTGGAGTTTTCATATGGGATTATAGATTTAATACAGCCCCAATTATATCATATACAGATTCTCATAATGATGATATAACAGATATAAAATTCCATCCTTTAAATTCTAAAATATTAATATCTGGGTCAACAGATGGTTATATTAATATTTATGATACCTCAATAAATGAAGAAGAAGATGCTTTATTTCAAACAATTAATCATTCATCGATTCATTCATGTGGTTTTACATCAAATAAAAGAATATATGCTTTATCACATATTGAAACATTATCAATTTATGAATTAAATGATAACGATTTTGGAAAAGAAGAAGATCTAGAAGTTATTACTCCGATTGAATTTGGAGATCTACGACCATTATTAAATTGTGATTATACAATTGATTTAATACCAAATTATATAGCGATTGGTAATAATAATAATGATAATAATAATAATAATTGTAGATTAGTTTCATTCGAAACCAATGAAACCAATAATGAAACAATTGAAACAAATAAAACAATTTCATTAATTGGAGGACATGGAGAAGAAGTTATTAGAAGTATTTATAAAAATAAAAATGGAAAGGAGATTTTTACAGGAGGAGAAGATGGAATTGTTAAGATTTGGAATATTGATAATGAAGTTAAACATAAACATAAAAATAAAAATAAGAAGAATAAAAGTAAGAAAAGTGGCCATGGTGTTCGATATAAGCCATATTAATAGCAATATGTTACTATGGTAGCGCCTTTAATATAAATAGTTGTGTCTTAACGTTATACGTCAATTTCAATTTCGATAATTAGTACTTCTACTTATAAATAATTCTACATGAGATCAAAAACTTATCAACCAGGAACAGCTTTAACTGTAGGAAATCACTCAGTTATTGTTGATAGATATATATCAGAAGGTAATTATGCTCCTCATTTTAAATATTAACATTATATTCCAAATTCTTACAATATCTGATAGGTGGATTTTCTCAAGTTTATTTGGTGAAAATCAATCCTCCATACAATGGTACAAACATCGCATGTTTAAAACGATCAATCACATCAGATAAATCAACTTCAAATCTTCTAAAAGCTGAAGTTGATACAATGGTAAGTTTACATATTTATAAATCATTACAATCAATTTAACCAAGAAACTAATCATTGATTCAAGAAACGATTAAATATTAATCGGTAAAACTGATAGAGTAAAAAAGATAAAGTAAATAGTATATTAAATAGGAATAAGAAAAAGTAGAGAGTTAAATCCAATGGATTTAACTGTCTTATATATGTAACTATATAGGCTAAATAATAATAAGGAGGTGGCAATAATATTAAGGGGCTTGCTGTAGTATATGAATGACCACGTAACCCCTGCATATCTAATATGCAAGGCATGTAGTTTAATATAAATCTGAAACATATGTAGATCATTTGATGATTGATCTGCACTGCATATCGGATATGTAAGCATGAAATAAGTTAATTAAAATTGAAATAACAACATTAAAAGGTTCACAATATATCGTTGAATATATAGATTCAAATACCAATAATATATTAATGGAATATTCACATAATAATTTAATCAATTTAATTAATTTTAAAATTAAAAATGATTCATTTATAAAAGAAGATGATATTTTAACAATTTCATTAAATATTTCAATAGCATTATCACAATTACATTATTTAAAACCACCATTAATTCATCGAGATTTAAAAATTGAAAATGTATTAATTCATCATCATAATAATGAAGATAAAAATCATGAATATAAATTATGTGATTTTGGATCAACTTCAACAATAATCAAATCTCCAAGAAATTCTCAAGATTATAAAATTTTACAAGATAATATTTTAAAAACAACAACAAAAGAATATAGAAGTCCAGAAATGATTGATTTATTTAAAGGTTTTGAAATTAATGAAAAATGTGATATTTGGGCATTAGGTTGTTTTATTTATAAATTATGTTATTTTAAAACTCCTTTTGAAAATTTAGGTGAATATGGGATATTAAATTCAATATTTCAATTTCCAAATTTTGACAAAAGTAAAGGAAATGGTAGAAATTATTCAAATAAATTAAAAAATTTAATAGTTAATTTATTAAATAGAAATCCAGATGAGAGACCTAATATTTATCAAGTTATTAAAGAGATTTGTTCAATGAAAAATATACCTGTTCCAATAAAGAATATTTATTCATCTCAGTTATCAACACAAATAGAAACAGAAACAGAAATACCAAAACAAACACAAACACAAACACAAACACAAATTACAATTAAAATTCAAGATAATTCTAAATCTTTAACAAATATCTATAATTATAATAATCAAAATAAACGAACATTTAAAATGAATCATAAAAATCAAAGTACAACAACTTTAACCAATATTGATGATGATTCATCAATATCATATATGAAAATGAGTTCATATAAATTAAAAAGAATTCAAAATAATATTCAAACTCGTATTGATAAATTAAACATAATTAATAATAATAATAATAATAATCATAATAATAATAATAATAATAATCTTACTAATATTAAAGGTTATAAAACATTTAATAAAAATCAATCAGAACCAATTTTATCACTAAATTTAAAAAATGATATTGATCATGGCTTGAAAAATAGAGAACCACCACCAAGACCTAAAAAACCAATTCGTTTAAAAACATTTCCAATTATTAGGTAAGAATCACAAAAAGTTTAACAATTAAAAATATATAAGGACAATATAATGAGTTTGATATAAAAATGTATATGAGAATAAAAATGTATATATACGAAAAAAAAAAATTAAAAGTATATCATCTAATGACCACCAAGAGTAACACCATCATGTTCAGTTATATAATCTTCATGATTTTCATCTTCAGGAACATCAACCAAAGTGATTTGCCCATCAGCAACGTTATAAACAGCACCATAAACTTTCAAATCACCTCTTCTAATTGCTTCGAGAACAGATTCATGTCTCAGTACATTATGAACTTGACTAACGACATTTAATTCAACCAATTTTTTACATTTTAAAGCAGGATCTTCAATTGCATCAATTATTGATTTATTTCGAGCTTTAACATCTTTGATGTTCCTTATCCAATGGTCCATAACACCACCGATTCTTCTTGTTGCTAAAGCAGCCCAAACACCACCACAATCAGTGTGTCCACATATAACAATCTTACTAACTTTTAAAACATCAACAGCAAATTGAACAACAGATAAAGAAGATAAATCACCAAATGGAACTAAATTAGCAATGTTTCGATGAACAAAGACTTCACCAGGGTTTAAGTCTAAACATTGATCACCAGCTCTTGAATCTGAACAACCAATCCATAAAGTATGTGGAGACTGACCATGAGAAATAGTTGGAAATAATTGTGGATATTTTTCATTTGTTGCATCGGCCCATTCATGATTATGTTGAATTAAATCATTTATTGAACATTTATGATTTAATTTAAAAAGTTGTTTTGAACCAGCACTTTCATTTGTTGAGGACATTTCTATAACTTTTTTTTTTTCTTTGTTTAAGGGTGGAAAAGTTGAGAATTTATAAGTTTGAAATATTTGACTTTGAGAAAAAGATTTTCCTTTTTTATCACTTTTTAAATAGTTATTTAAATATAAATAGTTAATTAAATAATGATGATATCTAATAGATTGTTGTAATTGTAAATTAAGATGATTGTGGGGTTTAAATAGTAAACCAGATCCAAATTGAAACCTCAACTTGAAGGTAAAATACTCAAATCAATAAATATCCGCGTTATATAAATATTATTGGGAGATAATAAAAAATCAGGCTGATAACAAAAATGCAAATATAAATAGAAATATAAATAGAAATATAAATAGAAATATAAATAGAAATATTTAAATAAATAAAATGGTATCAAAAATATCAAAATATTTAAAAGAATATTATTTCAAAAAAGAAATGTATAAAAAGTGATCGATGCTTTATAACGTATACTTTTTGAAGGTAATACGTATAATTTGTTTTAATTATAATTTAGTGACTATTTGATAGACAAATAAGAATAAATATAATTAATTTAAGAATGATGCTTGTGAGAATTATCAACTATTTGATAAGTAATGATAATAGAAAAAATAAGAAAAAGAACACAAAATGGAAGAAGTAAAAAATTGGGTTTTTATACTTATTTTTTTATGTCTGTTTTGTTGGGATAAAAATTATTTTTGCTTTGCCTCAAATTTTATTACTCACTTTATTGGAGCGTCTGATTGGCCATCTTTGGCATTGTCAAATGTTTTATTTATTCATCTATTTATTCATTTATTCATGTTTATTTATTCATATTTATTTCCATCATTCGCTTCATGATCAATTAAAGCGGCAGTGGATTCCAGCCGAGTAATTTTACTTGTTTTACTTGTTTGCTGGAAAGTCTTATCCGAGGCTCTTTTTTTATATTTTTTCGTTGATTTTAAGGCTTTCAGAGACAAAAATATTTATAATTAATAATTTTTGGCCGGTCACGTGCCTGTGGTATTTGGCACTGCACGTGGACTCTATTCGCGGAAACGGTGATAAATATTCGTAGGGTCCAGTGGGCGTATGGGTGCACCTTCGTTTTATTTGAAATGTGTACTTCACGACTTTTATCTCCAATGATGATATAATGGCATCAACGAAAAGTATTCAAACTTTGCCTCCACGTAGTATCAATGATTCTCCATCAAATCGGACAAACTCAACTCTTCAGTCCTTAATATCTAATAAATTATCAGAGATTTTTATAAATTCTTATTCTGATAAAGATAATAGAATTAAGAATTCTTTAGAAGCACTAGATCACAAATTAAATCAATTAAGACAACAAAAATACGAAAAAGATCATCAATATAATCATGATAGAAAACAAAGTGTCGCCGATATAAATATAATTTTATCAAATAATTCATCATCATTAGTTGATAATCTTGAAGATTTTAAAATTGATAATAATACTAATAATAACAATGATTATTTAAAACAAAACAAAGAAGAAGATTTTGAATTATTAATAAATCCAAGAAAATTAAAATCGGATATTGAATATGATTTAATTAAACAAAATGGTAAAATTTTAAAAAAATATTCAACAATTATTGAAAAATTAGAACTTGTTGGTATACATGTTAATGAATTAAATTCAAATTATGATTCTTTAAATCAATTTACTTCTTCTTCTACAGCTTTAATTAATAATAATAACAGTCAAAATGATTCAATTGATTTTTTAAATGATACTCAAATTATTAAAAAACAATTACAAAGAATTGAATTAGAACAAGCTTGTTGGAATGCATTTCAACAAAAATTCTTAATACCAGTTGATGAAATTAATATATTATGTGAAACTGATTTAACTCTTGGTATTAAAAATTTAAATATTAACAATAATGAAGAAAGTGGAAATGATAATATAAATGAAATTAAAAATGATGATCAATTTTTTAAAACTTTTGAACATGTTAAAAAAATTTATAAAGATTCTCAAATTTTATTAAGTTTTGAAAATCAAATTATTGGAATTGAAATAATGAATAATTTAAATTCTTATATTAATATTGGTTATAATAAATTAGTGAAATATTTACAATATTTTTTATCAATTCATACAATTCATACAATTCAAACATCAAATCATTCAGGAATTATTGAAAATAATAATGAAATTAAAAATCAAAATGAAATTGAAATTAACAATGGAAAATTTATATTTATAACTTCATCAATTAAAACAAATAAACAAATTCGAAAATGTTTAATTTATTTATCTGAAAAACCTTCATTATTTAATCAAATAATTGATGAATTAGCTGAAAAGAGACAACAATATTTATATAATTCTTATTTAAATGCATTAACAAATGAAATTTATCATATGCCAATTTTACCTCCTTCAACTCCTAAAAATAATGAGACTTCTTCATTATTTTCAAATTGGTCTGGATCAAATAAACATCGGAAGAATGTTAGAAATAAATCTGGTTTTTTAAATACTTCAAATACAACACAAATTGATTTACATTCTTATGATCCTTTAAGATTTATTGGGGATTTATTAGCATGGGTTCATACAACTATTTTAAATGAAAAGGAAAATTTAACAACTTTATTAGATACTGAGGATCTTTCATTAGGATTTGAAATTGGTTTAAATAATGAACCATGGTTTAAAAATGAGCTTTCAAATGAATCACAAATAGATAACAATGAAATTAAATCACAATTAGAAGAAAATGAAAATGAAAATGAAAATGAAAATGAAAATGAAAATGAAAATGAAGAAAAATTAAATCTTGATAAAACAATTGAATCATTAATTAATAAATGTATAAAATCATTTATTAAACCATTACATAATAAAATTGAACAAATTATTTATGCAATTAATGATTTACCAATGTTATTTAAAATTTACAATTTAATTAATTTTTATAATAATTTTATGATTAATGATAAAAAAAAACAACAAAAACAAAAAAGAGATGGTTTAAAATTATCAAATAATTCAAATTTAGCATTAAATTTATCATCATTATCATTAATTACTTTAAATCATTTTAATAAGTGTAAAAAAATGAAATTTAAATTATTAAATGATGAAGAAAATTATAAATCTATTTTAGATGATTTAATTAATCAATTAAAGTCATCAACAACAACAACAAATTCAAATGTAAATGCAAGTGCAACCACAAATTCAAATACAACTTACGATATAATTATTCCAGATTTTATAAATGATTATTTAAACATTACAAAACAAATATTATACTCTTATGAATCAGAAGTTGAGTTTCCATCATTAACAAATAAACAACATGATGAATTTATTTCAAATTTAATTGATGATTTAATTTTATTAATTAATAAATTATCAACTGATATAACAAAAATAAATGATAATAATTTATCAAATAAATTAAAAGAACTTGAAAATCCATCATCATCATCTCGTTTCAATGTTTTTTCATCTTCATCATCAACAAAAGAAGAATTATTAAATTTAAAGAAAAATTTAAATTCATTACAATATAATTGTGATGGTATAATT
This sequence comes from Alloascoidea hylecoeti, assembly GCA_001600815.1. Taxonomy (NCBI): domain Eukaryota; kingdom Fungi; phylum Ascomycota; class Alloascoideomycetes; order Alloascoideales; family Alloascoideaceae; genus Alloascoidea; species Alloascoidea hylecoeti. The sequence continues at coordinate 749,297 of BCKZ01000005.1, forward strand.
TTAAAATTAAATTGTTTTGATTCAATTAAATTAAAATTATTAAATTTTTCATTTACAAAAAATAAAATTGATGAATTTGATAATTTAATTAATAATTCATTAAAATTTCAAATAATTAATAAATTAAATGATTGGATTTTAAATAATACAAATTTATTATTATATTTGAAAATAATTAATAATTTTAAAAATGAAGATTCAAATTTAAATTTAAATTTAAATTTATTATTATTAAAATCAATTGATTTTACTCCCGAAAAATTATCAATATTTTCAGATAATTTAATGCTTACAATTCCAAATATTAGTATTGAATTAACTAATTTTTTATATAAATTATCATCACCAAAATTATCAAATCAAATAATTGATCAATGTATTTTAAAATTTATTAATAATTTTAAAATTTTTGAAGATATAATTATTAATTTTGGTCAATTTTTATATGATCATCAAAATGATAATGATGAAGAATTGAAAAAATGGAAAGATATAAATTATGATATTAGATCAGTATTTCCAAGAACAACTGATGATATAAATTTATTACTTGGTGTTGACCATGATATAGAACCAGAATATTAGTTTTATTATATATCTAAATCTATAATTTATTTAAGATTCTCATGATCAGGTTTCTTACCACGACCATATCCATTAACAGCATAATAATCCATCGGATAACAATTCTTATTCCATTTTTCATCTTCTTCCATCATAACCATTGCTTCATATGGAGTCAATAATGGTTTATTAAATGCATAACCCCAATCAATTGAAAGTCTTGGACATGCAACTTGAACAAACGCATCAATATCATTAAATTGTGCTAATTTACCTGGGAAAATCTCAGATAGCAAAATCACACTTGTTTTATAATTATGAGCTTGTAAATTTGTTATCAAATTATCAACTGTTATTGTATTTCCTTGTCTTCCAAGAGTCCCTAATACTATTCCAAAATGTTTTTGCTTTTGATTGGATTTTGCTTCTTGTATTGCATCTCCTCTAACTTGTTCTAATTGATCAATATCATATCCTTCAACAGTAAATTTTCGACTATATGGATCATATCTATACGCTGGTATATTAGGATTTTGTATCATTGCACTTTCTAAATGAAATCTACCATCTCCCAAGAAAACCATCATATCATATTCGTTTTCATCTAATTTGGCTGAAGTACACCCTAATACTTCACCCTTTGATAATGGCATTGCCTGTGGAGCAATTATTGTTAAACGTGATTCTTCCTGTTGTAATTTTAATTTGATATTATGAATACTTGGATTAAATTGAATAGTACTAAACATTGCAATCCTTATATCTTTCTTTATACTGCTGCTATTATCTTCAAAATTTCTCTTTAGTGTAGCAATAACATGTTCTTCATCAATCCCAATTGTAACAAAAACATATAACACCTTAATCGTCGTAACATCAATGGGTACAAGACACGAATGTGCATAATGAATCAATATATCACAATCCAACGCCCTCGCTGTAAAATCATCAATACAACAAGCCCCATAGGTAACATCACCCATAACAATCGTTTCAACGTTACAAAATTGTTCCAGTATATCCGATATAATTAAAGAATATATTAAAAGTCCTTCAGGAAATTGTAAAGCAACTCTTTTTGCATTTGGTAACTTTTTAATATTCCAAACAGTTTTATGAATTTCAAAACTATAGTTTGATGGAAGAAGTTTAATTGCTTCATTTAATTCTTTATCATTTATTATTTCATCTGGAATTTGATTTAAAATCCTACTTTTTTTAACCCGTGTTGCTATCATCATAATATTAGTTTTTTGTTATCTATTGATTTATTTTTAATTTATAATTTGTTACATACTCTTAACTAATGATTTCTTCGTTTCATCATCAATATTACTACCTTGAGCATCAGACTTTTTACCAACGAACCTTCTTCTTGGTCTTGGTGCTTTCTTTTGTGGTTCTGAAATTGTAGGCATAATTTTTGATGATCCTACCATGAAAAAAGAGGTTGAAAAATGAAATCCAGGTCACGTGTGTCATCTTTGAAAAAAAAAAAAAAAAATCTTTTTGATGGAGACAAAAGCACAAACATACAATTGTAACAAATATATTAATAAAACATAAATAATTACAAATATGATAACACCTTTTTTCACATTACGGCAGGATGATATATTTCTATATATTGATATCAAAATTTCTCATATTCGTTTCCAATCAACTAAAATTGAATCAATAGTTGAAGAGGATGGACAATTATTTATATTTTCATTAGCACCATATTATTTACGATTAAGATTACCTGGTAAAATTGTATCAGATGAATTAGATGAAATTAAAGAAGGTGAAGTTGATGAAGCTAGGAATGAAGTTAAATATGATTCTAGTAATGAATCTATTTCTTTTAAATATGTTAAGGTTAATAAAGGTGAAGAGTTTAAAGATTTGGATCTTTCTTCGAAATTATTGGCACGACGTGGTGATGATGATTATATCAAAAGTAAAGAAAGGGAAAGTGGGTCGAATGGAGCCTTAATTCAAGATTTAAGTGTTAAATCAAATATAATAAATGACAATGACAATGATCAAGCAATGATGGATATTGATGAAGCAGAAGATTTTGATTGGGAAATTAAACAGTCAATACCTCAAAATACCGAATCTATTTCAATTGAAAACCCAATTAAAAAATATGGATTTAACAATACCTATTGTGATATAATTGGCGTATCAATTATAAATGGTAATGATATTAATGAAGTTTCAAAACCTGAAGAAATAAAATCATATGAAGAATTAACAGAAGATCGTTTAACTAATGAAAATTTGAAATTTGATTCAGATCATTATATTAATGATTTTCTTGATATTTATCTTGATGGTGGGGAAGATTTTGAACATAGTCCAATTAAAGAAATTATTAATTGGGAATCTAACCTAAAAAAACAATTTCATAAATGGCAAAAGCAAAAACTGAAACAAAATGAAACTGAAACTGAAAATAAAAATGAAAATGATAAACACTCAAATATTTTCCCATTGGAATTCACGAAAGAAGAACAAACTCAATTACAAACCCTTCCATTAAAAAAATACTTCATATCAAATCCAAAATCAATTTATCTAAACCTTATATCGTTTATATTTAGTTTTTCTTATGATTATAGAACAACACAAGGTGATTCAACAATTGAATCATCATGGACTATTGGGAAATTATCACCACAATTATCATCATTAGATTCTAATTTTTCGACATTAAAAGATGTTTTAATCACATCAACAAAAAGATCATTAATATATCCATTATATCGAAGTTGGGAACTATCTTTAAAATGTTGGGAAGATACTTATTATATCATTAGAACTGGAAGACGTGGTATATTAAGATGTTTATTAAAAATTAGAGAATTGTTTCGTTTCCATGATATTTATTATGTTTATAATAAAATTTGGATCGATGATTATTGTACTTGGTTACAAATTGATAGTGGAGCAAATGAAAATGTTATTCGTAGTTTAGCACATGAATTAAGACAACAGTATACAAATTTAACAAAATCAGATGTTCCATTTGAAAAAACTGATATTCAAATGGATACTTCAGATGGAAATGATGATGTTCCTGGCTTTGATGTTTTAAGAATAGCTGAAAATAAAATCATGTTGGATGATTTGGAAAAAGCAGCTATTGATTTGGTATCTGGTAAAAATATAAATGATTCTGAAGAAAAAGTTGATAGTGATGATGAGTCTGATTCTGATTCTGAATCTGAATCTGACAGTGATGATGAAGATAGCGAATAAAAAAATTCTTAGAATTGAATATAGATATCAATCTATATTTAATATAATATTAATATATAATAACTTTGTTCTAATTTTCAAGCTTAGTGTCATTTTGCTACTACTCTCTACATTCATTATAATAAAACTATGAAAGAGCTATCGATATCAGTTATGCGAGAAGGAACAAATCAGATGAATCATATTAGTATATCTTAATGGTTTACCCACGATATAACATAACAACTCATAATTACGGATATGCTTATGCTAGCAGGAAAGAAAAAGAAAAAAAAGAAAAATGCATTATATTGGTTTTGGTAATAAAGGAGGTAATTTTCGTATCATTGAAATGTTTGTGTCCAAGCCAAGGCCACTATACCCAGAAGTTTCATTATTTGAATGTTGATTAATATGGCAGTTAACAGTACTTGATAATGGTTCATAATCATTTTGTGATCGGCTATGAAGTTGCAGAGAATTTGTCGATATTAGCGAAGTTGTTGTACTGCAGGTACTCGTATCACTATTAGATTCAGAAATTGTTACTGCTTTTGGGTCACAACTTTCAGTTTCTGGCTGAAATTGTCTATTTAGTGTTAAACTTGGTAAATTATTCGCATTCATAAATGATGGATCTGGACAATTGTCTAATCTTGAACTTTGCTCAAATTTTAAATGACCTTGCATTTGGCGGAAAGGCGTTTCTGATTCTATACCGGTATTTAAATTGGGATCCGAATTGAAATTGGAATTTCCATTTCCCTTTTTGTTAAGAAAAGAAATAGAAGCTTCTGAACGATATCTTGAATGGCCTAATGGCCTTCTATTAACATTACTAGTATTATCGCTTGAGTTTGATACAACCTTTGGAATGGTCCCTGCAGAATTTGAAATCCCTTCTCCATGGCCCGCCGAGGCTGCAAAGTCTGTGGAATTGGTTCGTTGTCTCTTTGTTGTTGAAGATCTACGTGTACTAGAAGGCCTAGGCCGATCGGTATTAATATTATTTCCTCGATTCTGCTTTTGCTCGTTTGGCTTCCAATGGTGGAATTGTAATAATTGCATAGAACTTGACATTGAACTTGGAGAAGGAGGAGTTTTCATGCCTTGATTTAATTGAGTTTTAGGCAAAATTTGAACTTGCATAGAAAAGCTGCGAATGTGCTTTTTAGATCTTGATGGTGTCGAATTCGAAGATAATGATTTTTTATGAGTTCGAGCTGATGGTGATGGTTTTTCCTGTGATTCAAAAGTAATATTAGATGGAACATTTAGACTGGAGCTTATGTTATTATTACTGGGTTTCGAGTCAATACTAATTTCACCTAGGCTTGAATTCGCAATTGTGTGTGTTTTTATGGGCTCAGATGTGGCGGTGCCCATCGACCGCGACATAATGGTAGATCCGCCTTCATATTTGGTTTCAAGTTCAGGAATGTTGGGCTCCACAGCATCAATAGTTATTGTGGGTTTTGGCATTTGGTTATAAGTATAGTAATTTTGAAAGTTTGCAATTGGTGAAGCTCCCCTGAGTACCTGCTGCTCTTCATGATCATAAGAACATGTCTCATGTAAATTCGTTACGCTTTTGCTATCCAAGACTTTTTCAGGATCACTAAGGGTACTAAATGAAGAAAACAATATTGGTATATTATGAGGAGGAATGTTTGAATCAATAGAAAGCTTTAAGATCTCCAGGCATTTTGATCTGTATTCTAATTTATAATACTCTTGCTTTGACTTTTCTTGTTCAATTCTTAGTCTTAATGTATCTCGTAAGGTTTCCTCAGAATAGGGCCATGTTGAAATGTTTATACCTAATGGACAATCAGTATTATAACTTTCAAATTCTTTTTTTAAATTTTCTTTAAATTTGTAATTGGAATTTAAATCTCTGTTTTGATCTGCAGTTGACATTTTTCTTTCTGATTATATTACCAATACAGTTGTTGAAATTAGACCTTTTTAGATATGTGGTAGTATATATATGTGACTTGTATAAATAAAGAAAATTTTGATACCAGAAAAAGTTCATATATGGAATTATTGGAATGAAGTGTCATGAAAGTGTTATATTAATGGATCTTCCTGATCATGCAGTCATCAAATAAAATAATAATTTTATTGTTTGAAAGGAACATCTCATTTTGTTTCAGGACATCGATACACATATCAATTATAACGTTGATTCGATTTATAAACATATAATATCAAACTTCTATATATATAAATAAAGAACGCACGCTTAGTGAAAATTTTGGCACAATACATTTATAAATTAAAGGCCGTGAAAAAGAGGAAACATCTTAAAATGATATAAATAGTTCATCGAAACTTTTATTCTCTGTTTCGGAATATAACTTACAATATTCATTACTATAGCTAGTACTGTTATATATATTATGTCTCTGTTAAATAATTACTTGTTATAATTAAGCTATTTTTCTTTGCGTCCTTTTCGGTTAAATACAGAATATAATCATGTTTTGGGCTAAACTGGTTTCCTTTATGGGCTAATTAATAGGCAAATTTGTATAATAGAAGCCTCTACGTAGCCACACATAAAGCCATAAAGCCCGATTTTACTTCCCAGCTTTTAATAATTTTAATATTATGTTACTAACTATTTTATAACAATTACAAGTTATACTGTCTTTACACCTTTTTATTTCTATTGGGACAACAAATTGTAGCGAAACCTTAGCAAAATATGGTATATCCATAGACTAGAGTTACAATTATAATGTAATGCAAACATGGCACACCTATTGCATGTCCCCAAAATAAGCAGGGAGTTCTAACACTTGCGTATGGAATCTAATCATTAAAGTTATATTCCATCTACTAACGAAGAAATTTAACGTGTATTTCCACCTTTTATGATTGGATTATTATCATATAATTTATTTCACCCTTACCAATTACTAAATATACTGAAATTGAAGAATAAAGAAGGTTATTTATTATATCTTCATCTATCTATATCTTTAAATTTACATTGAATACATATTTACACAATTGAATATGCGATGATCTCTTATTTTGATTAATACTTTTGACAAGTTTATTATATAATATGCATTAATACAATGACAATATTTTCTTAAAGTTCAACATAATTTGTGGAAATACTAGTATCGTGCTTGATATTCGAATGACTCCACGGGAATATTATGCGTTATATGATATACTTGTAAACGGTTAATGTTGATGTCATGGTTGATAAACTATAGGAAAGCATAAAGTCGTCTGCTGAGCAAATAAAGCTTTTATTTACTATTCCAATTGCTCTCGCTAATCTTATAAGTCATAGTCAATTGTGTATGTATTATTATATCTTATACATAACTAAAGTCATATGCATTAATATTAATTATGAATGTTGTAGTCAAAAATGGTACAAAACACCAAATTTTTGAAAGATAAAGCTCAAGATTATACTTTTAATCGATTGACAACGATAATTTAATTCTCCGTTTGTGTTCACGATATTCTGGATTTGTGCAATGATAAAACTGAACACTATGAGTTCTTTAAAATGTTGATAACTAGTTTTAATATTGAATCTTTAGTCTTCCAAAAAATTTTATCCGAATATCTAAATCAATGGTATTAATATAATAAAATTCAATCAATCAGAAGCGATAAAATAATTAGCTCTCAATAATAATGTGTATTTGATATTATATTAAATAGTATCCAATTTACTATATAATAATTATTACAATTGGAATACGTCGAGACTCTTGAATACCTATAAATAGAATCGTAATCAAATGAACAATCTCTTAAGATTGATCAGTACCTTATAAATAGTTATTAAACCCTTTGGTTCCTAGTTCTATGTAGTTTTCTTCCTATAATACTTTATCATTCTTCTACTCTAGTAATCCTTTTGGTTTAATATTAACAAAATCAGATAATACATGTACATGTACCTGTTTCCATGTTAGTGAATTTATCTGTAAATCTTTGGAAAAAAAATCTTAACTGTTAATAAATAGCTATATACTTTATAGAGATAAATGTAAGATATATGCTAACTATCAATAAATGTTCATTATAGCTTTGAATAAAATATTAATGTGTAAATATATGATCAACAAGTATTTCCTTTATAATTATAGAAGACAGAAAATTGGTATAAGATGGCCGAGAATTTTTATGGCATGGCCCAATATTAGCTCAAACTGTGGCCGAATATTTATGATAGGCGTGGTGTAATAATTAGTTGAAGTGGTCAAACTTTTATGCATGACGACCATCTGATTGCCCGAATTATTGATTTAAAATCTGAGCAAATATTTACTCAAATATGGGAATATAGATCAGCAAGTGATCGATATTAACGCAAAGTATTGTGAATACTAAATACAAAACACTGTATAAACCATAAATTAATAATTTTCGCCCACAGGATTATTGTAGCCGCAGTTATGGAAGTGGCCGATATTAAGTTAAATGACTGTATCCTTAATCTCTAAGACTGGTGTGGAATTACTATGAATTAATAAGGTAAAATTATTATAAATTTCTGAAATTATAACTACTTGTAAGGTAAAATCATATGATTGAACATGAATAAAGTAAGATTATATTAAAAAACTGAAACTGTGAAAAACTAAAGAAAGGAATCTTTTATCAAAAGGAAAAGATAACAGTTATATACCTTAAACTACAACCTCATTTTAGATTCCCACTGAATATTAAAATTAACTTCCTCAAAATCTTAAATCCTACAACCCATACATAATCTTAATTTAAAATATAGAATTTAAATTCGCATTAAAATGATTTTTTTTTTAATTATTTCTGATCAGGCTTCAAAATTGAAGTTACGGCTTACATTTTATTTGAAACTTACTTGTAATGTTATTCAAATTATAATTTTTTTAAGACCGTATGAATGTAGGAACAACAAAACTTGACTCACCTCTCAACGATAACTACAATATGTTCCAAGAAGTTCGGAGAGAGACCACAAGGGGATTACATGATTTCACAATTAAGAGGCTATGGGGATAAATCTTATAATTTTTGAACCAATTACATGTATAATAATCTTCATTTATCCGTGGCTTTATAATATTTCAAAATTTTTCATATTTATCGTTATCAATTTCATAATTATTCAATTAAACTATGTAAGTATCTACATTTTCTTTCATTTTCGTCCCGTTTAGACTTTAGAACATGTTAATACAATCAGTTGTATGTTAATTTATTTAAGTAACATACTAACTTTCTATGTCACGACTAACTAATCCAATACGTTTTATAGAGGGGTTCTTAGGGTTGTTAAAAACTCTAGTCGGGTCAAACCGCTAGTTCTGCTTTTACATGTAGATACGGCCTTAGAAATCCGGTGTTTTTATTACCTTTTTACGATTCAATATCTGTAGATAAGCTAATCTTGAGGTAAAGATATTACTATTCTTATATTTGATAAGTTGATTTTCAATATCTTTCCAGTTTTTTATCAGTTATTTAAGATTATGATACGTGAGAGATGATCTAATAATGCTGTGTAGATTGGGAAAAATGAGAAAAAGATAGAATTATATACAGTATAACGTTGACGTTTAACTTATATAATTTGATAAGAGTATCCTAAGCTTAAGCTTAAACCTATTTGTATAAACTCCAGAGCTTGCTATTTATTCAATATATTTTACTTTTAATTTCTTCATTTACAAACTAGTACTTTTTTGTGCTGGACTTCTTTAATATTTATATTGGTGTAAAAGTGACAGAGAGCTAATTAAACGATATCAAAAGTAATAATGTGGAGAAAGTTGAATCTGAAGTTTTAGATCAAGAAAATGGAGAGGTCATAAGAGTCATTACAAGTAATAATGACCATAAAGTTCATCTAGGAGATAAGGATGAGGCATTGAAATATTTTGATGATACAGTTGAACTATGCTGAAACCGATCGAAAATTACTCCGAAAAATAGACCTTAATCTCTGTTCATTAATGTGCATATTATATTTATATTGTTGTCAATTTATGGATAAACCAATAATATGCGCCGATTATGGGGGTAAGAACTGATTTAAAAATGGTGGGTGAGGATTATTCTTGGACAGGAAATGCATTTTATCTTGGATATCTATTTTTCGAATTTCCTGCCTCAATGTGTTTACAAAGATTCCCAGTTGCCAAAACTCTTAGTGCATTCATCATTATTTAGGGGTGCCATTCTTTGTTTGCACGCTACACCAAATTATGCTGGATTTGTCGCTTTACAAACTCTTCTAGGCATGTTTGAATCTGCAGTCACATCGGTATTCGTTCTAATTACAGCGCAATGTTATAAAAGAGGAGAGCAATTTTTAAGAACTTCTATTTGGCTTGCATTCAATGGATTTGGAACAATAATGATGTGTGTTCTGTTGAGGTCTGGAAAATACCTTATATTGTTGTTGAGCTTTATACAATTTCACTTGGAATTATTCTGCTTTTTCATCTTCCTGATGTTGCTTCAAAAGCATGGGTTTTAACCGAATCGGAGAGGAAGCAGGTGATAGTTAGATTTAAATCAAATCAACAAGGAACTGGAAATACACATTTCACATTGCATCAATCTATTGAAGTATTTAAGGGTCCCAGAACATATTTAGTGTTTATAGAAGCTATTGCTGCAAATATTCCAAATGGAGAATTAACGAACTTTGGGACTATTCTTCTGCTAAGAAGATTTTGGATACGGTAAATTGGATGCATTATTAATGGGAATGCCTGCTGAAACAGTCGATTTGATAGATGATCTGTTTACTTTCTACTTTCTCTGCTAATACAGCTGGTCATACTAAAAAAGTAACGGTTAACACCATATAGTAAATGTTATTATAGGCGTTTGAATTGCAATTGATTGCATCTGAAATAAGTTAACATTCATAAATATTGAGAAACGGGCCTTCTATCTTAAGTTTCATTAGTGATGGTAAATCAATCCGCAAGGAATTTAGTAAAGAGGTAGAGCTGCAGACTGCCTCGATTATGGAGATGGTATATGCATATGGTACATTTAATTCGGGTAGTTGTCCCTGCATAAATATAAAGTTTTAATTATCATCCAGATTCAAATATTCCATTTTATGTAATACAAGTGAATAATAATTTTTATTACCAATATCGGAGTATGGTAACAGTCTATAGCTTATGGGTTTATATCTCAGTAGTCAATTGCCCTCAATAATTGAATTGCATGAAAATGATACTGCAGTCGTGTACCCTCGTCCCAAATGATACTTATATTATAACTCAGGGGTCCAGCTGTTTCTATTTCTAAATAAGAGGTCTTAGAAAACTTATAATTATGATTCTTACTTATAGTTGATATAAAAATTGAATAATTTCCCATAATTCAATCTCAGCAGTTTTATCTCTGATTTATTTTGTGTTGTTATATATCTAAGCGTTTAATCTTAATTTGTTCCCTTCTGTTTCAAGTAAGTTCAAAGGTTTTATTGTCTATTCCCTCTCTTCCCAGTTCTTATCGGTAGTCAAATAATTATTTGCTTTTTTGTGGAAAGGAGTTTTGTATCTTTTTGTGGCTTTTGAGTAGCTCTCTACGGTTCGTTAAATCATTAGATAAGATAATATTCCTAACTATCTCGGCATGCATTTGCATACCCTTTTTTTTGATCCATATACCGTAGTCTAGATCAGTGCAGTAACCGTATTGAATCTACTACTGAGTCTTCTACTGACACAAAATAAATCGAGTGAGATTATGGTTTGAAGCTTATTCCTAAAGTTATTGCTACTTGACGCAATGTTGAATTCTTTGAAATGCATCCTCGAGAGATGATATGAGAATTTTGATGAGTATATTGAGTAGTCACACAGTTCTCCTTCAAGCTGATATAAAATGTTGAAGATGGACTTTTCACTCTGCAATCTAATGTTAGTTCTCTTGAGCAAAAAGTGGAAATTGTAGTTGATGAAATTAGTTAAAGATAGTATCAACTACAGTGGTTATAATTATTGGGTTTACTAGCTTGAAACATCATGGCTTAGAAGATTTACATTATTTTTGAGGGGTAGAATAAATTACATATATATAGAGTAGATGATTTCCACTTATAATAAGATAACTGAGAATAGATTAATAATTTCCCTATAACACATTAAATCGCTTACACAACAATGAGCTTAGAAATTTACATTAAACAACTAAATGAAACTATGCAAGAATTTGTGAAGCTCAAGGAGGAGAAGGAACAAAAATAATTGGCATGGCGGAACTTCTTAAATAAAACAAGAAAATATCCAATCTCGCCATTCTTATTATATAAATTATAAATTTATGAAGCACCTAAACTGTCTATTACATCTACTGCCATACCATTCTTTTTGATTTAACATTATATGGCTTTTATATTTTACTTTAGATTTGAACCATACCTCCAATATTTTTAATTTTTTATCTGATGTTTTGAGAACACCATTCAGGAATTTAGGACTTTTAGAGGCTTTTTTCTTTAAGATTAATGTGTGAATTTCGGTCCTAAACCAAGAGCACAGATGTAGCTTCTTATTTAAGCAATTACATGAACCCTAATGTCAACTAGGCTTAACTCTAGAACTGTCAATAATTTAATTCGGTCAAGTTATAAGACTTTCCAACAGAAATGGACCTACATTCGTTCATAGTGATGATATATCCTTTACTCACGATGAAAGTGAAACTATTATAATTAACATCAGCAGAAGCAAATATAGATATAATCACCGGAGCGGTTCAGATATATTTCAGCAGACCTAGAGTAAAGGTACTTTCCAAATATGAAGAAATTTTAGTTTTGATAGTATGTTTTCAATTATATTTGTCACTTATAATCTTATAGTAGCTCATTTATTATATTTACATAGTTCAATAGATATCATTGCAGTTTCACTTTCTAGGAGATAGATTTGCGGGTTTCATAAACTTTCATTCTTTTTTTCTTTCTTTTATTTTGAAAAGCCTGAAATAAAAAAGTTTATACAGCAATATTAATTAATTGTTTGATGTGGGTGCCTAACTGATTAGAGAATATAAACAATTGTTTCTAAATAAAAATTATAAGTTACACCACATATATTATAAATTAACAAATAAACAGATTAAAAAAGAATATTAGTGAAAGCAAATCGACGATTGAAAAAGAATATTAGTTAAAAATAATTCATTAAATAAGTAACATCAATCAAAACAAATCAACAAAGTATAAGAAGACTAAACGACTATAACAAATAAATCCATAACTACAATGAAAATATCAAAGATATTGAATAGTACTTTAAGTATAAAGTCTTTTCCTTATCAAATATAATCATGTTATTGGCCAATCAGTTGTCCTTGGGATGTATTCATTTTATTTTTTTTCCGTCTTTATCATCCTTCCTTTCTTATTTGAAGTCGATTTTGTATTCCTTTTCCAAGCCCTCCGTTTACGCATATTGATCATAATGCATGAAGCTTTGAACCCAGGTGCTTCAGCTACTTCATTGCCTTTTCTCTTTCGATGGCTTGACTGGATGTGTTCAACATTCCTTGTATTTATTTTTCGAGATATGCGGCTATCTCTGTAGACAGTTTTGTTTTTTGTCTGTGGTATAGGTGGAGGTGTAGGGGAAGTTTTGATATGTGCAACCTCTACTGGTGCTGCAATTGGACTATCCATACCTAAATGTCTATCCTGCATCAAAATATCTAGAGTAACTGGCATAGTTAGCGTGGATGCAACTGTATGTGTCCTCGTATCCATATTTCTTAAAGGGTAAGGGTCCATGCTAAATTCTCTTTGAGGACCACACTCTCTACTAAAATCAAACTGTGGAACACTATTCCCTTGTGATAAAGGAACCCAATCAATATTCCTTTCCATATTCTGAGCCAAAGGATAGCTGATATTTGTATCCGTTTTCCTTAGAAGTGATACCCAAGAGTCAAATGGTAAGCTCGGGCAACTTAAATTACTGCTGTTGACTGTTTCCGTGGGATAATTACCGTAAGTATAGTTTTCAGCAAAAATTGGTGTAGAGGGAGAGTTCTCATCAAACAACTCGTCAAATGATACTGCTGAGTTTTCACTAACCGAATAGTTATCTCCTAAATTATTATTGGATAATTGAAACGATCCAAGGATAGGTGTTTGCAAATATTGATTTTGCAAATGTGATTTATAATCATTCGTAGTCGAAGCCCATAAATAAGAATTATTTATTTGATCATAATCACCAAATTCCGCATCTAAATCTTCGCGATAGCGTTCATAGCTGCTATTAAAGACCATAGTTCTACTAAACATGTAGTGGTCGTCATGTTCAACCTGTACCGGAGGTAAAGAAAGAAGCTCGAAATATATTAAATCAGCACTTGCAATGTTAAGATCTTTATTCTGATATTGTGAGCCATTATTAAATATTCTATTCATGCTCATTAATATAATTGATAGATCTTGAAAATAATTAGAAGATTAATAATTACTTTATAATCTGGTTGTAAAGGAATATTTATATTTATATATTTTATAAAGGTTGCTGGTGAAGGTTTTATGGTTCAACTAAAGACTCTAACCAGAGTTATAAAAGTGAAATAGGAAAGGTGAACTTCTCTTATGTTTATAATATTTATGAAAACTTCTTCAGAAATCTAAGGTTTACTTCAATAATTTCTAATAAACCTTGTCATTAATAGACGCACAACCAAAAACAGCAACGGGATATAACATAGTTATATCATTATATGAATTTATTTTGATAAAAATAGTGTAATTGACTGATTAAGAGTTATGCGATAATTGTGACTTATCTGTTTCTTTCCCCCTTGATCAAATCCCAATTACAATGCTGATTCCAGTTTATAGCTCAATTTTTGAAATGTAACATTATCATATTTACGATTCTACAGTGTTATTTTTTTATATCCATCCAATAAACCGCCTAAGCTCATAGGTATCAACTATAGGTTTTATTTTAAGCAATTCAATTTGAGCAACAGTGTACTATGCCTAAAACAGTGCATTTTAAGTTGAAAAGGAAAAAGCAAATTATCATGAACTTGAAGAAGGTTGTGAATTTCCCAGCTTAGATGTTTGTGCAAGGAATGAAATTATTCACCAAAATATTATTAAAAATTTTATTTGTGAGCTAACGTTTATACTTATTTTGGCCTGCTATTAATATGTACCATGTGGCATGAGTCTCTAGCTAATATTATAATGTTTTTATTTTAATTGACATCGTCTTTTTCTATAAATGCAAAACAGATCAGGGTTTTAATGTACGAATTTTTGCGATATACTCATAGAACCCTCCAGATAAGGTTTCAGAAAGACATCATGGAGATAAATTCAAAAATAATCTCTTGATATATGTGGTGAACATATTAAATATTTGAATTTGAGTAACATTAAAGTTGTATGCAAGAAAGCTGTTTAATTAGCTGCAGCAACAGCAAACTTGGTCCAAATATTTTTGATTGTAATTAACCATATATTTCATTAATTTTCAAGTTTCAAGAAATATGGTACCAGGGGAATTAAT
This sequence comes from Alloascoidea hylecoeti, assembly GCA_001600815.1. Lineage (NCBI taxonomy): Eukaryota > Fungi > Ascomycota > Alloascoideomycetes > Alloascoideales > Alloascoideaceae > Alloascoidea > Alloascoidea hylecoeti. The sequence continues at coordinate 764,632 of BCKZ01000005.1, forward strand.
TATAATTTGAAGCTTCAAATATCTACAGTTACGATATACTAAGTTATCACAAACCGCTTTCACAATATTAATTGACTCCAATTGAACACCATATTAAGAAACCAAGAAATTTTCATGGTCATTAATATAGGTATAGTGCGAATATTAGTATATAAATTAAAGGCACAATATATCGACATCAGTATATATCCCAAATTCCCAATTCATCATGCATATAACTTTATAGCTTATGTTCACTCACATGTATAATGTATAATGTATAATTCTATATCATATATTTATAAATAACAGTTATCAACCAAAGCTCCATAATTGTAAAAAGAATATCTTTACTGCTACATAAAATAATACGACTAATTATAAGATCTTTAGGTACCTCATATTTAATCGCGCTTTCATCGACATAAACAGCATATACTAACAAATATCCTGATCTTATTCGTTAATATAAAGGATTCTCGCTATATATTGACTCTAATCTGTTTAGCTAGTACTAATATGGATCATGAGGAGTTGTAATATCAATTCGTAAATATGTATATGTTATATATACACTATACAGTCTTCACAAAATAACAGTGTTGTATCTTATAAATTTTAATTACTTAACAATTGTAGAGGCTTAAGTTACTGGCACCAGCTATGATCTTGCATATGCTAATATTATAATTAGGAACATTTAGATTAATGAGTAACGATCTCTGGAATAACTTTAAGATTTGTCCGGATCATTGAAAGGATTTGGAAATGTTACCTTATATGGTGCGGGACACTTATCAAAATTTAAATGAACAACGTTTAGGAACATCGAAAAAGTAAGCATAGTCGCAAAATCACTTCAATTAAATATTAAAGACGACAAAATGTAAATAAATAGAACACCATATATAATCATAACCTTCAATACTGAAAACAATTGTAGCATATATTTACGGCAATTATATTGATAATACATGAAGTGGTTAGCCGATTTGGTGGAAGAATATCCGAGATCTGATGAGAAGATTATAATTATTCATCTGTTTGGGTTCTATCGGCACTACCTAATACTAATAGGTGCCAGAACCACACAAAGCACTTAATTGACTGGAAAACTTGAGTGGGGCATCTTATAGAGTTAATTCATGCTTAAGGGTGACTTCCAAGATTGCGGCTATTTTTAACATTGATGAAATCATGGAAATGGTTAATGGTGATCTGGGCTGCATGCCTCCATCTTTTTCCACGTATTCCACCTACTGAATAACCAAAGACTTCTAAAATTTATAACAAGCTAAACCCCATGGGCAGATTCTCCGGTGTCTTGCCAAAATGAATACATTTTATGTTGGGGATGTCCACTTCTAAATGCAATCGACCAGAGGCCATATGGCTTTTTGGTGCAGTTGGGAATCACAACATTTTATATAAACAATAAACAATTTTGTTAAATTTTAAAAAAAATGGTTTAATTCTTGTGTTTAACTCACACTATATGAGCTTAACACAAGCCTAAACTGTTTATTTTTAAACAGGCGATTAAGCTCAGCGATATTGTATGAACCTACTTTTTGATTGCAATTTATCTCATTAGGCCTCCCTGTACTCAACAAGAACTGATTTATATGTTTCTATTATAGGGAAAGAATAATAAAGGTTTATAAAACTTGGATATAGGTTTATTTATGTAATGAACTACGTCGGATCAATTATTGGGGCTGTTATCTAGGGAAGGTACCCTAAAAGTCAGGGTGAATCAAATGTCAAACCTGTGCTGTCCGGGTCCAGCCCTTGTTGGAAAAGAGCAGTTGCTGTAACGAGGTTTCCATACTACTTACCATTACGGTGTAGAGACACTCGAGTAGAGCATGTTGGATGCCATGGATTTCTACACGACTGCATGGCAAACTATACACCGGATAAACTTTGTATTTATATGTTGTGAGGAGTATGTGATTGTCGGTGCCAAATATGCCCCCGTGTTGGGCGAAAACTTTCTCTCATTAGACCGATCTATTATAAATGATCACGTGATTGATTGTTTTTTTTCGTGTTTACATCAACGCGTCGTTTATTTAATTAACTTTTCACATATCTTTTTTGAGTTTTAACTTCATTGGCAATTCCAAAACATGTCTATTGTATCGTTACTGGGGATAAATGTTCTGAACAATCCTGCTAAGTTCACAGATCCATATGAATTTGAGATTACTTTTGAGTGTTTGGAACCTTTGAAGGATGGTAAGCTTTTACAAGTTAATAAATCGATGAAATATTCAGAAAAAAACAGGGATTTCTTACTAATACCTTTATGATAGATTTAGAATGGAAATTGACCTATGTTGGATCATCAAGGTCGTAAGTATTAAAGAAATTACAATTACCTATTATTTTTGAATTATTATGTTAACTTTTATGATATTTTAGCCAGGACCATGATCAGGAATTAGAATCGTTCCTTGTGGGTCCCGTCCCCGTTGGAGTTAATAAATTTCTTTTCACAGCAGATGCACCTTCAGCTGAATTAATTCCTGCTGCTGAATTGGTTAGTGTTACTGTTATTCTACTCTCGTGTTCATATAGTGATCAAGAATTTGTCCGGGTGGGATATTATGTGAATAATGAATACGATACCGAAGAATTACGAGAAAATCCCCCAAATAAAGTACAAATAGATCATGTTGCTAGAAATATACTAGCCGAAAAGCCACGTGTTACACGGTTTAATATTGTTTGGAATAATGACGGAACCGGTGCTGATATTTTTCCCCCTGAACAGCCCGATGCTGATTTATGTATGTATTTAAAGTCTATGGAACTTCATTAGATTGTAGCTACATAATATTAACTTTGCATTTTTCTTAGTGGATGATGATGAAGACATTTACGGAGTAGACGATGATGATGAGGGTGAGGAAGAAGATATAAATGGAAGGCAGAAATTGACGAATGAAAATGACAATGATGCCGATGAAGATGACGAAGATGTTGAAGAAGATGATGAAGACGATGAAGAGGAAGACGATGAGGCCGCTGAAGAAGTAGAAGTAGAAGAAGCCGAGGAAGAAGATGTGGATGAGGATGTAGAAATGGAAAACAATTGATGTCAGTTTTGTCAATATTTTAAGCATCTCTTGTTTTTATTTTACTTTCTTTAATTCTCAGATCCAGAAAGAATCCGACATTTTTACACACACATAAATATATATTAATGCTCAAGAAGATTTCTAGGCGTGTAATTTTACCATATTAGACTTCATTTAAAATCAAATAAACTATATTTGATAAACATTAGAATTGTAATTAAATATTTTAAAAAACTTGCAATTGTTCCAGGTTCAAACAAAAAAGAATATTGCTTGAGCTATTCCTTTCTGGCATACTCTCTCAACTATTTTCAATTATTACAATTTCTGGACAATACCTATATTGATTCAATTTTCGTTGAACCTTTTTTTTAATTGGAATTCAACTCTTGATGTAGAACGGGCCATACCGTAATTTTGCCAATGACCCAGCACTTACACCAATAAACATTTTTAAAACTAAGTTAGAGATAAAGTATTCGCTTTGAATGTATCTGATTAATCAAGAATATTACACAACCCCAAGGCTGTTTAAAATAGAATATCAATATAAGAAAAGTCGAAAAAATCTACAATGTAAACAGGGAAACAGTGGAAGGTCTAGAAGTGAAATACGAATCTTCATGGGTAATATGAACCTATACCAAAACTATTTGTGAAGGTCTCTATAATTACTTGTTGGATTTATTTATCAATTAAAATTCATATTAATATAAATATAGATGTAGAAATATATTGTATGCAATCATTATCCTCTAACTTGCTCCCAAACTTGATTGACAAGTTGGAAAGCTTTCGTTACATATTTAATTATCAGTCTGATATCTTTATCCTCTTCTGATGGAGTTTCAGAATCTTCTGTATTCTTAACTCTTTGGATTACCTCGCGACTTAATCCTAGCTTTTGGAATGCTTTATCGGGGTGCCATTTGACTCTTTCTTTTTTCAAAATTGATGTTGGTAAGAAACTTTTAACAGAATTTAAAGTCATAGTTTCGGGATTCCCATACGGCGTTGGCCATGGAACATTACTTGAAGATGTTATAGGGTTTGGTGATTGATTTTCAATGATTTCAATCCATTTTTTATCATAATTTTCAAATGTCTGTATGATTTTAGGAGTCTGTATAGGGGTTGGAATATTTGGTTCGTATCGTGGTTTGTTTCGAGGTTCATATTGTGGCTCAGGTCGTGACTCATACTGCGGTTCAGGTTTAGGCTCAAATTGCGGTGCTGACCTTGGTCTGTGATTAGATGGAGTAGAATCAGCTCTAAATCTTTTCCTATCCCCAAAGAATCCTTCAAAATGAGAGGCAGGACTTCCAGGGAACCCTTTACGTCTTTGTTGAAAAGTGTTTTCCCGTTCTTGATACCTTTGTTCCCAATTTTCTTCCCCTTGCTGTCTCTTTAGCCTTTCCTTCTGCTCTTTTTGTAAATACTCACGTTGTTGGCGTTGCCTTTCTTCCACATTTGAACGATCTCGAACGTTCTGAGTATCAAATTCTGGATTTCTGGTACGTGATGAAACTTGTTCTCTAACATTTTGCGGTATTGGAGGTCTAGGAAAAGGGTTTCTTGTAATACCTGGAAATCGAGGAAACGCTTGCCTACCCGTAGTAACCCGTGGCCCTGAAGTATTATTTATGATAGGTTCTCCCCTAGATAGTGGCACCTTATTAATGTTAGGAAACATGCGAGGAATAGCAGACCGTGGAAATGGTGTTTGACGATTTATGGGAATGAGTCTAGGTGGTGGTCGTGATTGGGGTTGTGAAGGAAATTTTGCATCAATTTTTATTCGACTTGAAGAAGGATCCGCTGGATATTTACCATTAGAATATGCTCCTGTATTAGAAGGTTCGCGTAAGTCGGGGATACTGGAGCGTCTAAAGTTTGATTCCGCTTGTGCATTCCTTCCAAATACTTCTTTACGTACTCGATCAGCTGTAACATTTCTGCTTCTCTGAAATGTCCCTGCACCCAATCCTCCAAAACCGTTTCCCTCTGTATTTTTTCTAAAAGCATTCGTAGCATGAATATTTATACGCGAGGTTCGAAAGCGATTGCCCGATCCAATGGGCCTGATTTTCATTCCATTAGAATCCACGGAGTTAGTATTTACAGAAGGGATGTCACACTTCTTCACACGCGGTTTGTTTGAACCTCCTACAATCTCAACCTCTGAATCGGAGGATTCTATATCAGAATCCCTTTCAAATTCCATTGTGTACTTATTGCCAAAATTCATAAGGTTTGAATATACTCTAGCGGACCCTTGCTCACTAGTAGATTGTTGTCTATTCGAATTGCTGGATTTTCCTGAAAATGTAGGCCTTCGACGATTATCAATGTTGAGACACTGATCAAATCTTTTGTGGTCATTTTCCATAGAATAACTATTAATATCATTTCTAACCCCTTGTTTAGCATAGTCCACGTCTGATTCATTTAACCCCAATTTCTTACTTACAGCATCAAAAATAGGATCGTTTTCTATACTTGTTTCATTGGTTTCGCTCCTACTATTATTACTGTCATTATCTATCCCATTGTTTGCCTTGTGCATTTCCTTCTGTTTTTTAATTCTTTTAATCTCAGAAGCTAATGAGCCCCCAAACGCATTAATATTTTCTATATTAGCATTTTCATGTTCTTGTTGAGTTGATAAATTAAAATTGAGATCCATCTTCTTGCTTTTGAAATTTGTTCTTCTGTTTACCTACCGATATGATAACTGTAAATACGCTTCACGTATTCTCTTCATACCTTATATAATACTAGCAGTTATTTTCGGCGTCTTCTAAAGTATACCTTCCCGAAAATGATATTGAGCAGGCCAGAAGTGCCAAAAAAGATAGTATTTTTTTTTTGAATATTCGAGACTGAGATTTAGGATTAAAAAGCATGACATCCATACACCACTGTATCTTCAAGACACATGGTATTAGTCATACTATACATACACAATTACTAATAATTAAATTTTAACAATATCGAAATAACGATCGCAACAAGAAACAATTAACTAGAAGAACTTTATATAAATATAAATGGAAGAAAAAAATATACAATGAAATTTCACCATAAACTCTTACAAATTTTCATTATCACGTAATGCAACAACCGATCCTCGATAGTTCTTTATGAATCCATCATTATTAATATCAGTAGGATCATCTTTACCTTTTGATCCCTGTGATACACCAAGAATCATTGGATTAGAAGTTTTAACAAGACCAAATTCTCCAACTCCTTCTGTTTCTGATAATGGTACCGCACTTACCGTTCCCTGTCTTCTTGTTGCAACTTCTCTTAGGCAATTATATAAAACATTAGTTTTAACATCATTATTTAATGAAAATATGAATGGTAATATTAAGAGTATTAGATAAATTCCAACAAGTACCGCAGTTAAAATGATTGCTAATGTAATATCTGTATTCGCTTTTACATCTGTTTGATATTTTCCAGCTGCATCATATGTACTATTTTGCAAGAACCAAGGGTACCTAGTTAGAAGTGTATTAATCCATTCTTGCATTGATAAATCTACCGACGACACAGTTATGAAAATCGTTTGTGGATCAAGATCTGAAATGAAACCATTATGGTTAGCATATTTCATTATGCTTGAGGAATTAGTCTTTAACTCTTCTGGTATAACTGAAGTTTGAGTTGTATTTGTTTTAATTTCATACCAATAAAAATGATTTATTATAACAATTGGTGTTGGTGTAAATCTTTCTGTTGAAACATTCGCAAACGTTACTGAAGTTAAACTATAATTACTTTGATTGAGAAATATACTAACCGTATTATTATCACTTGAACTATTAAAAAATGTATCATGAGCGTTTCGATATTTTGTATTATTTGCATAGTCTAATATCTGTTCGTAAACCGAATAACCAGTCGATGAACTAGTGGAGGAGAAAAAGGCATATTGGTCTGACCAATTATTCGGTTCTAATACTTCAGTTGATGAATTAAATAAATATGAACAATTTTCCATTGTGAATAAACCTTTAAGACTATATTCTAATCCAAAACCAAATACTGAATTTACTGAGCTATAAGCTGAACTAACAGCAAAAGGGGTTGCATATCCATGTGTATTGTTATTAGCTGCAATTCTTAATGAGTATAAAACCGAGGCTGCTGGTAATAATTCAATCCTTTGTGCCGTTTGATTTCTTAAATTACTATAAACGGAATTAGATGTATCAGCGCTAAGATTTGTAGTTATCATTGTCAAAGTAAAATTCATATCTTCAAAATAATAGTTATAATTCATCAGATCATTTAATAAAATAGGATCCTTTGGATCATTATCACCATACTTATCATATAAATTAATTAATTCATAAGTTAAATTTAACTGACCTAGAGTTGATGGTGGTGTATAAACTTCCGGTATTTCTGAGATATCTTTTGTATAAAACGCCGATGTTAAAATTCTTGAACCACAATGGAAATCGTTACATGAATCCGCGAATCTTTCATCATAAATTGTTTTTAAAGATTCATATTGTGGAATATTAATAATCTTCGTCCATTTACCAACAACTATATTTAGAACTGCTTGTGAACCAATAAATAATAACGCAAGTATTGCAATAAATAATGCTGTTGTTGGAATTAATACAAGTCCATTTTTATCAATCTTCTTTTTTTCAAAGCTTGAACTGGTTTGTACTAAATGTTCCTTCTGTTCCAAATCATTTGAATTGGTGTTAGAGCGATCATCAATCATATTTTCAAATTGTGAGTTGGATTGTTCTCTAGAGTGTACTTTCACATCTCCCATATTACGAGAAATACCAAAATCGATACTAGTATTACTGGAAACATTCCCCTTAATCACAGATAAAACATCTTTTATATTTGTTGGATCAATGTTGCAACTTGGATTTGATTGAAACTTTAAATCTGATACTGTTGAATGGGAAACTTTACCAAGGCCTTCTTGAGAATTTAATAACAATTTTTTGTTATTATTAGACATTGATTTGAATTTTATTTCATTTCTTATTGTAAAAAATATTTCAGTAACTGAACCCATTAAAAAGAATAGATTTTTCTCGACTCGAAATCGTTTCGGGAATATACTACATAACTCTTGAATAATTGCAACAAATAGTGCACTAACGACAAAAGCTAAAATTGATGGAACAATAAAGGAATTCGTTTCAATGAGTATTGCTTTCATTTTTAAACTATTGAAAATGTCAAAAAAGCTAATGGTTATTTAAGAAATTATAAGAAAATATAAAATGGCAGAACTGGAGATTTATATAGAATATTTAATTTGCAGGATTATGTGTGATTTCGGTCAAATATATATATATATTGTCATTTTTTATATTTAAGTGAGTTGATTAGGAAGATATATTTTAATATTTTTGAGCAGGCCTACTACACGTAGTTCACAAGATAATAATTGAAGATATGCATGAATAATTTTATAGGTATTTTTCCATATATGTATAGGCTCATTATTAATTCTAAACCTTTAAATCTGGAGAACCTAAGCAAATTCTAATGAAGGAATTTCTCAATTTAGACAAATGAATTTCTTTGAAAATCATTAAATGTTATGATGCATTAATCCGCTTATTTATGCGCAACAACCCTGATATACCCTGAAAATAACACTTTTTAATTTTATTATTTGATTCTTTTTATATTCGTCAGAAGATTAAATGGAAATATTTTGAATAAAAATAATGATAATTTGCTAAGGTCCAGAATCTTGTGCTCATATCACTTCCAAATATATTTGTTTAGGGTCCTAGATCTAAAAAGCCCTAAGCTTATACCAGTATATGGTAGTGTTGTAAGTTCCAGCTACAACGTAAATTTGGTGTATTGAGATAAGAAGCAGAAGGCGTTACGGATGATCTGACCTGACTAAAGAGAATTATAATAATCATTAATGTCATGTTTAGTTAATTAGATATCAGGGATTATAACTTATCTGAACGTCTAGGATATTTGAATAGATACGTGCTTGTCGTGTAGAATTGCTATATAGCTAGATAAGTCCATATCGGTTCCATAACCAGTTATAAATATAGACTTCTGGGCTCATTATTAATAACCTCATGAAATCCAAGCCAATTCAAGTCTGATTAAGGATATGTACCGCACAGTATTACAGATTTTCCACTCTTATTTCGCCATATTCGAGTGCAAATTTTGTCACTTATGTATCTGTAATTTCGGCATTTTGAAATTTAGTAATTCAGTGAAATAATAATAATTATAATCGTATACTTGGTAACTATATATTAAACGACATTGTCATGATACAATCTTCAGCCAATATAATATGACCACTATTTTAATTTTACCCGGCCTTTCCCACCAAACCTTTTCATTTTCACTTTCATTTTCATCACAAATTAAATGAAATAAAAATATAAATTTACAATATAACAAAAATGGCAGCTGAACAACGAAGATTACTGGAACAGTTAATGGGTCCAACGACGAATTCACGGTCCTCCCTAGGGAAATCACACAATTCTACACAATTACCGTATGATTTAAATTCTCCTGAGATATGTAAATCATATTTAGTAGGAGTATGTCCACATGATTTATTTCAATCGACAAAGATGGATTTAGGGCTGTGTCCATTAAAACATATGGAATCTATTCGAATATATATACAATCTGAACAACAAAAGGGGAAAAAATTCCCAGAATTGGAGAAGAAATATATCAACAATTTATTAAATTATATTAATGATTGTAATAAAAGGATTGAAATTGGGATTAAAAAATTAGAAGTTTCAAATATAAATGAAAATACGTTGAGCGATAAAGAAAATTTTGAAAAGATTCTGATGTTGAATGATGAACTAAGCAATATTGAAATAAATATCAAATTAAATTTAAAAGAAATTGAAATATTAGGGATTGAAAAAGATATGATTCAAAAATCAATTCAATCTTTTACACAAATAATACCATTATACCGGTTAAGAGAAACTAAAAAGAAAGAATTAAACAAATTAGTTGAAAACAGTGGCCCTTCGGGACACCAGCAACTCCAGGTTTGCACCACCTGTGGAGCATATTTAAGCCGTTTGGATAACAACCAAAGATTAGCAGAACATTTTAGTGGGAAGATCCATTTGGGATATGTGAAAATGCGACTTGAACTGGAAAGGCTGAAAGTAAAGCCTTATGAACGATGATTACGTAATGCGAGTGCACCTGGGTGGAAGGATGTTTTTCCGCCGGATCTTTTTTTAACTTTGATATTCCTATAATTTCAATCTTCAACACCAAACGAAAAAAATTAAAAAAAAATATATATATATATAAATATATAAAAAAGTGGCAGTAACATCACTACATAGAGATATTATAGTTACCAATGGAAATAGAAATGGAAATCGATAGTCCAGACAGTGTTGAAACCTCCAATTCGGACCAAACCACAGAAGCAACCCAAGCTTCGGAAGGGGTACCAACGGCAATGTCCACAGGATCAACCAAAGGCAATAATGGTTCCGGTTCAAAATCGAAGGATTCTCCAGAGACAGTGAATGGAAGGAAGAGAGGCCGCCCTAGACTAATTAAAAGCAACCACACACCAACCGATAAAAGAAGAGATCAGATACGAAGAGCTCAAAGAGCATATCGATTAAAGAAAGAATCTAATGCTGAATATAATAAAAGGAGAGTTACATTCTTAGAATCGATTTTTTCAAACATTGAGAATGAATTTTTAAATTTTTATGAGGATGGAGTACAACTAGGTTTAAAACTGGATAATAATGAACTAATGCAATTATTTGCCTTTGCTGGGGTCAAAATAGGAAATTTGTTTAAAATGATTCATGAAAGTGATAACAGTGATAATGATCAAGGTGAAAAATCGATCTCAAAAAATGCCGATGATAATAATAATAAGAACCAACAACCTAGATTTGATTTCTTACGACCTTTATCAACATTAAATTCTTTAAATCAAAAACTTCCCCCACATCAATGTTCAAATTTAAGATCAACAGTTATTAATAGTGAAACTACACCTCCACCAGTTAGCGTTAATCCTATGATTAATAAGCCAACAATTTTATCTACTGCGGACAAATGTATTAAAAATTCATCATCAGATATAACAAGTCCGGGATTAAATAATAGCTTTCCAAAATTATCAATTTCAAATAATTCAGCAATAAATCAGCAATTTTCAATTGCCGGCACAACAACATTTGATGAATTTTTCGCTGGGCAAAATCAAAATCAAAATCAAAATCAAAATCGAAATCAAAATCAAAATCTAATTCCTACCACTAATAATCATAGCAATGATAATCAATCCAGTTTATTAGGTAATAACGATAGAGATAAACAATTATCAGCATCTGAAATTATATCATCAAAATTTTCAAATGATTCATTATTCAACCATTCAAATTTTAATGTTATTCAATCAAGTCAATTAACAGAATTTTTACGTGCAAAACAAGAACAAGATCGATTGTGGCAAAAAAAGAATAATATTGTTAAATTAAAACAAAAACATGCACAACAAGAATATATTAGAATAAAACAAGAACAATTACAACAACAACAACAATTTAGAGCATCACCATTTTTAATTCAAGATCATGCATCTACAAACCCAACTTCTGTACCATCAACACCTTCTATTTCATCATCTACATCAGCATCAGTATCACAAGTTAATATTAATTCAGTACCTGATAATCCATCAGGTAAATTACATACACCAGAAGAACTTCATCGAACAACATCTGAATTATTATTATCTGTTCAATCATCATCAACTTCATCATCAATTGAATCATCCTCATTTTCCGAAAAATTGTTTAGAAGGTCAATAATTTATGGATTAGAAAGATATCAAGCATATGATTATTTAATTTTATCAAGGCAATATCCAGATGGATTTAATGAATTAATTGCAATTCCAAAATTACAATTTGTTTTAAAATATAATTTATCAATAAATGGTTCAAAATGGAAAGGTAAAACAATGGATGATTCTTTATTTCCTGGTTATATTAATGCTTTAAATGTTGAAAAATTATTAGAAAAAAATGGTGGAGTAAATAAATTTGATGAAACAGTAATGATCCCAATATTATTAGAAAAAGCAGTTTGTTTAGGTATGATGCCTAGATTTGAAAAGGAGAGTGTTAATTTAGCAATGCTATTAAGTAAAAAAGAATAATATTGATAACTATAAATCATATACACGATACACACACAAATATAAAATAAATAAGAAGAGGAGATTAAAATTTTATTTTTTTGGGACTCTGGGTTGTTGCATTCATACAGTAAATAAAGATTTGAATTGGGATTGAATTTAATTATAAATGAAATTATAAGCCTATATATAAGTAGAACAAACGGTTTGATTTTTGTTCCTTCATTTGTGTTAATTGTAGTATTTCTTTAAACTCACATTATTTGATTACTATATTATTGTAGAAATACCGTCCGTGAACAGATTAATGAGTAAATCTTCTCCTATATCCATGTTCACCTCCTCCATAGGTTGGGTCCTAGTCGCCTCAGCTTTTTCCACCGATAATATTCTCTCTGATTAACTGCGAGTTTTTTTTTTCGTGGGTAAATTTATTGAGTGCGCTAATTCACTTCCTTTTATTCTCATCCAGAATCCTTCCTTATCCCGTAGCTTTCTAAGGAAGACCGACGGCTGTAGTGTGTGGGTAATAACACTGGATATATCTAAAACGAGATGTGATGTTTTACTTACCGGTAAGACTAATTTCTTGCCCTTCTATACCAAAATAATCATCCTTTTGTGATCTATCTGATTTCGACTTTCTTGAGTAAGATTGATTCGTGAGTTACTTCATACAAATATACCTTCAATGGAGAACGAGAAGAAACATCAAAAGCTTAAGATATCGCTATCTGTTGCAGATATCTATTATATTTCATTTGAATTATAACTGGTACAAGGCTTAAGAAGTGCTTGTATATATGCCAGTATATTTGTCACAAAATCACTTCATTCATTTGAACCAATTTTGCATGTCATTTTTGTCCTTTCCAAAGTATATGTAAGAATCGAGAACATCAGGAAGCTTGCAAACAATCTTCTCAAATATATCTAAAACCACTGCGACTCGTTGATCGCTTGTGTAATCTTCATTCGTTGTTATTAATATAAGGTGCGTAAAACTGAATTAACTTGTGTACCGGTGTTCATCAATAATATTAAATAAGAGTGGGCTATCAACAGCCCGTTTGGCCACTTCTAGAGTGTGTTCTCTCTTATCTTCCTGATGAACTGAAAGTTTTTGTTTTCTTCTATTAAACTTCTCGATTGGAGGATTTTATTTGGCTTCGACTATCCTTATGGGAGATCTAGGATCGGCGAAGTCTTTTCCAATATTGTTACGAGATATTTTACGGTTCAGCTACGCGTAAAAAGTGAGTCAATGTAATCTCAAATATCGATTGTTATTTTCCCGCTTGGAATTGAGGCATTTTTTTAGCTGGATGGTGAGTACTAAGTACCAAGTAGCGGTTGATTAAAAAGAAAGTAAAATTTACGGGCGCGTTTTTGATTTTCGATATTTGGTTCGTTAAGGATCCCTCGCGAGAGCCACAAATGCCATGTAAAATGGATTTTTTTAATTTCTAAAAGATTATTAAGTTTTGAACTTTAATAAGAATAAGTATACAAAAAATGAAAATGCAACCTTTATCAAGAATGTCTAAAGGATCAAAAACACAATAATCACTAACTTAACCAAAAATGAAGAACTCTCTCGAATGTCTACAATCAAGAGTTTTCTTTGTTTTCAGCTCCAATGGTAACTTGTTGTAGATTTAAGATTTCACTTGTAATTTATAGAGCAAAAACATAATAAGACTTAAACTGAATTCTCTACTTAGGAAAACAACAACTTCTTCCAAATCAAGATATATGAACTGTATTATCCAGAAGTTTTCTATGTCTTCACCCGGGCTTTGAGTCTTCATGCAACACCTAACATCAATATCAAATATTATAGATCAATCAATCTTAAAATTAATAGTAACATGTATTATATATATTAATCAAGCTTTGTAGGGTTATTATTAGTTTCACCGCCTGATTCCTTAATAAGTTCTGTATCAATATCATTGATTGTTTCCTCAATAACATTTGCAATCTTCTTTTCTACTTCAGCACCACCATCGACTTTAGAATTATCAATTGGAATTGCTTCATTTTCATTTTTAGTTGATTTAGCTGTACTCTTTGCCTTTTTAATAGCAATTTTAATCATTTTCGAAAACCAATATAAATTTAATGAATTAAGTCCAATATTCAACAAAACAATAACAATTGAAATCTTAACTGGGAATCTTTCTGCGTTTTCTTCATAATATAAAACAAAATCCCTAACGACTCTATAAATACTCCACCAACCCCAAATAACCCTAACAATGAAAAATATAACCATTAATAACAACCCATTAATAATAATGATTAAATTAGGTATTGCATCTGCCGGTAAATGACTTGCAAACCAATTTAAATTAACAAAAGGAGTTGATAATTCAAATAACAAAAAATGAGGTAAATAATGTAATAAAAAAGGTTGTAATGCTTGGAAAAATACAAATAATGCAGCAAAACCATGGAATAAAAAACCAAAACCAAACATTCTATAATATTTTATACATATATAGCAATCCCATATAAAATAACCAGCTGTTAGAGATGCAACCATTCCTGCATATGGTGTATAAGCAAATAATCTATCTGATTCATTTGCAAAATGATCATCCTTAAATATTGGTAATGATAAAATTAAAACAGCTAAGCTTTGAATTGTTGATACTATATGAATATCGAAATTAATTTTTGTTCGTGGTGATAATTTTGAATAAATATTTATAAATCTTGGTGAAAATAATGTTGATAAATGATATAAAGATTCATAAAAGATAAATGAAATTGCAATTTCATGCCAGTGAGCCTCATAATATGATTTTGGAATCTCTGGGAAAGGACGATATTTTAAAATCGGATCGTTATACATTCTTTTAGTTTCGTAATAAAAAAAAAAAGTACCCGAGGATGATGGAGACGAAAATTAAAAGAATATGAGTGGATGGTATCAATTACATTCTTCTATTATAAAGTCATGGATAAGAGCAATGATGAAATTTACTTTAGCAGTCGGAAAATTACTTACAAAATATTATTAAGAAAATACCCAACATTTATTAATTATTAACATAAATAGTAATATAATAGTATATATGAATAATTCATAGAAATAAAATAGAAGAAAATATGAAAAGAAGTTTAATAAAATACAAGATTGAAAACAATCAAAAATAATTTATAATATGTGTTAATATACAGTGAGTGAATAATAAATAAAATCAGCTAAAATGATATGATATGATATGATATATGATATGATATATGATATGTTTTAGTAAATAACAAATTTTGCTTTACCAGAAGTAACAGAAACAGTACAACCATCAGCACCGCCATTAAACAGACCATTTTCATATTTGCACTCACCCAAAATAGTAGATCCAGGATTAGCTTCAATTCTGACATTAAAGTTGGCACCTTGACGATTGTTTGGATTTGGAATAAGGGATAAATATGAAATGCCACTGGAATAACCGGCACCAAATTCAATTGGTGCCCAGTTACCAACTGTCCCACTTTCAGTACCCCAAATACAACCGTCACTGGGTGAAATACCAGCATTGTTGACATAATATTGAGCAGATGTTTTTAAACCTTCCCATTGGTAGTATGAATCTTCATTGACAACAGTAAGGAGTTGTGAAGCACCGCCATTAACAACTGTTGGAATAACCATATTTTCACTTCCTGGATAGTCTGTCCTGCATATACTGACAGAATCTGAAATGGTTGAGACGACTTCTGCACTATCAACCCCCCATTCACATAGATAATCTGCATCAGTATTTGTACGATAAAGATACCCATTTTTACATAGGAGACCCCCAATACTGGAACCTGATACTGGTTGATACGATGGATACTGTGTCTTGGACATACCCGGCTGACAGGCATATGAACAAAAATGACCTTCTTCACAAGAAGAGGCAGGTACGGCACTTCCATCTGTGATAGTGGTCCAGCTATCAAAACCTAACCAATCGACTGGAATAACACCTTGTCCAGTTGGGAATGCAGAGCATTTAATGGTGCCGTCTTCAAACTTTGAATCTGGGGTAGCATAGGCTTTCAAGTCTCCTAAAATGCTCGTATCCCTTTTAACTTCGTGGGGGTGGTGAATATGTTCAACTCTGGTTCTGTTTGATTCATTGGCAAATAATGGAGCTGATAAAGTTGTAGATGATGCCATCAAGGCCAATAGGATATTTGTTGATAATTGAAACATTTTAATAAAAATTAATAATTAGAAAGAAAAATCTGAAAATTGAATGAAAGTGAAAAGGTAGAATAAATTTAAAAGAGTGAAAGTACTTTTCAATATATGTTAATGAAAAGTAGTGTAAAGATTTAATGAGGAAAATAATACTCCGGATTTCCTTCATTTTATATTCCAACCCTCAATGGTCCAAGCATAGTGAAAAAACGGCCCTAAAAGTCAAAAGGTATAGTATAGGTCTTACTTTCATTGTCCTGGGCCACAAAGTATAAAATACATTTTTTATGTGTTAAGCGGTCTCGGCCCATCCTACCCGCCATGGTTTACAGGTATTTCACTTTACTTGAACAAGTCAAGTAATTGGATACATTCAAATTAAGGCCGAATCTCAATGCATATGTCCAAACACGTTTGCATGCATATTTTTTTTAAACTACGAGAAATCTTCTTAATTTTACCAGTAACACAGTGCCAACAAGGTTTGAGTTTTTCAAAATTTCGACCCAATGGAAAATATATAACTAGTGAAATGGCCTAGACTTATGTTGATTGATTCATAATTCGGTGGTATTCAATCATGACTTTTAAGTTACAACAGTTTTTTTTCATCTTTCCTCAAAATTACAGGCACAATTAATTACAACAATACTGCCTTTAATCATATAACATATCATTAATCATTAAACATACCATTATTCATATAACATAGCTACAGCTAAAGATGTTGGAAAGATTGAGTCCCCTTACATACGTCAAAAACTAATCATCTTGTTGATCTTCCTAGTATTTATATGCTTGTTTCAAACGCACGATCTGTTTGGTAATCAAGGTTTTTATATTCTTATTCTTAAGTATCTCTAAGGTTAAGTATGTCTGGGCATAACCAATTTATATAATGAAACCTTGAATGGCCATGAAATCGATATCAGTTATACTAGATACCTGGATAGATGTAGCATATTAGTAACAAATATTACATACACGAACGTTAACAACTTGTTTTTAAAACTAAGAGTCAATTAGTAATTTCCATAGTATGATATTACATTCATTTGCGAGAAAAACAAACCTGCTGCTATATATGGCTATATAAAGTTGACATCAACAAGATTTATCGTTATAGGTTGTAATCTGAAAAAACAAGAAAATTGCAAGAAATTCAATTGTATTAGTTGTATAATTTCAATTGATATAATAATCAAAATTTATATCCGGTTATATGTATCTTAAAATGTTGTTCTGATTACAAATAATCATGCTTATAAACCTCTATAAATTTGATTAATTAGCGCTTCGCCAGGCCTAGGAGCAATGGGAGTTAATTTCATGTATTGTTAATTAGTTACAAATAGCACAAGTAGTGTAAGATCTTATGTATGTTCCTTTCGCCAAAGGAAAATACACTCTCCTTTAAAAAATACAATGTGTAAAACTTACTTTCTTTTAAATCAACTACCACTTTGCCATGCCAACAAAAACTCAAAAAAAAAAGAGGTAAAGGGACAATTGACGTTTGAGATTAGATAATGCCACTATTTACATCCAACTGAACACTAACGTAGCCAGTTACAATATTCCAAAAGATTTAGTTGTTCCCAGGTCTCAATAATAGGTAAAAATATTCCTTCAACCACGGAGTTTCACAAAACAAAACCAAAATATTCAAGATAGTAGAGCACGGTCTAGAAACGATCAAAGGTGGTTCTGTTGATAGATCACTATTATTTATGATTGTTGATGAATATATCCAGGCACAGATTAATTCAACTCTACCAGGTCTAAACAGGTATGTGACCAATGGGTCACGACCACTTTGGATAGATCAGATAAGATTTTTTTCAAGACGCCCCAGGTTACCGCTTCGTATACATGTTTTCCAAAGGACCGAGATAGCAAGCAATCCTGTTGTAAGTGATTAAAATGGTTATGTAACAAATATAAATATAGTCCATGAAATATTTACTATGTAGATGAGACTGATTTTATTCATGGGATTATGTTGGAAACCCCATGAAGGAGTTGGTTCTAGTGGACCGTCCGTTTATTTGCTAGTTGATCCCCTCTAAAGGGGGACCACTTGTATTGGATGGGTTAATGTCAAAGTTTATTTTCTTTCCCCTATCCTTATGGTTATTGTTAAATCAAAAAAAAAAACCCCCAGAGTTCATGGCTAAAAGTATCAGAGGGTAGTAAATGGTTTGTGACGTGTTAAAATAATCGATTTTTATAATTCATCCTGCTTAATGAGCATGTTGATAAATAACTCCTTATAAAAATGGAGAAGACACTTCTTAATATTCTTATCCTTGGCGGGTATTCCAATCATGTAGAAATTGAAAGAAAAGTATGGTTGGCTTTTTGGTTCTCCCGGAACAGACATCGGAGGCGTCACTGTGGTAAAGATTAAAAAGACCCTATTAGTGACGACTCACAAGTTGTAGATTTTTCTTTTTCTACTTGAAATAATAATTTCATGAAGGAACTCCAAAATTTCACTTAACAGTCCTAATCTCACCTATTACAAAAAGACTATTCTATTTAAATATATACAGTTGAAGGGTAAGAATATTAAGATAATCAAAAGAAAAACATATGGTTTCAAACCAACCTAATCATGAATCCATCCATATATAATATATGATCCCAACAAGATAAGAGATAAGGAAAACGCCGCGTTTAAGAGTTAAAAGGGCCCAGATGGTGAAATAATACTTGATAAGGCGACACATAAAAAAACTTACAGTTAATCAGAGTGTGTGATATCAGTGGAAAAAGATAAGGCAACTACGTAAGATCGACTTATTGAGGAGGTGAATATGCGTACGAGGAATTTTACCAGATGAAACCCTGACCGGTTATTCACCTGAAAATATTATAAAGCTTTTTGCAAGGTGCTTAATTGGCGTAAAGGCAGTCATTGCAACTGGTCGTTGTATTACGGAAGATCTAGTACTAAGAGAAATGATTAAAGAAATACAATCATTTTCAAGGCAAAAGAAAAGCACATCAGTGTATCGGCGAAAAGAATTCCCATAGTAGGGCTCCTGAAGAAGAGATTAACTGGTTTTCCACATAACGATCTATAAAAATACATAAGTCTATATTTTCTTAATTTAATTTTTTCCAAATTTTGAAATTTGAAATTTGAGTTTTGAGTTTTCGGTTTTGATTTTCCCGTGCCAAGAAACATTATAGTGTAAGCCATCTGCTTTTTCAATTAAGTGAAAAGAAATGACGTATATGAATCGGTATAGAAAGTCATGAAAAGTTTTGTGCTTTAGTACACGCCACTAAAAATGTACAACTTTTTCTAGGCCGAAATTTTGGTCTCTAAAAAATATGCATGCAACTGTACATAATACGCCATGAGGAAATAATGCAGACTTTATATGCATGCATTTATCTATATAAAGTAGATTATATGAATGGTATGCACATGATTATGATTACATATTCATGATTAAAAGTTGTTCATTTTAAGTGGCGTGCACCAATACTAATTGCTACAATTAAACTACGAGCTGCAGAATTGCACCACCATTTAATATGTATAGTGTATTGGTGCATATTCCCCAATAAGCTTACTAGTGATAGTTACATATGCAAACCTTGTAAGGTAATTAGTTATTTCGTCTTATGATGGTTTAAATTTACCCAAGATTCATCAATGTAACAATGGACATAAAAAGAATTACGTACCAAATGCTCTATGTTTAGGGTGCCGATTATTTCTCACCTTAGTTCCGAAATTTAAAGCTGATCATAACAATGTTAGGTCCAGATCCAAATATATCCTTTTACCGATAATTTGCCTAAATTAATCAGAAACACTATACTTGTTAATCTAACAGATTCCCATGAAATTTAGAGTAACACTTAGGTGCTTGATTCATTTATTTAACTGATCGGCACTGAGGATCTCTCTCTCTTGTGTATGGCATACTAAAATTAAAGATTAATATATTATTTAACGTTAACTATAATCAATCATGTTGAAATTTTAGTTGAACAGAATAGAACGGAGCATACAAATAAATTATTTAAAGTGTTAGAGTGATGATTAGTAAGCTATGATATTTGGTTGTGTAAGATTTCGTTTTATTTACCTTTACATGTAATATTTTTGGTACCTTCGGTTTATAATTCATTATTGTTTACAGGGAGTTTATCTTGACCCAGGAGCCCATTAATATTAAGCTGAGTGGAACATGCTCCTGAGAGTCTAACCCATTCATTTAGTAATTCGTCTTGAAATATAGTATATTTCTAGTTGCGGGAGCGAGAATTATGAATTGATTTACATAATCAATAATTTTCTAACTACGAATCGATTTTAAATCTAATCTGAACTTTAATTAATAATTAATCAATCTAATTGGTAGCTTTTATAGGAAATTAATAACCTAATTAATATTGGTAGCTATTTTATCGGACATTTAAACAGTTTTCTTTGCATCACCCTCTAAAAATAAGTTAACCAATGAGGTACTTCACGACTTTACTTAAAATAATTAGTGATTCCTTAGAATATTCTCTCATTATCAAAGTGAATTTATTTATTTGACTAAAAGCTCTTTGGCGACTTGAAAGTCACTTGTGACGTATTTGAATAGTAGTAAACAATTTAGAAATTAAGTTAAGAATTTGTAACAATTAGTGAGCCGTATTTTTGATGCACAGCATGAGAAATGATTCTAGTCTTTCCATTCTTAGAATTTCTAAAAAAACAACGCATCGCGTCAGGGAGTGTAGATGTTCTTTAAGCTATTGAACGCTCAACACCAGGCTATTCAGACGATTGAAATCCGTAGAAGAAATCCAATTAACACACCTCTGTCTATAAAGCATTTAGCATGCATTATGATGAGTGATCATCATGAATAAACACTGACAAGTATCGCGAAAGAATCTCCGTAAAATAGTGTAGAGACACATACCATACTGCTATGGGCTCAGTCGATTTAAAGAGACACCGTGAAGTCAATAAGATTCCCCTGGAGGAGTAGCATAGTCACCGAAATAAATGGGTAAACCTACCCTGCATCATGAGTAGAGGAGGAATTTAAAATCATAATTTCTTCTGATGGAACCAGCAATTCCAAAAGTGTCAAATGAGTGACTCGTAGCCTGTAGAAAAATAGTTTCCGGCTCGTAAGTATAAAAGGAAAATCTAGAGGTCTGTGACTGATGCTTTGGAGATTCGTAGAAGATAACAGCCGACCCGAATTTCACGTTTTTGATAACAATGTAAGAAATATATTTGGATGTACTTAAAGAGGCTTTAAGACCTCATCTGATTAAATATTTAGGAGTGGACTTCAGAAATAAGGTTATCCACATGTAAGCTAACACACAATTCATAAAACTAGCGATGTGATGGCGTAGTAAAGAGAAGAGGAGATTGAAGTGGTGGAGTGGCCGGCATACAGACCTCAACCCAATAGAGAAGGTCTAGGCTAGGTGGAAGCGTCTGATCACGTATGAAAGGCCAGCCTCGGTGAAATTGCTCGAAACCAAGATGAAAAAATGGATCAACTTCAGGTATACATTGAAAAGTCTTGTGGAAAAATCGATTAACAATTTTATTTAAAAGTTATCTGCTGAACGCCAAAGGTCGTGGAAGAAACTTCTAAAAAATGGTGGTGGTCATGTGGCTAGAACTACTCAATTTATAATTCTATAAATAGCATGATTAGAAAGAGGAGATAAAGAACTTTTATTTCTCTTATACAAAGCGTTTTTCTAATATTATTTTGTGTTATTTGTGGTTTAATAAAGATTTAAGTTATGGTGTTACACACAAATTTTTAGTGAATGAAGTGATGTAAAACATTATTATCGAATTGGTATACCATTGTATCCGCTACTTGCATGTAAATATATCGACCCGATTTATACCAATCACAACATAACATATTAAGTAGCTTATATAATTGACTTTGTGGATTTTCTTAGATAGGTATATATATTTAAAGGTCAATCGAAAAGATGGTATTAACTGTTTTATTTCATACCCCTTTATTAATCAAGCGCTCTAAGATATATCCCCGCAACATGATGTGTTTGTCTGAATCAAATCACAACAATTGTATTATTCAATTCTTAATATCAGCCAATTAAAACACTATTGGGTTTATTTTAAGTTAATTAGAGCATAAAATTTGTTATCTTCACTTTTTTTTTTTGAATGACATCCTTTTTCTCATTCTTTCACATCAGCCTAAAAAGTAGAAAACATAACGTAAGTGCAACATTTCAGAGCATAAAAATATGAAATTTCTCAACTGATTATATACATTTATATGATATTAAAAATGATAGTATTATTTATATTACTCCACAATCCTTTGGTAAAATATATCCCGCAAAATATCTATAGGTACACAAGGTGTACAATTTGTACATATAACTCAATCCCTTTAAAATCAAATTACTGTTTACTTTTGCTTTCCCTCACTCGTCCCCCCATCACAAACCCTGGACTCTGCAGTGCTGATGGAGTTCTTCGCTGCATAAAAATTCATTTCTTAACCATTAAATCATTTTTAGGCTAATGTAGTGCTCACCACGGAATATGAAACCGTAAACATAAGATATAAGGGTTCTATTGACTAGCTTGAACTTTACAACTCAGCATAGAATATATAGTACCGAACTATGCTGTTAAATGTTTGAATCTCATTTTCATTATTTTTTTGGGGGAATGGGTGATACAGCCGTATTCAATGTGCATGTGTCTTCACTCACTTGAACGTGCAGGTTCGGCTATATTAAGCTTATATTTTACCGATCTTCCCAACGGTAAAACATTGCCGAATATTCTATATTAAAGCATTCTAATTAAACTCGGACCTTACTGGTTCACGAATTTTCAGTCGTCTTATAATTACAGTTGGCCGAATAATATTCATTAAAATCGCTAAATAACTTGCAGAAGTATTATAATTGTCTTATGAATCGCTACCAATATTAACTACAGGACTAATTTTTATAAAAATTACTATGGTTATAAAAAACTCTTAAACAATTTTTTGATTAACAAAAAATTCGCCAATTAATTTACAAGCTCTCCACTGGTTTAGTAGGTAGTTATATATATGTGTATGCATATGTATAGCAAATAGAGAATAAAATAAGCGGGATCCGGATCTAACATTGAATTGATACTTCACAATTGATATTAATATTAATCTTTGTCACCACAGATATCTAGCTAGGCATATCACAATTTAACAGCAGTATTATTGTGCACAATCTAAACCGGCCTTATAAATTGTTAAATATAATAAACTACTTAGTACTTAGTAATGAATGTTTTCAGGTATGTAAAAGCTATATACCGGTATTGCTCTGTGAAAATTGACCCTTCTTTTAATTCCATGTATAATTTTAGTGGCTACTACAAATACCGATCAATGGTAAGCTAAGTAATAATATTAATTTTTTTACATGCATTATATTGTATTCTCTAATTCGTATAAGTATAAATTCAGGAGAAAATTTCTTCTTTAGAAAAAGCCCTACAATTTACAAGTTTCGTAAAAGGTTGAATAAGCGGCAGACAGGTTTTTAAAAGTCTGGGATGATGTTAAATTGTTAATTCACGATCAAGCTTATATTTTTATGCTACATGTACCATTTATAATAAAAATTATATTCGATCAAATTAAATTGTAACTTAAAGGATTTCCCCAGCCTATATCTGCAATGACCCGTAACTACAAAATACCTTCTTAGCTCATATAAGCAAATAACCCATAATTTTCTCTGAATGGTTATCATGATTCATGATCACCTCATAATTGTATATTAATGCAGATCGCCAAATTTCAATCAAAGGAATAAATGTCTATATATGGCGGATCAATTATAATTTTAACTACGCATGAACATTAATTATAAAGCTAGCTAGCAGATGATCAACCATTAATTGTAAATGCAACTATAGAATTTGATTCGATTTGTACTCTTGGAGGATTAATAGCCAAATTATAAGCTTAAGTAAATGTTGTACGTACCAAGTAGGTAATATATTAATTAACATTATGAATCTCCTGATTAATAAAAAAAATAAGAGTAAAAATGTAATACTATACTATTATTATCTTTTTTAGTAAGTTGATTATGAAAATAAAGAAAGAAAGAGAGTTCACTGTAGTTATTTATGTTTATGCACGTCTACATATCATGCATATCAATTTTTTTGTTTTACTCACTATAATAGTGTAGTTAATATTTATGGAATTATGCCTGCTAATTATATTACTTGTATATTTTTCTCTAATAATTGATATTATTTGAAAAGCATGGCCTCCAGCTATTATTAATGTTATGAATATATACCAGTGTATAAGACCTTATAGATTTAGCCCTATATCGATCTACAAAAAATATTCAAAACTTAAAGTTTCAATTAGGAAGTAAAACCTACATAAAATTGCAATAATATAATTTATAATTATAAGCTATAGAAAAGAAATACTCTAAGAAAGATGATATACAGTATTATACACAAACTATTACACATATATATTTAAATATATTGTGTTTTTTATTTCCACTATCGAATGATGGAGAGAAAAGGCTTTAAATTAATTATAACTGAATTGAGTTTCTTCTCATTTATGATTTGTTTCGTCTTAAAGCTATAACAGCTTATATAACAAAGCATGGATTTTAACTTCCATAAGGCTTCCATAAGGCTTCCATAAGGCTTCCATGAGATACGAACCAGGTTTTCCTTCCATGGGGGTATAAAAAAACCCATATAATATAAACTTAGGACTTTATGCATTCTTGCGTATTGTATGCAGAGTGAGCAATACCAAATAAGGAAACACGGCTGTCTGTTAACTTTTTATTTACTTGAAAATTGTCGTAAGGTACAAACCGTACAATTATATGTAACTAATAACTGTAAATAACGGAGATATTTAGTTGATTTGAAATTGACAAAAAAATACTAATATATACAGAAATCTGTAATTTGAGAGATATATATTTATGATAAACTTGCAATTGTCACTTTGGTGATCACGATCATTATACTAATTAATTATAGCATATGTATATATATCCCTCAATCGAAATCATTCAACTTCCGTAGACCTCCATGGCCCATTAAGGGTTCTTTTCGAGTTTCTTTAAATTCCATTGCAATTAGTTATAGTTACTAAACATTGTAGTTAAGATCACTAGAGCTAATATAACTGATATTGCCAAGCCTAATAATGACCACGCTACTTCACAAGTTCGAACCTGTGATATTGATAATTATAAGAAAGCAGTGTAGAGTTCGAAAAGCTTTTATATTTGTTAAATACGTGCAATTACAGGTTTTCATCGAGTAGTATTATAATTATAATTATTAAGTATACTGTCTAATTAATCAATATGACACTTATTAAATAATAAGATAACAATTATGATGAAAATAATAAGCGGAAGCTCAACTAATATAAGTATAACTTAATAATTCAAATAAAAAACTTAACATAAATTTTTAAGGTGATTCAGGTTTAAAAAAACCTGTTTATCAATTATAAATTTAAAGCCTTAAGTTAGTTTTGTAAGGAAAAAAAAAGAGAAAATTTTATTCATTATCACTATCTAAATATACCTAGATTAAATAAAAATCAAGCCAAAATTTTGTGTAGTACTTTTCAACGTAATTTTCTTTGTTCTTTAATTAAATACCCAAAGATCGAAGAGGTGGTAGTTTTATCCGATGATTCGGTTTGGAATTATTACTTGTAGAGGAAGAGGAGGACGATCTTCCAGTTGATAAGTCTGGCGGTGTTGATATAGAAGGCCTAGGAGTTATAATTGATGGAGAATTAATTATACCATTAATATTATTGACATTTGATGAAAATGGAAGTGAACCCTGTGTATTTTGAAAATTTTGTTCTTGGAGTTTCTGCCCTAAGAGATATTCATCGTTTGAACCTCTCATAATAATATGGTTGTTTATACCATAACTAGAAGTCTGTTGTTCTTGTTGTTGTTTAAAATGTCTAACCATTTCTCCAGAAGGTACAATGCTCTGTACTTGCATTGGTTGCTGTGGTATCTGTAAAGATTGAAATTGCTGTGTGAATAAAGAATTATTCTGTTGTTGTATAACCCCAGATTCATATGTAGGATTTGGAACTGATTGTCGTTGTTGGTGTTGTTGTATCAATGGTTGGTGTTGTGGGTAGATCAAACTTACACTTCTTGATTTGAGTCTATCTAAGTTTTCACTCTCAGCAAAACCATCATTTGACCTTTTAAGATTATTTTGATGAAACTGTTGTGAAATACCAAGATACATTGGATGATATAGTTGAGGTTGTGGAATATAAGTCATATTCTGAATGGGGATCATGGTTGTATCTGGACGGTATAACCTTGTTTCCTGCGTAGGTAAATAACCTGGAGGTTTCCGTAAAGAACGATTACGCGCTTGTTTAGAACTATAAAAGAGCGGTCAATATTAATAATTCAAATTGAAAGATTAAGAGGGAAAATCTAGTTCCGTACTTTTTAGAAGTGTCTTTTCGTAATCGTAGTCGTACACCTTGCTCACAAACTAATTTAGTTAAGTTTGTTGAAGGTAGTGAACCAGTATATCTTTTTGGAGTGAAAACTATATGGGTTAACAATGTTAGTAAATTTTCTTGCGCCTAGGCTAATGTGGAACAATAAAGGCATGTCACTTGGTATTTAGAGATCTAGAATCATCCCAGTATATTGAAAGATGATCTTGAAACCCAGTAAATTTAACCATGAATATGATGACCTCTTGTTTCAAAAGCCTTCAAACAAGCACCATTGTATAAATAGAATCTAAAAAATAGAACTAATGTGACTTACCAGTAAAATAACTAGATATGTTAGACACTTTAAATGTGAATCCAATATCCCTATATTTCAACATGTTTAGTGAGTTTTCGATCATGATAATTTTAGCTTTGAATTCAAAGTTTATATTATGCTTACTCTTGTTCATATAGAGAAAACTTTAATCGATATTCTCCAATGCTCATCATTGATAGATCACCAAAAACAAAGTAAAATCCTGTTTGTTCTTTATATTGCACTTTATGGCCCGAAGAAACTCTTACACCAAGTAATGGATAAGATGAGTTAAATCTTTTATCGATATTATTCAAAGATTGTGAATCATCTTCATTATCCCCACTATCCTCATTTTTGTCAATTTCACTGATATCAGCTTCCTCGTTAACATCAATATTGTCTTTATCCGTTATACTTGTATTCTTCTTTTCTTTTCCTTTTCCTTTTCCTTTTTCAATCTCTTTTTGTTCTTTCTCCCTCTTTATTTCTGTTTGTTTTTTATCACCGGAGGTCCTCTTTTTCTTTTCAGCTTGATCGTCAGGTTCCTTCAAGATCTCACACATAAGTAAAAAAGTCTTTTCAAATAACCAAGGAGGAGTGTATTCTAAGAAAAAAGAAAAAAGTTTGAATATTTTCTGTTAATTTAAGCCTATAAGTCAATATAAATTAATGAATAAACAAACTAACCCTTTGAAATCTCGTCATCTTGTAGCTCCACCGAAAAATCACTGTCTGTAACCGGAATGCGATTCCTCATCACCGATAATCTCAATATTGGAGGGGGATCAATTGACCTTCTATCAGATAGACCCCCTTTGTCAAAGCATGATGAAACCTTACAATGTATGGGCTCTTGCATGACTCGTAAACAATATTGTGGTTTACTACGTCAGAATTTTGTTAGTACATTTGTATCCTTTCATACAGCATTATGAAAAAAGAAGTAACGAATCTAAGAATTAATCATAAGATCTACTAATGGTAGAATAGTTCTATCATTAT
The DNA here is from genome assembly GCA_001600815.1 of Alloascoidea hylecoeti. Taxonomy (NCBI): domain Eukaryota; kingdom Fungi; phylum Ascomycota; class Alloascoideomycetes; order Alloascoideales; family Alloascoideaceae; genus Alloascoidea; species Alloascoidea hylecoeti. Next base: position 792,944 of record BCKZ01000005.1, read on the forward strand.
TTTGAGAACATACCTTTTATCTTCATCATCTGACAAGGCAACTCTACCACGGTGTGCAGTTGAATTAAAGGACTCCATAGGCCATGGTGTATTATTGTGGCCGTATACATCACCAAAATTTCTTTGTGATTGTTTATCACCATCACCATTATTAATACGATTACGAATGTGCATATCTTTAATTGACGAGAATGGTACAAATTGATTATTCTGAAAATTGTATGCCGATGGCATTTGAGTATTATTCTGATTTGAAAACATTACTTGAGGCTGAGGCTGTCCAACAATGTTTGAAGAAGCTGGCTGAAATTGTGAATAGTTAACATTCTTATTACTATATTGAGCTGAAGCTGATGGTGCCATAGGTAATGAATTTGATGTCATGGAATTATCTGGGAATATATTCGGTAATATTGGAAGTTGTGGATGAAGAGTATGCTCTTGCTGGTGCTGTTGAAAAAAATTGTTCTGTTGTCTGTCAGAGTTTGGAGGAGACTTATTTATATATATGCCCTCCTTACGAACGACACTTTGATTTGTATTTTTATTCATATGATAATTATACGAGTGTTGATCATAGCTCAACTGAGGTTGGAACTGGGGTGGATTTGATTGGATCTTACTATTCCTGTTGTTTTCTTGTGTAAGATTTGGGTCTAATCGTGGGTGGTCATATACTATGGAAGGAATTTGCAGCTGATTAGGGGTATTATTATTGCTTTGTAATACATTGGAAACTAAAACCTGCGATTGAACATTTGAATTGGCATGAATTGTTCCGGTATGATTCAAAATATCCCTTTTCCCAATTTTATCATTTATGGTAAATTTGGATGCTCCGAAGATATTTTGTTCAGTCATTTAAAATCTATAAATACCGTGCTTAGATGTAGTATTGTATGCTTAATGTTGTAAAAGGTTATGTTAACCAGAATTTTTTCACCTTCCTTCTTCTTAAGATTTATTAGTTGGTCTCTTTAAAGCTAGGAACAAGAAAACAAAAAATTCAGAAAATAATATAATTGTAATCGTAAATGATAATTGATGATTTATGATTTAATTTAAGAGTAATTGAATGCTTTTGTGTGTTTCAATATAATTGTATTTTTGCTTGTGACTAAAGTAACGATCTGATTTTATCAAATAAGAGTGAGACAACAGTCAATAAAGGGATATATAATAAATATATATATATATATATAAAAAAACAGTATTGGTATATATAATAGAGGTGATTTTTGTAAAGTGACTTAAAAGAAGATACGAACAACCAAAGAATTTTTATAATTATATTATAATGTTAACGGTGTGAAATATATGCATACTTTAGGATAGAAATGTAAATTAATTAATGTGATATAAGTTCCAGAAGACATAAAAAGTAGGAAAAAGATAAACTCGAAGACGGTTGAAAATGAGTATACTCTTTTTGTTTTATGTCTTTTTTGTTGTAACCTGGGAGAGGTAAAAAAAAAAATCAGAAAAGGATGAAGTTGCAATTGGAAACTTAAACAAAAAAAGCCAAAAAATTAAATAATAATAGTACGGAAATAAAAAATTAATTTTATTTCTTGATCAATTTAAAACTTCAAAAGGATTTCTGAAAGGTTAATAATAAAATAAATTTAAAGATAAAAATTTAAATCTATTCTGTTGCAAGAAGAAGAATTATATAATATATTCAAACACGATCGATGAGCAGACAATGTGGTGCGTATGCGCAATAATGTGTAACACGGTGCGGGTCGATGTATAAGTGCTGTACTGACAGAAAACGATGGAGCTATTCGAGGCGAATTCACACATAAGTAATGCTTTTCAAATCTAAAATAACGACGGGAAAATTCGCACTTTCCAAAGGGCGTATCACACAGAATTTCAAAGTAGAAATTTAGAGGCGAAACGGATTTATTAATTAGCTAAATCCTTATTTTCTTTTCACGAGCACATTTCCCGAAGCCGCACGGAAGGCTGCAATCAACTAAATAGTCTGCGGCTACCGCTTTATCGTAATCCTAATGTAAGAGATGCATATGCATGAATACTTCAGGATGTAATCAACCAAATTCTTATTACAGGTTTAAAACTTATATATGTTATTTATATCATCTGATTGGTACATGAACCAACAAAAGCATAGATATCAAGCCTATCTAATAGTATCTATTAATTAAAATCATTCCCGATCCATTATAATGAATCAAAGGTAAGAAATTAATTATGTACTTCTTCATGATTTGCAAATAATTGATTGTAATTGCGAGTAAATTATAATATTGATTTAATATTTAATATTTAAATATTTTTTGAACATATCTGTACTCACCTTACTTATATTATACGCGGAATCAAATCATTTTAGGATATAAGCAGATAGTGACACAGGTCATGGTGTCAAAAACGTGTATCAGCCCTCCTTATAACAAATTCTCTACCTGATATCCTAGGTGACACATGAATATGACACTCGTTGACACATTTAAGACGTAAAGAGGGTGGAAACATAAATAGTGAGTATCTTCATGAACAGAAATGTTTCTTAGGTATAAATGATGCAGAATTTGTCAAGAAAGGTGAATAAAAAAGAAAAGAATAGATTCAGATTCACATACATGCTAGGCCAATAATTAATGGTCATTAAGTATGGCGGAGTATGTTTTGGTATCAGTATTAGTATATTCTAAGACTGCCTTATAAGTTTGTCCAGTCTTATTGTTATAATAATTCCTATATATATTTTTTACAACATATATCCCGATTTTAATTTTATAATTGGCTGTAATTATAATGATTCGCTGATCATTTAATTTCCTTTTGCATTCATAAGTAAAATCAATTTATTGGTAATTAAATAACTTAATGGGATTGGAATATAATAATATTTCCATATTGTCTAAGACATGAATTCAAGGTAGAAAATATAAAAAATACTGCCATATATGCACTACCTACATACTATTACATTGCATCCTATAAAAATTTCTGTCAAATGGTATTAAAATTACTTTTAACCATGATATATCTGTATTATAAGTTTAAATTGTATGTTTATTCAAAGTTCAACATTAACCGATCGTGAGAGACACAACACTAATGAAATTGCACGCATAAGATCGTGTTGCTAAATGTAATACGAATTTGCAAAATTCTAGAACCTATTTATAGATACACCAATGTATATAATATGAGAATGGTTCGTTAAGAAATGTGTGACAATTGATGAAAAGACTTGATCGTGACTCGTGAGACATATTTGTACTGTATCAAAGTATTATGGCTAGATCGAACAAAATGCAAAATTGTATTTATGGTTTATAATTATATCCGATGCTTTCATATTTTTCATATTAATTAGCAAGTACTAGTGGTAGTGAAAGTGTTGTTGAGTATATAAATATGTTGACGGAAATGTTAAATGCACAGAAAAAGACACTTTAATGATTAATTAATGGGTCGATGAATGCACTGAATACTCTCCCTAAATACATTAATATGGTAATATGCCCAGATCCATATTTGTTAGTAATATTAGTAAATATAGGTTTGCCAATATCAATCAAGCAACGGAAGGGAGATTCCGAAATTGGCTTTTCAATTGACTTATAAGAAAGTTATAACTAATAACTAATAACAAAATGCTCCTATAGGAAAGAATTGACACGGAAAAGAATAATTAGTTAATAATAATATAATAAAATTATTCATGTAATTGTAGAACTGTGGATAAATAAATAAACAAACTAATTACAACTATATTAATTAATATCCTTAGTAACACCTCTCTTTTTTCCTTTTTGTAAATCCTAGGCCTATTGTAGATCTAATTGAATTATACTTGAGATATTCACTGATATAGTGAGACAATTATCAAAAACTACTCAGACCCCAAGGCAACTCCAATAGCAGAAAAGAATGAGAATATATTATAGACTCACTCAGTGAAGTCAGGTCGATCTTATTGAAACCCGTATATTAGAATTTGATACCGTATCCACAGTTTAAATTTAATGGGCCAGCAATCAGAGTCTTTGAGACATCACGTTCGTTGATTATTAACATTCCTGGGCTCTTTCATAGTTGGAAGAAATAACTGAGTTTCCCGACAGTAACTTCTTAATAATTAAAGGGGTTGAGCTAATTATATCATATAGAATTTGCATGTATTAAATTTGATACCTATAGCACATATTTATATTCTGCCATTTTAATAGTTTAACATTTTACCTCCTTTATTTCACTGATTGCTCATTCAATTTCTAGCATGTTGACATGGTAGATTTTGAGCTTCGGCTTTCCATAGCTGAAACTGTCACCCTATACCGGTATAGCTGACAGTTTACTTTTTTCACTGAAGCTTTGAAAATATGCATAGAAAATAACAGCAAACCAATAAACAAAGGAACGGTTACTTTCACCTTAAGTTTGCTACAGTATTAAGTCACTTATAGCTTTAAATTTTATATAAATAGCATTCATAAGCTGCACATTTTCTGATCATTTGATGGTGAACAGGATATGTTCGAATTAATTTTTTATCTCGATCATCAACTAAATTTCGATACTAAAATTGTTAAAATTAGTGACGAATATTAATTATAAATTTAGAAGCATATATATGCAATGTTAAAATTAGTTAATGAGGAATACATTTGCTGATCAATGGGAAACTGATTTTATGGATATATATCAACAAGAACAGGAACAAAACTAAAGATCAATCACACTGATCAATACCACTATTTACAAGTAAAAAGTTGATATATATATTTAAAGAATTGCAAATAATAATATGGAATTGAGGTCGCGTTTAATTTAGACGAATCAGATAGCTTCCAGCACTCGATCGGTATCACACATGCAGGTCTAGGGCGATATAAATTTCTACTTATAGCTGGTTCGGGCATACTATATATGCATTCATACAGCATTAATATTTATATAGAGCGAGATAAGGCTTTTTTCTATCACTATTTCCTTCTTTTTGGGATATATAAGTTATATGTAATGCTATTCAATTCGCAAATAAAAGCATAATAAATTAAGTTTAATAACTATAATTAACACTAGTATCAAGCTTTAGCTTAAGATGGTTTATATTTTTAAATATTAGCTTGATATTAAGTAGTCGGTAAGATGTTAATATTCTCAATAGAAAATGTTGTTGTCGTCTGCAATAATACTGTAATGGGCACCATCGGTTAGTGGTACCGCAACGGTTAATTTTAAATTCTACCTGTGTATGCGTCCCATAGGTAATATTTATATGGATATAATTATGCCTATATCTCTACCTTTACCTAAACCCGGCTTTGTGCATATGCATCATAAAAGTAATAATAACGATAATATAGAACTTGATATACCTATTTGAAAACCATATGAATATGACTATTACTGAAGATATATATTTATATGAAATGTATATCGCTATAGATTTAGAACCAGTAAAAAGCATAAATACATTAAACCGTTGATATATATATATTTATCTTTCTTAAAATTTAACCACTAATGCATTGCAATTGTATGTGTATAAATATTAGCCAGAAAAGGAAGATATTTCTTTTCCTCTCAAATACAAAAAATTCATAGTTATTCACTAGAAATAAAATAGAATTTATGGCTAATGTATAGAAAGTTATAAACGGCTAATTTTAATTTATTTTACCGCCTAAACTGACTATATAGTACTTCTAGAATTATATCAAATCTAAAAATCTTACATTTGAGAAACTTTCCTAATAGATAATGCAACAAAATTAATATTTATATCTACCCTAGTTATTGATTTTGTATAGTTTAACATTTATGTATTCATAGTGGTAGGAACAATTAGACTAGTATAATATAAGGTTTATAAACTTCAAGAAGCGCTTAAGTTAAAGATGGACATACATCAAACAATATATCAATATCAGGATCACTGACTAGTCTATGTGAATATGAAAAAGTCAATTTCAATTACATTATTCTAGCTAATTGAATTTTGAAGTATTCAATTTTGTGGGAAGGCTACTCAAATGCAATTGTAGAGGAATTAGCTATATAAAAGAAGATCAATATTAATATCAGACCACTATATGTTAAACCCCAATAAGCATACCTTAATATAATATATATATATGTTATATATGTATGTATTAATCGGGTTTATCAATATTATACATTTAATCACAAAGCATAAGTTTAGAAATAAAAATTACAAATTAGTATATACTTGAACCTGAAACTTGATTATTTATCTAGAATATATAAAGAATCTTAATTATATCAATATTATCTTTAATTAATAATATATAACTTCTAATGAATCGTAAAATATTAAAAATCAACTACTAGTCGACAGCGGAGTAGTCAAGGTATGAATTATCAAAAAGAGCTTGAGGTTATTCGAAACAGGAATATTAGTAAAAATTAGGAAAGTGCAGCACTACTACTAGTGTATAATCACGTCTGTATTTAAGTCATTGTAATTAATATATATTGAATTCATCTTTCTAGAAATCATCCACAGCCCCCTAGACCCCATATTACACGATTTTATTTCGATATCAAGTTTGATGTTTGCAATTGAAAGATTGATGTGTAATATATTATAATCATAAAAAATTGCAATTATTTATATACTAATTATAATCATTTCTAAACCTAAAAGAGGAAATATTTCCCAACTACCTCTCCACTCATGATCAGAGACATTTTAATTTAGTAACTAATTAATATAACTCAAATACAAAAAATATATTCAGTATGAACACAAAATTCCTGAGGTTTCAGCGATGGACATTTATGAAATATCACAATTAAATGATTTCAAACAGTTGGAAGTTAAGACTTGTGATTCTAACTTAAATTAATACTTCAAGCTTAGATCAAGTCGGGATGGAATGTCCAGTGTTAGGTCAGTGGAGTATTTAAATATATTTCATCAATAATTAAGTGGATGATGCAAAATTTATGGAATGTATGTCAGCATACAACATATTTTGAATAACTTCATAGCTAAAAATACAGACTAGAATATGTTTATTCACATCTTTGAATATCATATTTCGATGAGATTTTAACTTTTCTATAGAATGCAACCAGTACCAGGATTACGTTATATCTATATAATACTTTCCTTGAATTAAATTCAATAAGCTGTGGCTGGGTATAGGGTGTAAAAGTGTGGCATTTTCTTATTCTTTTAGATTACGCGCACCAATAAAAGCACACTAGCACATTTATGGAATCAGTTACATGAAACAAAACAGTTTCAAAGAGTCCTATTTAGATTTATTTCTATGGTGCGGGACACTTAAAATGAAAAACATTTAGAAACATTAAAGAAGTAAGCAGAATACTGCAAAATCACTTCAATTAAATATGAAAGACGAAAAGATTCAGGTTTTCCATTTAACTACCTTTCATTGTCTCTAATTATTTAATTGAAGTGATTTTGCAGTATTCTGCTTACTTCTTCAATGTTTCTAAATGTTTTTCATTTTAAGTTTCCCGCACTATATAAGAAACCAAACTACATACAAGTATAAGGTATACTGCAATTGGTACTACGTTTCTTTGTTAATCATGGCAGCATCCACATGTCTGGGTGACTGCATTCTACTTTGAGACTTCAATAAAAGAAGGTGTAACATTTTTGGAGCTTAAGATGTATGTTTATCAGACTTGAATTTAACTACCAACCTTTAAGATCAATATTTCAAGAGAATAATTAGTTATCTAGTATATATAAATCAGTATATCAGTATCATTATGGCGAAACTCACCCAAGAACATGGCCATGATATAATTAAGTATACTAGTTGCCGTATAAAATGGAATTCCATTAGAAATCTAGATATATATCTAGAATATTTTGTATTGAGGCATATTTCTGTTTAATTAATGTGTATGTAGTAATACTAATACCGGGAAGTGATATTTTTTTCTTATTTGATCAATATCGATAAAAATTTATTTATGTGATTTCAACATCGAATTCAAGTTGCCTATAATTACATAGTATGGGTTTTTTTTTCAAAAAAATATTATATACTTAATATTTAATTATCATATTGGGTAAGTATTGATTGCGGTAACACTTACAAATATTAACATTAATACGACTTTCTTTTGAAATGTGACCGCTAATATACAATGTACAATTGAATTAAGCGAAGTTCATTTCGGTATACTTCTTCAAATTTGACGTATCTTCATTGATTCATTAGATTATAATAGGGATCGAGGCCAACTATCCGGGTTGATTCAAAAATTAAATGTATCTCTGATTGAAAATGATGATCACGACGCATTATATATATAATGGTATATATTAAGTTTTGAATTCACAAACATTAATAGCGATCGGTCCACCTTTAAGCTAAAATAAAAGTGACTGTAAAACAGCTGTGTTATTTTTCTTAAACATGTAGAATATTTCTCATTGCAATTGTGACCAGTTTTGAGCTTATTCCTCTTCCCATGCATTTGTCTGTTCCCCCTTTAAGGCCTATTCTCATCAGTTAGCTAATATAACAATTCCACTCTTTCGGATTATTTTTATAAGCTTATTTTTATAATTGGTTCAATAGTAATGTAATTATCTTTTAAATCTATTGTAACTTTACATGCTATGAAGATCATTCAAAGAGTAGTAAAATGAAAGTATATGGCGCAGCTTCCGATATGGGAAACTTACCTTGAACTAAATGTCAGTTACATACATATGTATTCTTAAAAACTTTAATTTAAGCTTCGAATCCCGTTTATTTTCCAATGTGTTTAGAAAATAAACATCAGTTGCCTATATGTGTACTACCGGGTGCGAGGCGCGATATTAATTATAAGAGAAGCTTTGTACATAAAATACATCGTTTAAAAAATTGAAACGATTTAGATTTGTCTTCTTACCAAATATTTATAGATGTGCTATTGTAAGGACAAAAGCGGCTAAATATAGTTGGGAAATGAAACACCAATCAAATGTAACTATTTCACAATAATATATATATATATATATGTATATAGCCCATATATCTATGGTATTCGTACTTCCTCAATTATTAATTTGGATACAAATTTAACATAGGTAGAGGCAAATTAAAATTTTAAAAATGAGAATATCAATGCATTTTGATTAAGGTACAATTTGTTGTAATTATTGTTTATAAACAAAGATATATGTTTTAGTGATACCCATACATAATATACGATATAAAATAATAAATTCAACAGTTTTTAAAGAAAAGAGAGAACAAAGGAAAAGAGAAAACAAAATAAAATAAAAGAAAAGAATCTTTTGGTGCTGAAATCACTACTATTGGCATCATTTACAGCAATATTTTCCTTAAGCTTCGTATAAGCCTTTGATATATTAGAATTCCATAGACCTGAATATATAAATATAACTTACACTTACAGCCTAATAGATCCTAATCTATAATCTGTACGAAGAAGCAAGGAATAAGAAAGTTTTAAGAGGACATAGAGTATTTTAATGTCTCTTTTTCTATTTAAAATTTATTAAATATATATCTACTGTCTTAATAATGTTTCAATATTACATATGCCTAGTCATATAGAAATATATAGATAAATCATATAAGTAGGATCCTAGATGTAGCTTCTAGTATTCGAAGTTGAAAGTGATAATGTCCTTTCATACCTTGGTTTGTTGCTTTATATCGTTCATCTCACTGCATATTTTAGACTAACATATAGACCTATATAATTATAAGATTATATTAGGTTGCTGTTTATAAATAGCTAATATATATGACCGTTAATAATAGCTAGTTATATATTATTTTTAAAATTAAGCACCCTAGTATATGCCATCATGGTTCTAGGTTCCGAGTATATATTCAAGCACTATATGAACGTAAATGCTAGTAAACCTGAGCTTTCGCAACGCCACAAATACCACATAGCATATATCGTGCTAGCATGAACGCTCAAATTATTTTCTGAAAAATAGAACAGAAATGTGTACAAGTATTATGTATTACAATTATGGGGACTCTTTAAAAGCTTTGTAAATGCTAACGATATCGCGATACAGTCGATGAAGACTACTCTTAAATTGTAATTAAGTTATGAAATTTGAAATGCAAACTTAAGTGATCTTCAACCTCCTCCTATTAGAGACAGATATAGAGAATCGGATTATATACGGTGTAAAGTAATTTATATAAAAATTAAAAGATTTAGCTAATACTTTTTCTTTAAATGACCCTTTTTTTCTTCGAAAATTTTGTGATTAATTACTAGATTTTATAATTATAATGTTTAGATTTGTGCTGCTAATGTTGTGACTCAATTGTGACCCAATTACGATTGTAGACTTTTGTTAATTGTTATTTATATTCATGACAAAGTTCTTTGAATATTGAAAATTTTAGTAAGTGGACATTGTGTACTCATAAAATATTAATAATCACAATAGCCAAGCAAGAGACATATTCTCAACAAAACTATCTTTCAATAATCTCCGAAACTTATTTTCTAATTAGTAGACTATGTATAAAACTAAAGTTATCCAATTATAATTATATAAATTCTAGGGCTGGGAGTTTCAAGAAATTGAATCTTCATATACGTTGTGTTCTTCCAAGTTTGTTTAATCATCATCAATAAAAAAAGCTGGAAATATTTCCCTTTCAGAATAGAAACTTTTCATCAAAATCAAAAAGAGCAGCAGGCACCCAAAACAAATTTGAAGTGAGCCAAAGTATACCTGTGACCTAACGTTTACATATTTTAGATCCTTAATAACCATTAGGACCGTATATTAAATTGTTGGGAAGCTGTTCCTCAAGGCTTTCGAATTCGTGATCATAATCAGGCGAAGAATCTGTGGCAAACTCTCTACCCCGTTTAAACTTAATAACAAGTTGATAAATACCCTTCTCTTATTTCTTTAAAAACTAACGTATGCTCAACTCTAGTTAATCATTATCATGTTTCTTCTAAGATAGAGGCTGTGTCTAGGACCAAAAACTCAAAAAAAACAACCCCCTTCTTACACTGATACAAAACATTATTTATGACACAGTTACGAAAATACTTTCCTACAATGAAAGTCTTATATTATTATTACACCCAAGTTTAAAATTGGCATTGATGTTTTAATCTCAAGTTGTTCTCTAGATCCAGATCTGTTTAACTATGGAGAATCCTATAGCTATAAAAGCATCAAAACCTTGAGCAAAGTGGCTACAACAATGGAATTCTTTTCTTTATATTACCAATAAGTTTTAAACCTTAAGCTGTCTATAGCCTGTTTGATATTTAAAATATCAAAAATAGATCAAATACATTAAACTTTATACAACAATGACACCCATTTCTTTCCATGTTTAACAGTTCTCGCCCAATAAAATGGACTTACCTCATGCATCCAGCTTTCAAGTATTCTACTATCTATTTAAATGATATTGTTTGAGGACTACTGGTCTATTATAGGAGTATTACCCTCATATTGTCACAGAACCGAATACTAAATTACCATGACCAAGAGCTAATTATAACTATACACAGACCAACTAGATCTACAATTTCAAGGTAGCATTGTGATGGCTTAGAAGTTTTAAACTTTAATGATATCATTGATGGTTTGAGCATAGTATCAATCAGATTAAGAAGTTGAAAAGAAAACATACTTGTTTAGATTGATGATTTCATATTTAAAATTCACCAATTACATATACCTCTACTTCTTAAAATGGAAAGCTGAATATTACTCTATGTACGCAAGGGGAGTAAGGATATTTCACCTTTGAATTTCAAGATAGCTAAAGGCCGCAGGGAAAAAGACACAATGAATAATAAAAAATGTCTTGATTAACGTTCTTTTATCGCATATATCATGGGAAAAAACACATCAAAGGAAACCTAAGCTGCTAACGCCATTAAAATATTATTTGATATTTGGGATCATTAAAAGCCTTTGAAGTTAATATTCATGTTAAGAATTCTAGTCTACACATATCTAGATACCGTTAACATCGCGGTCACATTTATAGTATTATTGTGTTGATGTATGTGATTCAATTTCATTCTTCAGAGTGCCTTAGAATTTTTATTTTCTATTAACATTGGAATATAAATATAATCAAGAATTCTCACAGCGGCTGTTGTTTTCAGCAGTTAATTATCTATCTATAGACTTATTTTAATAAGTTAAATACATTTGGAATGTGAAGTAGTAGTAGCGGATTTCTCCACTTTCGCTTTAGCTGTAGCCCAACTGCAATCCAAATTAAAATAGTTTGCAGCGTGGGTAACGTTTAGCCGGACAATGCGTAACTTACATCATTAGAAGTAGCTGATTAGAATTATATACATAATAAATTTAAGAGTGTTAATTGAAATTATATCTAGTTACGGAGAGTTCCAGCTATAATTAGGTTTGTTTATCCCTCAATTGGTGACACTTTTAATTTGCAATTGCAACTCACTACTACACTGTAATTGTATGGTATTTTATTTCCCAATTATGATGTATGCATATCAACATTGATTGCAAACCATCAGAGCGTTACGCATAATACAACTAATGTAAGATTAAAACGTATGTGTTATCGTGAAAATCATTCTTGAAATTGGTGATTATCACAATAAAGATTAATAAATGAAGCAAAATGCATTGGTCGGTAATTGAGTTTTAGATTTGTCCGTTACAAGTTATACAAAACATCCGTACAACTTTACATGCCACATTTTACGCATGTACCTATATATGCTGCGGCATTTGTGACTGTTAAGTCCCATTAAGGAAATAGTTTTAATATTTCCCAAGTGTCATTTCTAATCCTCGAAATTATTCAGCGTCAACACCATTAACTTGATTTAAGGACTAGTCTGCTTCAACATAAGCTTAAACGTGATTATTCCAATCAAACATCTGAATCTTCAAGAAAAAATAATCTAAAAAATGTCCGCCGAAAATATCGAATCTTCTTTGTCCTATGCTGCTCTCATCTTAACTGATGCTGAAGTTGAGGTTACTTCTGAAAAGTTACAAGCTTTAGTCAAGGCTGCTAATATCCATATTGACAGTGTATGCATAACTATATCTCTCAAATTGAAATGTTGAAATTGAATATTACTTTGGTTATGGTATATCAGTTGCTTCATGCTGATTATCATTCTAATAGTATTATCTAATTTAATAAACTTCGAACACACAACGCACCTTTTAGTATAAATTACTGACATCTATTTTAGATCTGGGCTGATATTTTTGCCAAGGCTTTAGAGGGAAAGAATCTAAAGGAACTCCTTTTCAACATTTCCGCTGGTCCTGCTGTTGCTTCTGCTGGTGGTGCTTCTTCCGGAGGTGCTGCTGCCGCCGCTGAAGAAGCTGAGGAAGAAAAGGCTGAATCAGAAGCTGAAGAATCGGATGATGATATGGGATTTGGTTTGTTTGATTAAAATGTCTGATTTTATGTAATATATGAACATTTGAGATTTATTGTTAATGTCTATGGGGCAATATTATTGTGATGGATTATATAACTACATTGTTAATCTAACCATTTAAATCAATTACAAATGATACTAAAAGTGAAATTGTAGATTACCTATTAGTTTAATTTGTAATGTTATCCATATGTATATAAAATATCATGCTCATGAAGGGTTTTATTTTCTATAGTACTGATGATTATATTATGCAACTTTACAACTCATGATTATCATAGTGTATTGCACTTGTGTACATGTATAACTTATATTCTTTTCACCTATTCATAACATTATTTTCGAATAGAAGGAATTGCTATCTTCTTTTACATTTATTACAGAGCTTTTCACAGAATTGTTTTGATAGAAATAAACCCATACATCTAGAATTTCCTAATTAGGTGGAAATGTCAGAAAGCATTCTACGATCAAAGTTATATGTTTTGTGACTGCCAAATACCATAAATGGCAACTACGTATGTGTTATATCCAGACTGTCAGCGTAAATATCAGAACCTCTGATGCTCAAACATCAAGGACCATACCGAAACTGAAAGCCAAAGGAAATAATTCAATTTATCAAATAATTAAAAGGTCAAAATGGCTGCCCAAACATCCAGTGTTCCAAGTGTTCAGGTATGCTCAATTTAAAATAATTATGTCGTATGATTATCGTCTGTAGTTTGCTGGTTAAATGTGAATTCATGAGATTTGGATAATATTTAATGAAATTTGGACTTAGAATGAACGAATAAAGAAGATATATAAACCAATTCATTCAACATATCAATATATTATTATTACAACAAGAGATATTCAAATTTTAGAATCAGTCTAGTATCTAGTAAATTTGTTCGATATTTACAAACCATGGTTCAACAACAACAGACTTTAAATCACACGCATATGCTAAACAGATGATGAATAATTTCGCTAACTATATTATGATAGACGTTCGGTAAGAAGAAGACAGCTACCGCCGTTGCCCATGTCAAACAGGGTTCCGGTCTCATCAAGGTCAACGGCTCACCAATCACTCTTGTTGAACCTGAAATCCTTCGATTCAAAGTCTATGAACCTCTTTTAATCGTAGGTTTAGACAAATTTGCCAATATTGATATCAGAGTTAGAGTTACTGGTGGTGGTCACGTCTCTCAAGTTTATGCTATCCGTCAAGCTATTGCGAAAGGTGTTGTCGCTTATCATCAAAAATATGTCGATGAACAATCCAAGAATGAATTAAAGAAAGCTTTTGTCAGTTATGATAGAACATTATTGATTGCTGATTCAAGAAGATCAGAACCAAAGAAATTCGGTGGTCCAGGTGCCCGTGCCCGTTACCAAAAATCTTATCGTTAAATCCCCCCAAGACAATATCATCATCATCATCATCATCAAACAACTTATCAGATGCAATTTGTGAAAATATATTTGTTCATGCATATACATTATATTTTGTCCTCCTTAATTTACTATGTGGATGGCTTAGTTCACCGCTTGCTTATAACTAGAAAGTCATGTAATATGAATCCATTTCCTGTTTTATTTTGTACTCTTGATCGTAATTGTAAACTAATACTCTATTTATACTAATATCTGATTCAAGGCATTATAGTTATATTGGTGTCATACAAAGTATAATAAAAGTAACTTAAGCTCGTAAATATTTACATGTATTAGATTCCAATTGCAATCATCTATTTCCCTGTTTTTAGAAGAAAACAAGCTTTCTTGGTGATTAAATTTACCAACTCTTCCTTCAAATCTTGGGCTTCTTTATTCTTAAGTGGCAGCTAAACTAATATTATGATTTATTATTTTCAACTCGAGAAAGTGCTGAAATCAATTGTAAGTTACTTAAGCTTTTTTCTTTTCAACTCATGTCACATTCTTGATTTATTGATAGGTTAAAATCTCGAGTCTTTGTTTTAGATAGTCAGATTTTCTATATGATTATATATACCTTCTTGTGTATTTCGTGCGTTATCTTGTGAAACAAATTTAATATATAATATTTTTATATTAAATTTGATATACTAAAAGATAAACGCGTCACGACAATTGTGTGTAGCACTGTGTACGCGTGTTTTAAGACCTTATATGACTATCGCAATCATTCTTAAATACCGTACACATAGAATTACCGAGTACAAATATTTATTTGCTATTCAAATATTCTTTTATAGGAAGACTTTTTTTTTATGTGTTTAAGTATTGTTAATTTTTATAGTTAATATTACAAATCCTGTGAGTAGTAGTAACTGCTACTTTAATTCTATCAACTTATAAACTATTTCATCTACTACAACACTACCATTTTACAACTAAAATTTCTCCCCACTTCTTCAATTTTATAAGCCATGAGTCTCATAACTGAAAATCATAAAGTACAATTAAATGCAGAGACTGACAAATTATTAGTACCCGAGCCAAATAGTGTGTCGCCGTTATTGGCGGGAAGTAATAGGAAAGCTACGCGTCGCGAACATCCTGAACAAGTCAAAAATAATTTCGCAACCAAAGAATCCAAAAATAATGATGACAGCGCTGTCACTGAAATTGAACAGAATGATAAAGAAAATGATCTCTCTATTAACTTGGACAATGATACAAGCAGGTTTAAATTTAAAGATTACGCGCCATCAAAAGATTACCAAGTTCCTTCGAATTTAGATAATTCCAGGCTTAAAAATATTCATATCAGTGAGACGAGTAAATCTTTTAACTTGCTGTCGAAAGAACCGAAAGATTATGTATTCAATAGTCACGAAAAGACACAATCGTTAGATAATTCAGACAGGCGTATAAGTCACCATTTACCGGATGCAATTGATTTAAATGAACACAGATATATTCCAAATAATGATCAAGATGACTCGAATATCTCCCAAGAGTCATCCAATGATTTGGGTTCACAAAGTTCAAGCCAAAGTGTCGGGACAAATATAACAAACGCGAGTCCAACATTAAATGACTTTAAACAATGGCATATATTATCAGAAAATGAATTTGGTAATACAAACATAGAAGAATTAAGGTCCACACTTCTACTTGCTAATAAATTAATACCAAGTTTAACTGATGAATTAACTAAAACGCGAAATATCGCTTCTCAATTTCAAATGCGAAATAAGCTCCTAGTTATGGAAACAACTGAAGCAGCACAAAGATACGAAGTTGAAAATAATATAATTAAAAAAGAAGTTGAAATGCTAAGAGCTAATGCACTTCGTTTTCATCTTTATAGTAGTCAACTTAATTCTGGCAGTGTTGAAACTCAATCAGCATCATCAAACATAAACTCAATTAATGACACCTACCAGACTTCAGCAATCAACACAAGAAGAAGAAAACAATCTGACTCTGGAAAATACAAGGCTAAGCTGAAAAAGGCAAACGCTAGATTAAAGGCCTACCATCAATCTCTTAAGGAAAAGATTTCTGAAATCGCTAGATTGAAGAGTAGCATAACAAAATATAACACACCGGATCCAATCTCGCTAAGACTAGGTAATAATAGTTCTGCACCTCCTACAAGATTACAGGCCTTAGGATTCTTAGCAAATGAAGCCTTAAACGAGGCAATAAGTCGTCCACTATCATTTTCAGAAAGTCAAGAACGCTTCAAGAGGAGAAAAACCGAGGAATGATGGATAAATCAATTTTTTTGTTGTTGTTTTTATCTTATTATTTATTCTTCCTCTATTTCATGAATTTTATCTCACATTATTATATTACCATTTCTTAACTTTTTTTTCCATTGGTAATATTAATATGTTTACAGATCTTTACTGCAAACGTAAAAGGAACTTTTCGATTCGCTATAGAATCCATTAAAAAAGATCAATTTATTTGAAAGTTTATGATAAAAGTTTAGTAAGTCCATTAATTAATACCGATAAAGAGAATGAAGGTATAAGTTATGTGTTGAGTAGAAAGTTTCAATTATCATCTTTGATTTCATTTTCCCGGTTTTTATCTATAGTTGTTTTTTTTAAATATGATGAGCCAAAAAAAGTTAAACAAGCAGCCAAAGCTAAGAAAAAGGGCATTGATTGCCATCTTTTTCGTTTATTAATGTCACTTTCTTTCCAAGAAATCGTGGAATTGTACGGAATTTCAGGGGCCGAAGATGTCCCGTCAGCTATGGCAGGTTTATAATCTAACACTTTCAGTGCTCCACAGTTGACATATTTTTGTAGATCTTTTCCATTCTTAGAAATGAGGTGTCGTTGTTCATCATTTAATTTCATAATGTCTGTCACTGAGATCTGTCTCTGTCTGGCCAATACACTTATTTGTTTTAATTCCTCCACTTCCGCCTCTTTTGGAATTCTAGGAGTTCCGTCATAATTCTGAAAAATATTCCCTCCATTTGGAAGAATATCCAATCTATTTCTGATTTCCCTTTCAAAACTCTCAGAGAATACATCAAAACCTAATGATGGAAAGTGCTCTGATATGCTTGCTCTGAGTATTACAGTTGTTGAAAATGTCCTACGCCTGACTGATAATAAAGGATACCTTCGAACCAATAACTGAATGCTCATATTTTGTCTAGAATATATATTGGCATGATCCAAACGAAAAAGTGGTTTATATCTGAATATATACTAATTTTATGTATGGCATTTGCTACTTGATATCCGGGTAAAAACAGCATTTGAAAAATCCCTTCACCTCAACCTCAGTTACTTTGCTAAACCACTCTTTTTTCCCCAGGTAGTCCAACGAGCTGTGTTGTGAAAAATGTCCCAAACCTCCTTGGAAATTACCTCTTCCCAGGATAGAGAGTCATCAATCCAATATTATCTTAGTGAGCCAATATCAACAACAATCGATATTCCACTTAGAGATGATGGTGAAGTTGTCACTATCGACTTAACAGAGGAACTTCCAGAAGACCCAACAGACTTGTGTGTATTGCTTGAAAATGAGTCGGCACGAAAACAATATTGGATTGCAGTTGGTGTATGTTTTTCTCTTCTATATCTGGAGAATGACACAAGAAAGAGGGGACTAATATCTATTTTAGAATGCTTATGCCTCCCAAGGCAGGATTGACGATGCCATCGAGGTGATAAATCGTGGATTAAGGTGTAAGTACTATACGTTACTATGATACAAAAGAAGATAATTCCTAACACGATTAAATAATGTATCAGTTAATGAAGGTTCTGAGGCCGATCAACTTTCTTTTCATACAACTTTAGCTTGGTTATACCTGAAAAAGCTAAGAACAATCCCTGAAATGCTTGAAGTGTCAGCTGGACAAAAAGATAAAGCTTTCTATTTGTCACAATCCACAACTATGTCAAATTCTGCCTCAACGATAGATAATCAATGGGACCCTAATATTCTAGCTCGTGGTGCTCTACTCCTGGCGAGAGGAGACCAAAAACAAGCTCAGGAAGCCTTCGATACCGTCTTACGCCATTCAGGTAATAACAATTTATTGGCTCTGATGGGGAAAGCACGTATTCTCCTTACTAAAAAACAGTATAGACCCGCCTTAAAGTATTATCAAAATATACTAACACAAAATCCCCTGATAACGCCGGATCCTAGAATTGGTATTGGCCTTTGTTTTTGGTTCCTAGGACAAAAAGATCTAGCTTTCCAGGCTTGGGAGCGGTCGCTTGAATTATATCCAGATAGTGTTACAGCTAATTTATTAGTGGGATTATTCAAATACAACAAAGCATTTTCAAAATATTCGGATACAGATCCGGAGGAATTTAAGACTAACTATAGAGATGCTTTAAGTCATATCAACATTGCTTATAAAAAAGAGTCAAACAATCCCGCTGCCTGTGTTATTTTAGCTGCTTACATGTATTCTAAACAAAACTTTGTTTCTGTTATAAATTTATGTGAAAAGGCTTTAGCATATTCGGATTTGCCTGCAATTCAAAGTGAAGCACATTTTTGGATAGCAAGATCTTTTTACCACCAAAAGCAATTCGTTCAAGCTGAGGAATACTTTAAAAAGGCAATTGATTCAATGGGATCTGTTGAATTCAAAGCTCTTGAATCATCAAAAGGTACAGCTGATTTAAAAAATATAGTCTTATCTGAAATTGGTAGAGGACAGTCACAATTAGCTCAAGGTAATATACCAGAAGCAATAGTTTCGTTTGAAAGAACCGTGAAAAATAATCCAAAATGTTTGGAAGCTGTTTTCATATTAGGTATGCTGTATTCAAAGGGGTCAAACAATAAAAATGCAATACCAAAATTATTGAATTATGTTCGTCTATCCGGTGATTCAAAATCAATGCAGTTGGTTGAAATTTTACATACATTATCCCGTCTTCATGAAGGTGATAATAACACAAAAGCATTAGATTTTTTGTCAAAGGCTGTTACAATGACACAAGAATTGGGCGTTCAAGTACCAGCAGAAGCTCAAAATAACCTCGGTGTTTTTCATTATGATAAAGGTAATTTCGAATCCGCAAAATCTTTATTCCAGGTTGCTTATGATGATATTAAATCGAAACTTGCTAACAATAAGGATCAGGGGGACAATAAAGATACTGAACATTATCAATCATTATTAGTTACATTAAAATTTAATCTTGCTAGGTCGGATGAAGCTGCCGGAAACATCCAAGAAGCTTGTAAACAATATGAAGAAATACTTTCAGAAGAACCTGATTATGTTTCCGCAAGTATTCGATTATGTTATTTAGATATCTTGGACGATATTTCAACTGGTGAAGAAAAAATTAAAAAAATACTTGATGAAGAACCAAATGACTTGGAAGTCAGATCATTATTTGGTTGGTATTTACGTCGTCAAAAAATGTTTAATCCAAAATTAATTGCTGGAAATGCAGAATCAGAGCACCATAAATCCACATTGTTAAATAATGATCATAAACATGATTGTTTCGCTTTAATTTCACTTGGTAATGTTTATTGTACAATTGCAAGAGAAATTCGTCCGTCAACACCACCAGAATTAGAAAAGAAAAATAATTCTTACAGAAGCGGTGCTCAACTTTTCATGAAAGCACTTAATATCGATCCACAAAATGTCTTTGCTGCTCAAGGTATTGCAATTATTCTATGTGAGACTAAACAATTTTCTGTTGCTTTAGAAATATTTAGAAAAATTAGAGAAACATTAAATGATGTCTCTATTTATATTAATATGGGTCATTGTCTTGTTGAGTTAAGGCAATACGCTAAAGCAATTGAATCGTATGAAATTGCTTTCAAAAGATTCTCAAACGGTAAAGATACTAGATATTTATCATTATTAGGTAAAGCATGGTATTTACGTGGAATGGAAGAAAAAAGTTTAGAAGCTTTACAAACTGCACTAGATTATTCAAACCAAGCATTAGAATTATCTCCAGATAATCAAGGCTTTAAATTTAATGTTGCATTTGTTCAATTTCAAATTGCTGATTCGATTAGGAAAATATCGACAGGTCATCGCACGATTGAAGATATCGAGGGGGCATCGAAAGGTTTGGAAGAAGCAATTACTTCTTTTGAAGAAATTGCAGCTTCTAAATACCCTCCTTATGCACCAGCGGATATTAAAATGAGAGCTGATATGGCCAAAAATACAGTTCGAAAACAACTCAAATCCGCATTGAACGATCAGGAAGAATATAATGAAAATGCCAAACATAAAATTGCGGAAGCACGTAAAATCAGAGAGAATGAAAGGGCAAAACTCGAAACTGAAAGGAGGATCAAAGAGGAAGCCGAAGCAAGACG
Organism: Alloascoidea hylecoeti; assembly: GCA_001600815.1. Lineage (NCBI taxonomy): Eukaryota > Fungi > Ascomycota > Alloascoideomycetes > Alloascoideales > Alloascoideaceae > Alloascoidea > Alloascoidea hylecoeti. The sequence continues at coordinate 814,133 of BCKZ01000005.1, forward strand.
ACAACAGAAAATTGCTGAAGAACGTAAAAAACTACAGGAACAGGCACAGGAATGGGTTTCAAGAACTCAAGATGAATTAATGAATGAAGAAAACGAAGAACCTAAACCAAAAAGAGGTAATGGACGCCGGGGCCAAAAGAAGGAAGATTTTATTGATTCTGATGATGGAGATGATAATAAAAGCGTTAGTTCAGAAGACAGTGCTAAAGGAACAGATGATGAACACATTGGTAATGGCGAATTTCGTAAGCACTCGAAAAAGAAGAATAGAAGACGTAAGAGCGGTCCGGTTACTGATGCTGATCGGTCTTCAAAACGAAGAAAGCTTGTGAAAAAACAATATAGATCAGAGGAAAGAGTTGTTGATAGTGACGAGGATATGGATTCTAATGAGTTCGAGGATGGAAAAGAGAACGGCAACGGTGATGATAGTAAGAAGGAGAAGGAAGTTAATGAGGAAAAGAAGAATGGCAACTCAGACGATAACATGGATGATCTGTTTTGATCAAGAAGATGTGCCTCTAAAAACTCAAGGTAAACTTGGATCCGTTTTCGTATAAGAATGTAATTGATATTGAAAAATAAAAAACATAACTATTTTAAGAACTGTGTAAGCCTTATAGATATATATCAGTATGGTATACAGCATGTAATGTACAATAATGCAAAACTAAATTTAAATCAACTATTTCTTTGTAATCCATTTCACTAATTCCTTCCGCGATTCTTGAGCCGTTCTGAATACTAGACAAATATAAGTTAGTTATAAATTCCCTTGTGATGGGTAAAAATAAAAAAAATGACACTTACAGCTCTTTTCGAAGTCATCGAACAGTTCAGCGTATCGACTTTCTTGATCACTTCGTAAGTTACTAGCATAATCATAAATAGTAGCAGCTCGAGCTCTCAAAGCCTATGAAATTATTAGAAATTGACATCACATGAGTATAAAAATAGAAAGAAAAACTCACTTCACGAACAACATCTGCTAACTCACGATCTTCAAAAAGTCCTAACCACCTCTCAGCTAATTTATAAAACTGAGGCATAATTCTATGAAGATCAAGTACTGTGGCATCTGATTTTAACCAATTAATTACTGAATTACCAAGAAATTTGGGTCTTTTTATCGTCATCATAAATTCTTGAGTTGAACCTGTTAGTGTAGTTGTTGCAAGTGGTTCCGTAAGCCACAGAGGTAGTTCTGTAACTGTTCCTTTAAAAACAGGACCTGACTGAGAATCTGTTAGAAAGCCTAAACCCTCAGCATCAAAGTTCACAGTACATTCGAGTCGTTCAAAATCAGCAGATATGTCGTCGAGATCATAATACATGTTGTGTGTGATTTGAAACTTCTATTCCGTTGAATAATAATAACATAGTTTATGACAAATCAACCTCACATTGTTATGTAACACGCTATATTATTTATCACGTGAATAACTTCGGCGGAGACTTCAACCCGGGTGAAAGTATGCATAAGTTCCGGTATAGAGTATTCGATATCACTATAACAAATTGATTTATAATATGCTTATAAAAGGTATCAAACTTAGATTAGACTCAGAAGAATCTGGTAGAATTTATTATAAATTTTATAAGCGTATGTCGTCCTTCAGAGCAGAGACCAAGTGAAATATATTTAATCTGCAGAAAGTGCACGTTTCAGCTGCTAATCAGGAGAGCGAGTCATGACAATAGATATTCGAAAGAGCTCATATTTTCGATCCCCAAACCTTCTTGATTGTGTTGTCACGTGGACTTAATAAGCTTTATTTTATTTATATTACTTATGAGAAAACAATTATACAATGAAATTGTGCTCTTTCTGTTACATGAAGCCCATATTTGACGTCCCTTACAGACTGTAATATAAACTAGTACAACACCATATAGTTGGTTGGATTTGAATCTCATAACACTCAAATGGTGCTTGCACAACACTATAGAAGGATAATTATAAGATATATAGTTGTCTTATAGCTTCTAATTTGTATTTAAATCTCTGGGATATTGATGTAATTATTTGCATATGTATTCAATGAATATACAAGATCGTGAAAACTAATTATAACGTCAATGGAATTGCAATGTGCTACTTCAATTTTCTCAATAAGCCGATCCAGCAGTTGCGTACTAAAAAAGGTCACTAGAATCTATATAGCGTTGATATTTGTCGTATAGATTGGCGGGTCTTTGCTAATTAAAAGGGATCAAACCAGATCTCAGAATGGAGATCAGTAGGACTCACCACATGCCATGGCCACATTCATCGCTCTAAACATTGAAGTTACATCAAACGAATATTCTTTCGGTAATTATTTCTCTTTATTCAATATCTTACCAAACTTTTAATCCAAGTCAATATGGAATTTTGAGTAGTATGCTGATAAATATTTACTCTTTTGTGGATAAACTGGTTGTAGGAACTTAAAGATTTTAATCTAAAATCCGAAATTAACCAGAAACACTCATACATACAATGTATTATATAATTACCCTGAATCTATATTATGGCTCGGAATTTGATATATATATTTAAGCCATAAATAAAGATTAGATTGTATTGCGATTATTATACGATAATTATCTGTACGTGTACAAGTAAACGTAAATCAATTGCGAGCTTTATAGGGTGGCAGTATGTAGGGCATAATAACTTGTTAGAATATCATTTATAATAGTGTGTTAGTACCTCTGGGTAATCCTTTCCGTAAATAAATCGTTAGTATTCAGCTAGAAATATGAATATCGAATACTTAAAACTTATATGATGGCTATGTTTTGATGATAATTGATCTTCATAGACCAATGTCAATTGTAATTACTATTTCAATCGCCTTTGAATTTACTTCATCTCTATATTAAGGTGTGGAGCGAATTTTGAAACATTATTGCTGAATGGTTAATCAATATTAACATACTCAATCGTATATATACATTAAACACAATTGCAATGCAATTGACCCCGGAAATTTTGGATCACTCCAATTCATATGAGTCCTAAGAAGACCATTGAATCATATAACTTATATATAGGACATATAAAGCATTATTATTTAGTGTATATATTATCGGTCTAATAGCATTGAACAACGGAATTTGATCTTATCTAAAGAAATATTTGTAATAACATGAGCTAATAGATAATAAAATCACGAATAGTTATATATCTATCCTTGTTTGATTTAGATTGACTTAAATAATTTTGTTTATAATATAAATTATATTTTGGTATTTACTTAGGAATCTTCTATATTTCCTTTTGTATAACATAATAAGAAATAAATCCGTAGTATAGGTACAACAATTGTATTGTTGTACAAGTATTGTTTAGTAAATGAAAAATCAATGAATGCAATGATTTTAAATATAAAAGACATATAAAGTGGTTTTAGACAAGGTGTTTTAAATATAGCTATATTATTAAAGAAATATAAAATAAGATCAATATCTTTTTCAGAAGTATAATTCAGAAAGTTAATTTGAAAATTTGAGTAGTGGTTATGATTTGGAAAACAAACTTAAAGAGATTTTTGAGTTTGGCACTCTTTTCTCAATTGACTTCATCCGTTGTTGCATCTAATTCATCAGTAGATGATTCTGTTCTTTCGAAAATCAGCAATGCTAAATCTTCTCCATTAACAAACATAATTCCTAATAAATATATCGTTGAATATTCAGATTCTTTAGCTTCTCTATCAAAAAGATCAGATTCTGATGCAGATAATGAGTTTTATCAAACTTTAACTGATAATGGTATTGATGCCTCTGCAAATTATAACCTATCGAGTGATCTATTCCAAGGCACTTCATTAACCGTTTCGAGTAATACTTCCCTTGACGATATCAAAAAATTGGATCAAGTTAAGGAGGTCTGGCCCGTACAAGTCGTTTTCCTTAACTCATCATCGGTTGTTCTTGCCAACAACGCTACTTGGAATCCCCATGCTGTCACTGGTGTTGATAAGCTTCATGATAGATCAATTTATGGCAAAGATGTTACTATAGCTATCATTGATACTGGTGTACAATACACTCATCCGGCTCTTGGTGGTGGTATTGGCGATGGATATAAGATTGAGTATGGTTATGATCTTGTTGGAGATGATTGGGTGTACACAGATGATGAAGTGAACCCAGATGATGATCCAATGGATTGCTTAGGACATGGAACTCATGTGGCAGGTATAATTGGTGCGAATGCTCCTGGTTGGGATGGAGTTGCACCAAACGCAACCATTCGCTCGTACAAAATATTTGGATGCTCAGACGGTACAACAACTGAACAATTGATGGCAGCATTTGAGATGGCTTACAATGAAGGTGCAGATATAATCACGGCCTCAGTTGGTGGTAGTGGTGGATTTTCAGACTTCCCATGGGCGAAAATGGCTTCTGGAATTGTTGAAAAAGGTGTGTTTGTATCAATTGCTGCAGGTAATGGGGGAGAATATGGTCCTTATTATCCTTCGAATGGTGCGGCTGGGGATTATGTGACAGCTGTTGCATCCGTTGAAGCAGAACAACTTATCACTTGGACAGCAACACTTAAATCATCGTCAGGAGATTCTTATGAGTTTGATTATATCACTCAAGACGGTACAGCCTGGGAAGCTGAAGGTAGTTACCAACTTTCGGTAACTTCGACTGAAGCCTGTTTCTACAGTGGTGAAAAGTCTAGCGCAAATGCAACCGTAATTCTTGCTAAAAGAGGAACCTGTGTTATTCAAACCCAGTATAATGATCTTATGGGATATGGCTTTAAATTTGCGCTGCTTTATAATTCATATGGCCAATCTATGAATTATCTCAGCAATCTTGGAGAATATTACTTTAATGGAGATATTCAAGGAATGGGTTTAGTTGACAAGGAAGTGGGAACATGGGCAGTTGAAGAGATAAACAATGGCAATACTATAGTAATCGAATTTGGAGATAAATCTACACCATATTCAAGATCTGCCAACTTGGAAGGATCTGGTAAAATGGATTACTTTTCTTCTTGGGGTAATACTTATGAACATCATTTCTATCCTACAATTGCTGCACCAGGAGGTGACATTTATTCAACATATCCTACTAATGAGTATGCCATTTTGAGTGGAACAAGTATGGCAACTCCTTATATTGCTGGTGTTGCAGCATTATATTTTAATGCTAAGGGTGGTAGATCAAATTTAGGAACTTCTGCAGCAGTTGACCTTAGAACTAAATTAATATCAACTGCAAATAGTTTACAAGAATATGACTATGGTAATGATATTACAAATAATAGATCAGCTCCTTTAATTCAGCAAGGGTCAGGCTTAGTTAATGCTATTAAACTCATTGATTACAACACATCTGTCACATCAGAAGGAGCTATATCTTTGAATGATACAAGATATAGAGTTGACGAGCATACTATTACAATTAAGAATAATGGAGAAGAAACTGTCACTTATAATGTATCACATACAGGCTTTGCAACGGTTCAAGTATTTGCCAACCAAATTTTCAATACTTATTATCCGCCTGTTGATGATGTTTATGCAACCGTTTCATTATCACAAACGAAACTTTCTATTCCAGCTGGTGGAGAAGGATCTATTAATGTTACTATCACAGCGCCAAGTAGTATTGATGAATCTTTAGGGCCAGTGTTTCAAGGAAAGATTGTTTTCACAGGCTCAAACGATGAATTAGTTTCTGTTCCTTATGTCGGTAAGTTATTTCCAATAATCATTTTATTTTTCCTTTCTTTTAATTTTAACAAATAAATTAGGTGCCCAATTTGATACTTCAACAGATCGTGTTTGGGGGACATATTTCAGGCCATTATTCTATTATTACAATCAAAACGATGGTTATTTATATGGTCTGGATGATCTTCCAGATAAATCATATAACTTAACAAGCGGAGATTCACCAAGAGCTTATTTTATTGAGCCATGGGGCACAAAAGAATTATCTATTGATGTAAGTCTTATTAAAATATATAAACAAAAATTGAATTATAATTACAATATTCTAACACTTTCTAAATAGATTGTTTACGAAGATTGGAATACATCAGATTTCAAATATCCCATTTCCGAAAATAATGAAAATTATTTAGGGCCACTTAGATCCTATCCCTATGCACTTGATGGCTCCTATACTGATTTCCCATTAACCTACTATTCCAGAAGTTTGAATTCTTATTCATATATTCGACCATATACTTTAGCAAATGGAACAGAAATTAAAGATGGAAACTATAGAATGTTGGTTAGACATTTAAAACCATTTGGTGTTTCAAGTAATATTGATGATTGGGAATTTGGACTTTCCGAATCATTTATTGTTGGTGCTGGATCAGGTTCGAGTTCGAATTCGAGTTCTACGACTATCACCAGCTCTAGTACTACTTCTACCATAGCTATTTCTTCGGCCAGAATCTCAAGCTCCACATATGTTCCATCTAGCTTCACCACTTCCTATGTCAGTTCATCTGTGTCAAGTTCTATCATATTATCAAGTACAGTAATTAGCTCAAATGCTAGTCCAACTTCAACGGTCATCTCTTCAGCCTATACAACTAGTCTTCCAGTGGAAACCAATAAACCTGATGGGTTATCAGGAATAGTAAATAATGTTCGCATTAAAGACTCGGTGACTGAAGAAACAAGTTCTTCAAATCCTAAAAATAAAATATTAGTTGAAATTGATCTTAATATTCCAAATACCGTGATTGAAGGAGACACAACAGTGATTTATTTCCCAAAATCAATCACAGATCTTCCGAAAATTATAATTGAGGATGGAAATGAGAATCATATTGCAACAACCTCATTTAATTCTGATAATTCTACACTTACTTTTACTTATACTAATTATATGTCATGGCATAACGGCGTTTCTGGGACACTCTCATTTACTGCGAATTTAAAGAATAATACATCATCAGAGTATCAACCTGGTCCTTACCAATTTGAATTCATCACAAATCCAACTACTTTTTATCCTACGTATGAATTTGTTAAAATGAGTCAAGATGAACCTACAATGACGACCGAAATTGTAAGTGGAGTTGGTGCATATATTTATATCGATATGCCGGGATCACTTAATTGGACAACATTTACAGTAACAACCACATATAGTGAGAGTTATTTTGCAATGGATTGCGATTCTAAAGAAGTATTAGTATCGGATTCTCTTGATGTTTTTGGGTATCCTAATTCTACAACTGCAGCTTCTACTTCGGATTATTCGATATCATGCGCAATCAGAAAATTAACTTTCAAATATAATGGCGATGCAATTGATGGAGAAGTTGTAAGATTCAAAATAACTGATTTTGATTCTGTTTCGTATAATGGAAATTATGGTAATACTTTTGTTATTACAGTTACTGGACAGGATGGAGTTGTTAGCACTTATAGTATCTATCAACAAGTTTATAAAATTACTAGGATTATCAATCAACAATTATATTAGTTAACATATAACTTCTTCTTCTATTAACCTTAATATTTCTTTTTAGTTGTATACACATATAGCTACCTTTATAGATTTCCATTTAAATAATGATAATTAAAATTTTGATACATTGAATTATACATAATTAGCTATATCCAGCATTTCAGACAAAAAAAAAAAAACATCTATAAAAGTTTTAAGAAAATAAAATACGTTAGTCTTTATAAAAAAAATCTTTTAAATTTAATACCCGAAAACATTATTAAAAAATCCGATTTGCAGTTGTGATTAATATGTTGCATTAGGAATGACCATAATCTTAATCATTATATTCAAGTAATAATATCTCTCATAGCTAAATAGTTTTTTTCCTCTTTAAATTTATGGTTCTGTTTTCTTTAATTTGACTAAATAATGTAATTCTTGTTGAATGATTTATTAATAGTATTGAAGACAAAAAAAAGCATTTAAGAAAATTTCCATCTATTGCCACAATTTTCACAAGTACAAAAAGTAGTTAAAGGTTCATCGGCACTTCGTGTTTGCATTTGATAATAACTAACTTTCTTCTGTTTACACTTACCACATGTAAATCTATCAGTAACTGCTCTTTGTTCAGTTGCACCTTGTGCTTTAAATAAATTCATTTTTTCTAATTCTTCAATTTCTTTCTTTAACCCTTCAGGAGCCATTTCTTGTGCTTTCATTGTGTATAATCTTTGTGGGGTTATTTCACCTCTTAATAATTTGGATCTTAATTCAGGATTGTTTTTCTGTTTAATATTCATCACCAATGAACGCATTTTATTGCGGTAGCCGGGTTTAACACCACCTTCTTTTTGGTACACAATGACCTCAATACCCTTTGCAGTTTCGAAAACCTGCGATGGTGAAGCGGTGGTATCCTGAACCAAAGCATCATAAAGAACCTTTAAAGAGCCATTTCTGGTTGTATTGTCATAAATTGAAGTTCTTACACCATCTTTAGTAGCAGATCTATTTGTTGCGGTTGTTGTTGTTGTCGAGGTCTTATTAGTAGCATTATTTGAGTTTGAGTGGGTTGAGTTATTATTAGTGGTGGATGCAGAAGAACGACGATGTTGTTGCTGTAAATTTGTGGTTGATGGTTGATTGGTATGATCCGAAGATGGAGAGCTCTTTTTATGTTGATGACGATGTATGTCCTTTTCCCTCTGCACCTGATCTTTCCAAGAGCGGATGATTTTCTTAACAAGGGACGAGACTGTGGGGTTCTCATGAGTTCTGTATTTGTTTACGGCGACGCCAATCTTCGTCTCCCTCAGGATCTTCTCGGAAGGTTTTAATTGTTTTTGTAAGACTTGAAGGATGGAGATTATCTGAGAGTCAGAAACAGCCTTTTCTAGATCGGACTTGATGGACTTGATCTCTGTTGCATCCATTGTGTCTACAGTGGTACACGCTAACTAAAATAGGGGACGGGGCTAAAAAATATGAAAGCTGTGAAGTTGAAAGTGGAAGCTAAAAAAAAGACATCATGCATAAATGTCGCGTGTGTGTTCGTGTTATGCCACTTCATGCCACAAAAGGAATTCGTTACTGATGCGAAGAACAATTCGAGGTTTTCACAATATGATTCATTGCAATTCCAATTACGATTATGGTATAGGATGCTATTAATTATAAGTTAATATCGTGGATTTTATAATTATGTATTTCTGCGTAATTCTTACACAGTCAAACACATCCTTATTTAAAGTTGGGTATAAGATCTTATATTTGCAACAAATTTATCACTGCGTATTCTATAGCCAACAGCAGTCCCAAATGTACGAATTAATTTTACCTTCACCTTACGATTATATTTAGTAATTTTATACGTAAGTTATACCGTTCTTCGTGATCACTCTATAACTAATTATAAATAAAACTAATTATACTCTTTCTTTTTAGAGTTTATCAGCTCTAATACTCCATCTTTTCTGTAAAGTGGAGTCCATTTATAACAAATAGCCCCTTCCATTAAAAGACAAATTGTTAACTCCTCGTCCGATTTGCTTATATTACAATATTGTTTCAACATATCTTCAATTGTTTTAGCACAAACATAACCAGGCAATTCATCATCTTGAGTCAGATTAGAATCATAAAATGCAGGCTTTTTCAATTTTGTATCGATCCATAACTCTGATGAATTTTTAAATTTTAAAATGAATTTAATTACAAATAAAATTTTAGGTATTGTATATAATTCATCGAATCCCTCTGGGAATATTAAATTTAAAACGAATCTATCATTACTCAGATATGTTTTCAAAACTGCAAGGAGTGACAAAATTAATAGTCTTTCTGATAATTTAGAATTCCCATACCGTTTTGGATATATTGATGACATTATATTAATGACTTCTTCTGCTGATTCATGAAGTTCCTTTGATTTAGAATATTCATTAGTGTCATGAGAATGATTGCCATGGGATTGTGAAAATGAATAACGACGACCCGATTTCGCACCAAATTCTGGGGCATATAAATTTGATAACCAATATGGATGTGGTGCCCCTTCAATTGCTTCATTTAGATTTGGAATTAAGTCAATGATTGGTCCATGATATAGAAGTGGTAGATTAGGTGGTGTATAATTGCGTTCACCGAATATTTCAATCTCAAGGTTTTTATTACTTTTATTATTGCTATTGCTTTTGTTATTATTGTATTCATTATTGGTGATGTTGTCTCTATTCGAAGGTTGATATATTTGCAATATGTTTACTGATTCAAATTCATAATCATCATGAATATTGTAGTTATCACCGTGGGCCATTGAATACTTTGAATCATTTATTTTTCTTTCAAAATTAATAAAAAAATCTGAGAGATATCTCGGCATGCAAATCTCTGTACCATTTATAACATCTGGAGTATTGGGACAACCAGTTCTTTCACAATAAATATTAACTCTTGTTGAAATAGCTAAATCGTTATTATGTTCATTATCATTTTTTAGTTGGACACAGTTTAAAGTGCTGCATGAACTGCTTGGTGTTGAAGAATTAGTACTGATACTATTGTTATCCTCATTTCCATCTTCCTCGTCCTCTGATTCTACTTCCAGTTCTTCTTCTGATTCTGATTCTTTACTCTGATTATGTTTATCAGCATGACATCCCTTTAAATGATGAGCTATCCTTGTACCGTATCTTATAAAAAGTTGGATCAAATATTTGGTTTCTAACTCACACTCTATAGCTCTTGAATTTGAATCTAAATCCATTAAAACCTTCATACATTCATCATATAAATTTTCAAAATCCATATGAATCAGATTTAACTTATTTTCAAGCAAATTAATCCTTTTTTTATTATATTCAAATTCATTTTTTTTCTTCCTTCTATAAATCATTTGTGCCCTTTTCATTTGTTGACGCCTCTTTTCTGATAAATGTTCCGTTCCGGATACCCTTGGCCTTCCACTATGGTTACTTCCGGATCTTCCTATTTCTAAATATGAATCTCCTTTTTCCATTACCATCGTCGTTACTTTAGGTTGTTGATCGAGATGATTACTAACGTAAACATTTTTATTATAATCAAATGTATTCATAATGATGTTATCTGTAAAATTAGGTGAAAGTTCAGCGAAAATTTAAAATATTAATATAATCCGATGTTAATAGTTCTTTTTCTCTAAAAGAACAGGTCTTTATCCTTGGTTTATATAAATATATTGTACGGGTATACCGCTTAATATTATAGTTAATATATAAAGGATATGTGGTGCTATTTTTTGAAATGATTGATTTTGGTTGAATGAATGATTTCATCCCATTGGTTTATTAAGTCTACAACTGCATTGGATTTAAAAGGCTTATAATTATTATTTATCCAGTAATTAATACGCGAATTCATGATAATGAATGATCTTTTAAAAGAAACTTTCCAATTAAACAATAACAGAGGGTAGTTGACATCCCTTCGGATCTATTCAAATCTGCTTAAGCTATTAAGGATATGCACCTGCCAAACCTTATAAGTATTAGGTACTGGTATAATTAATATTATAATTGTTTTATACTTGAAAATGTTCTAGATATTTTAATCATAATTAGAAGTCTAGATTTTATACATAACAGTAATAACATGAACAATACAATTATAAGGATACTATATCTTTATGATAAAATGGAATTGGATTGAAATTCATCCAATACTTCAATATTGAAAGGATTCAATGTAAAGTTACCCTGATTGACAAATTATTTTATAATTAAGTATAAAAGAAAGTAATTTCTACATTATAGGTTGGAGGTGTAAAGCATAAATAGCTATATTTTTGTGATATTGGTATTGACTCGAAATATCGATCGTGGAGCATGACTATCATATTAAGTTCAGTTTACTGAATATTAATTAATATGAATATTACAATTATATCATAAGCATTAGCTAAGTTATAATTAATTATAAGTAAATTTAAAATCACATCTAAATGTAAAGAAAAAAAGTAGCTCTCTTATATAGCTAATATAGTACAAGTTATAATATATCCACATATGTATTAACCATAGAAATCGATATCAATATTTATATTTTGAATTAATTTAAGAGCTTAGGTCTCGCGGATCTGTTGAATGTAGTATATTATGTCGCTTTGTCCATTTGGGATGATGAAGTTGTCGACTGGAATTGATTAAAGCTTTTGCACCTAGAAGTTAAGAAATGCAAAGGTGTTGGTAGCTGTTGCACTCATTTGTTGAATATAATTTATAATCTATAATGAAAAAGTGGCCGCATAACCTGCGATAGTAGATTAGAAATAAAGGAAAGAGATTTTTATCTAAATATTATCTAAACTATCTATTTGAAATGAGGCAATGGTGAGTCAAATTGTGTTTCATCTTATGGTTGCTCGCTGAAGTTTAATTGAAGAAATGTAGTATATTATGTCAAATGTTGAAGAACAGAAACCTGAAATGAAATTGAAGTTTGGAGAATTAACTTTGAAGTATAAATAATTTATACAAGGACTATAGTATTTCCTATTTTAATAATAATAGGCATATCTACATATAATTTTTTGAGCTTATTTCGAGTCCTTTCGAAAATTCAATGTTTATTGGCTAATCTTTACTCAAGTTTGCAATTAGTGTTGCAAGTAATTATTAGATTATTACCTTATTTTCTTTTTGTGCTTTTCCTATTTTTGTCAAAAGGGTTTCACAATTAATACTTGATAAATTTCCGGTCAAGTCAAAACATCGTTGACTTGGCTTGCTAGTACTCCAACTGATATCTATGAAATTTTTATTATTTAAGGTTCTATTATAAGACGACTATAAACTTTAATTGAACTGTATTAAGATAAATATATATAAAAAAAAAAGAATTAAAAGGTGTGAATTCACTCCTAAAACTTTTCGTTTAAACAAAAATATTCCCTCTTGTTTAAATTTGGCTAGTTACTTAAAGATGTCGCATTATAGTAAAAATGCGTACTTAATTGAGCGGAAAAATAATGTTTTAATGGCTATAGCAGAAGTTTCATGTTCATTAGCGCTTATAGTTTTGAGAATGAAGAAAGATCAGAATGGAGTCTTTAATACAAACTGTCTTTCTTCGAATTCTGCATCTGGTGGGATTCAATTACCACCTTTACGTCGTGCCTCTACATCTGGTAAGATTCGATTACCACCTATAAATTATGTTTCTGCCTGTGGTAAGATTCAATTACCACCTACAAATTCACTAAATATTATCACTGGTGTTGCACTTCTCGGATTGAAACTTGGTGATTTACAATATCTTATTGATGAGTTATGTACAATTGCTTCTTTGCTTGGTGAGCTTTCGGTCCCAACACCATACCTTATAAGTAAGGTTGACGCTCCCACAAACTCCAATTCTATGCCTACCAACTCTAATTCTGTAATAAGAATGTCTGAGCCTTTAATTATTATCCCAAATAACTCTGGAATAGAACTACCTGAATTTGAAGATGTAACTGTAAGTCCTATTTGACTTTTCTAAATTCTCAACAACAACTAACTAAGTAAATAAGAACCCATACGGAAAAAGCGAAAATGGTAGTGCCTTTGGAAGAATGAATTTTCGTAAAAAAAAAGCTTGGAAAAGAAGAAGAACACTTGCATCTGTAGTTGAAGATATCACCGTCGAAATCAACACCGATGTGAAAATGAGGAACAATTATGGAAATCATCTTTGAAACTATTCTATAACCAATTTTTAACTGATATGTGTTTTTTTTACCCACGTATATATGTATATATATATTAATGGAGAGAGATGGTTGAAATTGATCTAAGAATTAATTATTTAAGTTAATATTCTAACTTATAATTTAATAAAACTAAACTTATTAGTTAATATATGAAGTTGGATAATATTAATCATTTTTATATTCTTAATAATACTTATTTATAAGCTTTTTGAGTATCCTAGGCCTTGAAAGAAAGCCTTCTGCATACCTATAGTTGAATGTGTTGTATAGCCATTTACAATTTTAAGCTTAATAAGTACTGAATAATTCAATGATGCTTCAGAAGTACTATAAAATTAACGTTTATTAGTTTTCCTTGAAAATTTTGTAATTGAATATTAATACTCTTTAATTTTTATTTCAACCAAAAAATATTATCTCCATTAATCCCTTATCTAGCATACTGGGAATTGAAGACACAAATACAAATGTTGTACAAAAGAAAACCAAGAACCAAGTCAACCACCATCAATTTTCAGACACAACTATACTTACCAACTAGATGAAAACAGTCGTTCAATAAAAAAAGCCACGGAGATCATCCTTCAAATACTTCAAGTATACAGCTAATCAATTTCATCCACTAACGCTGATTTTAATTCTGTTAAAACCTACAATAGCAAGAAAAATATCTCAACAACACAGCGCTTAGGTCGAAAGAGAGATTTTGATGAGTTTTGTAGGGGTTCGTGTTTATCTGATTTTTCAAATCAAGAGCAAGAACCTGAAAGAAAGTGGCATTTATAGTCCACATGTGCAAGAAGTTCCAAAGGTGGCACCCCCATCCTATCAACTAGTTCTTTAACTTTCATGGATCCTGAACAGGAGGATATTTAATCTTGTTTTTCGGAAACTCAATCATCTTGTATTTACCTAATTGGAAGGGGAGGATGAAATCAATACAATAATATGAACTAAATTTACAAATACAAAAGCTGGCAATATTGAACTATAGCTATAAACCTACTACTCATCATAATACCACAACATTGATTTTGTTGGATCCAGGAATTACAAAACCGGCAACAGATATAAATTTATATCACTATAAACACTATAAATAATATTGCTAAATTATACGTAATCTCATTATTCTGATAATCTTTATTCAATATTTTCTCTTTGTAATTTTTTCTCTTTGTAATTTTTTCTCTGGTGTGAGAACTGTTCTAAAATTAAGCGCCTTGAGTTCAGTAGATTTATTCATAAATGTTATTTTTCATTATTCCACGATTAGTTGGAAGCCACAATATTGATATCATATGATGCCTCCATGACCAAAGAAGAGTGTAGATGCTTTAAAGTGGTTATCGCAGTCTAATATGAGAATTGAGAAGTCCTATATATTCTGGAAGACTACCCCAAACTACGAAAAAGTCCCATTTTTAAATCACTAAATCACCACCAGATATTACAAGTACAAGGCCCCTGATGAATGAGAACGATGATCAAAAAAAAAGTGTATACTCCTATATGTTAAACATAGTAGACAAGACATGAAGATGTCGTATGTGAAAGTTGCTAACAAATTTGGTTTCTCATAATCAACTCTACACAATAGTTTCCACTGTAAATTATCTAGTCCAGACTTCCACTAAGAATAAAATATTTCTATGAGTTATATCCCCGAGGTGCAAGATTTAGTTTTGTGTGTGTGTAAAAATGGTTGATTGTGAGGCGCGTGAAAAAAGATCCGTCACAAAAATTGACAAAAAGGAACCGGATAACAAAGCATTATTATTCCTCAGAATATCATATACTGGTCATTGAAATAAAGCCTACAGATTTTATAAAGGAGCCAGTACCAGTGAACTTGACGGGTATATTTTTTTAACCAAGGATCCAAAATATCTTCGCGAATGGAATACTTTACTCGAGGAAGCTTTGAAAACAACGTCACGAAATTCCCATATTTGAACCCTTGCTAAAACAGGTATCCAATTAGGTATCCCAAAGGATGGGATCAATGATTCATGATAATGATATTAAGTAGATTCCAGTGATATCATTTGTATTAATTTATCTTTGTTGGTGGTTTCAGATGTGCGGTTGCAACAGAACAATGTTGTGGTAACTGAGTACTATGCTCTCTACGCTATATGCTAAAACGTAGATATCTCAAAATTACTTTGTGAGCAGAATGTATTAAAATAAGAAATATCGAGCTGAGAGTATTATCAAGTTGAGATTTGAGTTTGAATTTGAGTTAAATGATGAAAACAAAGATGAAGATGGGTCCTACAAAATGTAAACACTCAAACATTTATCTTAAAAAGTGTGACTTCTCGAGAGTCTTCTGACAGCGTCTTTTTAAAATTTGATATGTATATAAGAAAAATTGAGATGGGAGGATATAACTATCTGTAAAATTTATCAGAACGCTGAGATTGTGGCTGGAGATTTGTAAGGGCCGGGTATCTATCTCACGTGGATGAGAACATTCGCTTACAATTGGAAACAAATTAATATGATTTGATAAAAAGATCATTGGGATTGAGTTGTGTTTTATTAATTCTAAGTTATTTTACTTCTTTTAATTATAAATTTATTAACTGTTTGATAATAGAACGAAATTTAATCGGCGGACTACAATTCCTGCTCGTAAGTTCGGGGAAAATATAATGACTATAATTAGTTATAGTGAACAGTATACATGAGTCGTGGAGAACACGAAACAAATGGACTAATCTTACAATAAAAATGGTACCATGTATTAACCATGTAACGCATAGATCATGAGCTTGAATACCGCTCGGAATATTGGAAAAGTATGCGGAGAATTGCGTGAATTAGTTAATAAACACAATAAATTTGATCTTCCAACATTATTATAAACTTCAAATGTGCTGATCTATTGAAATTGCAAGCTTAAGTGAAAACAGTGCTCAAAACACCGTTAACGTTTATTGTCAAGAAATTGATATCTAAAGGATCTCCGAGCCAATGACACTTTTTCGAAGCTACTATAGGACCGTACAAGGCATTTTGCAAGCGAGCGGCCACGGATTTAATTCATCGAGGAAAAAATAGAACATTATTGGCTAAACTGCAAAAGCAATGCATTATAATTAAATAATAATATAATCTTTCAATTTTGCTCTTAAGCTTCATGTCCGTGCCTTATGCTTTTGGAGGAGGTTATTTTATTTAAATTTGAATTTATTTCAATATTTTTATCTGCTTTAGCTTTCTTTCTTTATTTTTCCCACGTTTTTCTAATTTTTTGCTTTACATTCCGTATATTTCAATAAAATGCTATTTACAGACCTCCCAACCGAAATAATTCAAAGTATCATCAACAATTTAAATATTCATGACTTTTCAAACTTATCAAGAACTTGTAGATCATTAAATTATTACTTTTCGGATGTTGAATTTGATTCTTCATTCAAGAACGTTATTCATAATCATGAATCAACAGTTTTCCAAAAATTATCACATTCAAAATCACCATCAACGATATCATCATGTTCAGATAATAATAATAATAATAATAAAGCAGTTCTTGAATTGGAATCTTGGAAACAGGCGTCACAACGGTTTATCAGAATACATAAAAACCTTAATGAAACATCAAATATTTCAGATCCTTGTTTATACACAGAACCATTAGAAAATGAATGGTTTGAAGATGGTGAATACTGGAACAATAATTCACCTTTGATACTTCAGAAATCAATTCCAAATTCAAAGGTTGATTCGAAATGTAATCAATTTCAGTCACAAAAAACAAAGTTTGTCGATCAATTACCAATAAACACAGATAATAGAGTTATGCTTGATAGATATCAAAACAACCGATCACGATATAGTCATAATAATGATATTGACTCTAATAATGGTTCAACACTTCTAATTGATCTATATGAAGATGTAAATAATATGATAAAAATGGATAACAATATAAATAATGGATCCATAACTACTGAATGTAAAATTTTAAAATCAGGTGAAAATGACATTTTAAACCTTATCCCATCGTCTGAAAAAATTCAAAATATAACATCCGCTAATGTTTTACCATTAACAACGAATATAAATGGTAATAAAGAAAATGGATACATTAATGGAGATGGCTCGGGAGCAGGAGTAATTGTTACATCAAATATTAATAGATATAATTATTTGCCAATAAATTCAAAATTGCATACATTACATTCAATAACTTCATTATTTGATAAATCGAAACATTGGTTATTTAATAATAATCCTATTATTTATGATGGGAATGAACATTATTCAATTATGAATGACGTTGTTTATATTTTAGGTGAAGATGTATCAAAAGACGCTTATATTTATGCTTTTAAAAAAACAGATATAAACCATAATAACACACATGAAAATGACTCAAAATTACTCTGGAAAACTAAATTTTCTACAAATGGTCATAAAATTTGGTTTGATGATATTACATGTTCTGAAAATTTTGTATTGGTTACAATGTCTTGGATTCAAGTACAAGTTCCTACAACCGGTCTTAATGAAGATTCAAATATTAATACGGCTAATGTAGACATAAATGAAAATGAAGTTGCAATTGAATTTCAATCCGATATTGATAATGAATATACAAATGAACAACATAACAACATAATCATGGTTCTTTCAAGAACAACTGGTAAAATAATAGGTTCTTATGAAAATGAAAATAATTTTATGGATTTTAAAATTATTGATTCTCATATTTATTGTGATAAAAAAGATAGTAATTTTGATTTATGGAATAATAAATCTGTTAAATATGAATTATTAATGAAATCATTATCTAAATTTTTTAAAAATGATTTAGATTTTAAAACTTATAATAATAGATTTTCAACTGATTTTTTCAGTTGTGATGATCACAATAATAATAACAATGAGATTTCAATCGATGGCATAAAGTTAAAAGATGTTAATAAAAACACTATTGATATTGACAATGATTGGAAAGTTGTCGTTTCTTTGAATCAAACCCCAGAAAAATGTATAAAGAATAATTTATTATCACAAAATGGTCATTATCTTTCAATATTTCAAACAAATCTTGATTGGTCAATAACACCACAAACAACAGATTTAGATGGATTATTACCAGAACAGTTTCAAATTGAAACAAAAGTACAACCAAAACCTGAATATTTATTTCTTTATAATATGGAAACAGGTGATAAACGTTATTATAAAATTAAAACAAGTTTATTATCAAAAAAGCAGTTTATTTTAATTGATGAGGATTTAAATGTTATAAGTTTAAGTGATAAATATATTGACTCTATATTCGAGGAATCTTTATCTAAACTATAGCTAGAGATATATACACCGTTTTATAGAGAAAGGAATGGAAATATTTGCAATTTATTTTGATTATTTTCTAGTTCTGGGTTTTGAAACTCCTCCTCCTCTTCCTCCTCTATTCCCACCCCTATTTGATTTCATAGCATTTTGACGCATTCGTTGTTCAATATATTCAGTTCGTTTCTTCCGTTTTTCAATTAGTGCTTGTTCTTCCATCTCAGTCATTTCAATTAATTGTTGGGTATCAAATATTGGAGCCAGAAAAGTGTTTGATACTAAATATTAAGAGTTAATTAGAATATAATATAATATAGGCCCAATATAAGAATATTAAACATACTATTACTTTCTTTTAAAACCTCGTTTATCCTTCTATCTCTATCTTTTTCCGTCTCTTCCTTATCATTATGATTATTATTAGTATTGGCTGTTTGTTTACTTCTGCTAGGTTGTGATTGTGGGGTCTGTTTATCATCTTTGTAATTACTTGAGGCTGGTAGATCAACTTCGTGTAATCTTCCAAGCATTACTGATTTTGAAATTTCCTTTGATGAATTAAAAACTGATTTATAATCAAAAAATGTTGATTTATTTTCATTCTGAATACTTTGTGTGGGTGTTTCTAATGAAGATGAAACTTTATCTTTATTCTTTCGTTTGATAAGTTCAGATTCTATAAACGTCTCCCTATGCTATAATTAGTAATTATCAAGATCCAAAGGAAGAGAGAAGAGTAAAAATTAAAAAATTACACACAATTCTTTATCAGTTGCTTGTTTTTTCGCTTTGGTTGAGCCAGTGGCTATTGATTTTTTCGGGTGGGTAGAGACACAAAGACCCGTAGCTGGCCTCTTTCTCCGTATAGTGGATATATAATTGATAGCTGTGTCATCGTTGGTATCACTAGAGTCTTCATCCGGTGATCTTTGTCGCCTTTTTGAAGCATTCCGCTTGCTCATTGAAGGATTTCTTGGGTTGTTTATTAAAGTGATGTGGATCTATAATTGGTAGAGAACGTGACTTATAGTGTCAGCTGCAGCTTTTTAAACAGACATTGAGGTTAGGTACATAAATTAAATAATATTATTAATCACTATACAATAAAATAACTCTTCTGTACAATCTCGTGATACTCTTTTTGGAGGTTTATACATTTTTTCTAGATTCATCATCTCCGTATACCACCCCTTCAGTCTTGTAGCTATTTGAAAAGATGCGTGAAATTGTCTCCATACAGTGTGGTCAAGCAGGTCCGTTTGTATATCTTTCCACTCGGTTTTAGAAAATGAAAACTAACCCCTTGTTCTATTTGTAGGGTATGCGCATTCCATTGTGTTCTAATCTATTAGCCACCTACTAACTCCTTTAAATTTTGAAGTAACCAAGTTGCAACCTCATTCTGGACTAATATTTTAAAAGAACATAGTATTAATCTAGATGGTACTATCTCCGAAGCTGCTGCAAATGATAAAGACAGAAATTCTCGTCTTGATGTCTTTTTCACCCAGATAGAGGCAGGTTTCAACTCCCCTACAAAATATGTACCACGTTCGATCGCTGTTGACTTGGAACCTGCTACTATTGATAACATTCGTAGTGGTCCCCTTGGAGGTCTGTTTAGGCCTGATAATATGTTACACGGAGACTCTGGTGCTGGAAATTCCTGGGCCAAAGGTTTCTATACCGAAGGCGCTGAAATTATGGAAAGCGTGATGGATGTTGTTAGGAGAGAAGCTGAGAAGACAGATGCTTTACAAGGGTTTCAATTGACTCATAGTTTAGGTGGTGGTACTGGGTCTGGATTGGGTACTTTGCTTTTAAGTAGAATACGTGAGGAGTTCCCAGATCGAATGTTATCAACTTATTCTGTTTTACCAAGTGTTATTTCTGATACAATTACTGAGCCATATAATGCCGTCTTGTCTGTCCATCAATTGGTTGAGAATGTTGATGCTACCTTCTGTATCGATAACGAAGCTTTAAACAAAATATGTTTAAACTCTTTAAAAATACAACAGCCAAATTTTGAAGATTATAACAATTTGATTTCAAACGTAATGTCAGGAGTAACAACTTCTCTTAGATTCCCTGGTCAATTAAATGGTGATTTAAGAAAAATGGCTGTTAATTTAGTCCCATTTCCAAGATTACATTTCTTTGCTGTTGGCTTAGCTCCTCTAGTCTCTGAAAATTCACAAGCTTTTTATTCATTATCAGTTCCTGAATTAACTGCTCAATTGTTTAGCGCAACAAGTTGTATGGCTGATATAAACCCATTTAACGGGAGATTTTTAACAATTTCAACAATGTTCCGTGGTACGAAATTATCAATGAAAGAAGTTGAAGATAGTATTTATCGTGCCCGGGATAAATATTCCCCATATTTTGTTGATTGGATCCCAAACAATATGCAAACAACTGTTTGTAATGTCCCACCCATTGGGGCAGCCACATCTGCAACTTTTGTTGCAAACACTACTGCAATTCAAGATGTCTTCCAAAGAGTTGGAGGTCAATTTACTGCGATGTTTAGAAGACGTGCATTTTTACAATGGTATACAAATGAAGGAATGGATGAATTGGAATTTCAAGAGGCTGAAAGTAATTTAAGAGACCTTGTTGCTGAATATGAGCAATATCAAGTTGCTACTGCTGAAGATGATTACGATTATGATCAGGAAGAACATGATGAACCATTACCTGAACACGAAGGAGAGTATGGTAGTCAAGCTCAAGACGGGTCTCATGTTGATAGTGCAATTTCAAAAGCTTAATAGTAATATAAATATCTATATGGAAAAAGTATAGATTGAAAAATTAAAAATAGAAATAAATCTAACTACATGTAATTAGATGTAAAAGATTTTTAAGCTTAACATATAATTAATTTTTATATACAACTATCATTATAATATTCTAATAGGAATTTTAATCTCGTTTTTATTAAGTTACATCTGATTAATTATAAAAAGCAATTGTAATATTGTAAAGTATAGTATCCCATTTAATTTGACCATCATAACTTTGAACGAAGTTCTGGGCGACCTCTCATTTTACTATGCATAAGTATAAATTTTATCTTAACCACTCAGTTCTAATATAACTTCTTCTTTTACATAAATAAAAATAAACCCGTACACACAAAATTTCCTAATTCGGACATATTTACAACCACACAACTTAATTTAGACCATGTGGTGCACTAATGTTCGGCCACGCACAAAACGATTCATCCTGATGTTAATTTAAAATTTACTATGCATGCATAGTACTGTTCAAAACATATCTATAAAATGTTCATTATAGTCAAATTAAATGAAGTATCAATATACTTATTTATAGAGTTATAGTTATAAAAGTCAACATAATCTCATATTTATATCATTGTTAATTCTCTGTTAATATCATAATCATGATTTGACAATTCTGCAAACCAGATCATTTCCATCAACAGAATCACCTTCCTTAACCATTAGTTCACTAACAACACCGCTAACTGGAGCACTAATAACCATTTCCATCTTCATTGCACTCAAAACAATGACGGGGTCACCCTTCTTAACATCACTACCATTATGAACTCTAACCTCAACAACAACACCAGCCATTGGTGCACCAATTTCATTTGGATTATGGGCATCAGCTTTTGGTCTTGTGATTGTTTCAACTGCTGCATGTTTATCATCTACAATAACTTTTCTCATTTCACCATTCAATTCAAAATAAACTTCACGTTGTCCAGTTTGTTGAGATAATGCAGAAACAGCAGATAATTTAATAATTAATGTTTTACCTTTTTCAATTTCAATCCACATCTCTTCATCGACTTCAGGTGGTGCTAAAAAGTATCGTGTTGGAATAACACTCAAATCACCATATGTTTCAATGAATGATTTATATTCTTCAAATACCTTTGGATACATATTATATGAAGCAACATCAGTATCATTAATATGTGTAAATCTACTTGTAAGATCTTTTTTAATCGCGGCAAGATCAAATGGAGCTAATGATTTCCCTGGTCTTTCATATAATGCCTCTCTTTTATTCCTTAAAATATCTGTTCTTAATGGTTCAGGGAATCCTCCATATGGCTGTCCCATCATACCTTGGAAAAAATCGAGAACAGAAGCGGGGAAGTCTAAATTCGATGCTCTTTGACGAACCTCTTTTGCATCCAATTGATTTGACACCATAAACTGAGCTAAATCACCAACCACTTTCGAAGTTGGTGTAACCTTCACAATATCTCCCAATAATTGATTAGCCTCAATATATGCTTTTTTAGTTTCTGCCCATTTTTCTCCCAAACCAACTTGTTGTGCTTGAAATAATAAATTAGTTAATTGACCACCTGGAATTTCATGATCATAAACTTCTGGATCAGGGCCTTTCAAATCAGCTTCAAAGCATGAGTATAATAATCTCATTTGTGCCCAATATGAATCAATTGCTTTAATTTGATTAGAATCTAAACCAGTTTCAATCTCCCCTTCTAATGTTGCAATTAATGCACTGATTGATGGTTGGGAAGTCATTCCTGATAAACTATTTGATGCAGCATCAACAACATCAGCACCTGCTTTGGCACAAGCTGCCATTGAAGCAACACCAGTACCAGCTGAATCATGTGTGTGAACGTGAATAGGTAAATTAGGATACTTCTTACGAATACTGCCAATTAATAATGTTGCAGCTCTTGGTTTTAAAGTTCCAGCCATATCTTTAATACCCAAAATATGAGTACCCATTGCAACAATTTTACCAACAGTTTCCAAGTAATAATCTAAAGTATATTTCTTGTGTTTTAACATATCACCTGAATAACAAACAGTAGCTTCAACAACACCACCGGCTTTTTTAACAGCATCAACACCTACTTTTAATTGTTCCAAATCATTAAGGGCATCAAATACTCTAAAGATATCAACACCATTAATTTTTGCTTGATAAACAAAATGATCAATGGCATTATCTGGTAATGAAGAATAAGCAACTCCGTTAGCACCACGTAATAACATTTGAAATGGAATATTTGGAACAAGCTTTCGTAATTTTCGTAATCTTGACCATGGATCTTCATGTAGAAATCTTAAAGCCACATCAAATGTTGCACCACCCCAACATTCTAAGGCAAAAGCATTATTTAGGGCATGAGATGTTTGTGGAGCAATTTCAAGTAAATCTGCTGTTCTTACTCTTGTTGCTAATAAAGATTGATGTGCATCTCTCCACGTTGTATCCATAATAAGTGTTCCTTTATACTCACGTACAGCCTTTGAGAATGCTTCAGGACCTTGACTAACAAGAATATTTCTCCATCCAGTAGCAGAAGGTTCAGAAACATCAATTTCGGAACCAGTTAAGTTATCTGTAATTGTTGGTAAAATAGCCTCTGTTTTTAACTTAGGTAAACCAACTTGACCTTTGATTGATGATCCATTGACAACTAAATCAGCTAAATATAATAATAGTTTTGAAGCTCTATTTTGTGAAGTTAACATTTCAAATAATTTTGGAGTATCATCAATAAATGTTGTCCAACAATTACCTCTTATAAAGGTTTCATTAGTTAATAAAGCCAATAAAAATGGGATATTTGTTTTAACACCACGGATTCTGAATTCAATTAATGCCCTTATCATCTTTCTTCTTGCAATTTCATATGTTGCACCGGAACATGTGCATTTAACCAACATTGAATCATAATGTGGAGATATAACAGCACCTGCAAAATTATTACCACCGTCTAATCTGATTCCATTACCACCAGATGATCTATACACTTCAATTTTACCAGTATCTGGCTGGAAATTTTTTGTTGGATCCTCAGTTGTTATACGACATTGAATTGCATAACCTCTAAGATTAATTCTTTCTTGTGTAAGACCTAATTGTGGTAATGAAGCACCAGCAGCAATTTGAATTTGAGCAGCAACCAAATCAACACCAGTAATTTCTTCGGTGATCGTATGTTCAACTTGAATTCTTGGATTAATTTCAATAAAATAGTGACGATTTTGTTCATCAACTAAAAATTCAGCTGTTCCTGCATTACGGTAATTAACACTTTTCGCAAGTTTAACGGCATCTTCTAAGATAGCAGCTTGAACATGAACTGGTAATTTTCCAGCAGGTGCTAATTCAACGACTTTCTGATGACGTCTTTGAACTGAACAATCTCTTTCATATAAATGAATACAATTCCCTTGACCATCTGCTAACAATTGAACCTCAATATGCTTTGGTTTGTCTAAAAACCTCTCAATGAAAACAGTACCGTTTCCAAAGGCAGTTTTTGCTTCGGATGTAGCTCTATTAAAAGCGTCTTGAATATCATCACCTTCACGAACAACTCTCATACCTCTACCACCACCACCAAAAGCAGCTTTGATAATAACTGGATATCCATATTCTTTTACGAACTTATGGGCATCCTCAATTTTTTCAATAGGACCTGGTGTTCCGGGAACGACAGGAACATCATTTGCAATAGCAATTCTTCTGGCAGATACCTTATCACCGACGGAATCAATAACATGTGCAGGTGGGCCAACCCATGAAATCCCAGCTTTTTCTACCTTTTCAGCAAATTCAGAATTTTCAGATAAAAATCCATACCCTGGATGTATCATATCAACTCCATGTTGCTTGGCAATTTTAATAATCTCATCAATTTGTAAATAGGCTTGAACGGGAGTAAATTGATTCTTTTTCCCAATAACATATGCCTCATCAGCCTTTAGTCTATGCATTGAAAGTCTATCTTCATGTGAGTATATGGCAACTGTATGAAGAGACAATTCATGGGAAGACCTGAAGATTCTAATTGCTATCTCACCTCTGTTGGCCACTAGGACCTTTGTCATGGGGCCAAGAATGGCTGAATCCGAACGGATGTGTCCAAAGGAGGGAACACCTGGAGTAGAAGTCATTTAATAAGAAAATTGTTTTTCGATTATTTATTTTTGAGAATAACCTGATAATTTAATAAATAAAAAATTGAATGTATAAATGAATATAAATATTTGAATAAGTGCAGACAGTTAAAAAATGTGGCGGAGGAAGAGAAAGATATAATCTTATCCAGACAAAAAGAAAGAAGCAAATTATAAGTTTAAAGTCTGTGCAGTCGCAGTCGGCCGATTAGGCCATTTCATTTATTATGCTTGCGTATCTGTATTTCAGCCAATCATAGATGATTAAGTAAACCCTGCGTCAGAGCTTGGATGTGCAAATGAATAATTTATTCTGTTATGCTCTTCTGGGGTATATTATAATATGATGGATGACTCATATGACTCACGGTATTTATATATTGCCAGATGGTTACATATATTAATGTAAACGTCCATAATGTACACTTCAATAAGTGTTCATCTTGGCCTGGATTATAATTATATACCCTTATATTCACAAATATTTATATATATGAATACACATACCATGTAAATTTAGAGATTAATATGATCAGTTTGAAATAATTTAAACTGTTATAGTTATGTACCATTAATTGTGACCCAAGGGAATACTGCATTAATTATTAATGAACAAAAGGAGCCTCCTAGAAGCAATTTGTAATTGTATCACTTTGTATGAATCTTTAATTAAATTACTGCATGTTCACTAATATCCATTCATCTAGCATTCATATACCAGGCCTACAACTGACGTAAATATAGTATAACATAGTAGATCTAGATATTTTAAGGATATAGCAGTTTAGACTCTAGAGGTTTGTAATTGTCTTAGAAAGAGAGAGAGAACCACTTATTATCTATAGGCCTAAGGGCCGGGTATCTATGATTTACGTGTTGTAATTGTGATTTTTGCAATCGTATTAGTTTATCAGATCCGCCCATGCGTTACTGTAACTATGAGTCGATGACTAATATTTTATAGGTTATATATATTTAATTAATCGGAGATAAATATACTGGATGGTACTGCTATATACAAACAAAAGTTTGAACTGTTTGATATTAATTATATTTTGCAATTGAGAATTTGAGTTGTAATTAATTATGCTCCAATCAAAACCTAGCTTTATTACACGGCAAACTTTAAAACTTGATTAGATTAGACAGATTAATACTTCAATGCTCGAGCTCTATAATATAAATTATATAAGTATAGGTAGGCCCTAGTGTTGGGCGCGGAATACGAACTACGGAAATTCTTAGGGAAAATCGAACTTTTGCTTGCTGAGATTTATGGAGAAATCTTATCAATTTTTGAAACATTATATATACTGTGAGCATGAGACCTGCTAGTATTGGAGTAGTTACCCTGCTAGTGAGCTCAATTACCCTACATGCTCACATGGTGCATCATGTGATGTACGGAAACAACAGAAAATGTACGGACGATAAACCCCAAAATCAACGTTTCTGAAATCGTACTTATCACTAGTTAGCCCTATATTTGATTATTCTTAAAATCCGATTTAAATGATCGACATCGATGTATAGCATTGAGTACGTATCTACATTGATATCTGATCATAAATTCAAATTTCTAGATCCAAATCTTGCATGGTTAACATTTTCCATTATATATGACTTGATCGGGTTAATAGGAGGGGAATCCGATTATGAAGAATATCTTCAAACAGTGTGGGACTCAACTTTAAACCTGTAAAACCCTCCTTATAATGAGATTTGTCAATATATACTATATAGAACTTGAAGTAAAAATGAAGCACACCCGAGATTCGAACCGCTAACTACATAGATCTAATAAAATCTATTGATTTTCTCTGGTTTTCACCGCTGTGGGGATGCTTTTTTGGATCGAGATTGATATAAGTTTCAACCTGCTAAGAGCTGTTTTCAAACTTTAAAAAAGTAAACTCCGAAACGGGGAATTGAACCCCGATCTGCCCGGTGAGAGCGGACCGTGCTAGCCATTACACTATTTCGGATTTTTATTTTTGGTGTGAAGTAAGCTACTAACCACTTAATAGCTTACAATAGATGTAACTCGCGGAATCAGATACAGACCACGATCAAGATCTTAAACAGGAAAAATGTATTGAAGCTAACCCCTCTTTAAAGTGGGATTTATCTTACGTTTATATAGATAAATCCAAAAACTATTAATAGGAACAGTCCTAGAAGTAATAAACATAATAAGATATTAAATGTGCGGTAAGAATGAAATACAATTGTATATATCCCCGAACTGGCTAGTTCAAGAACTGTGGAATGTCTTTCAGGAACCAATATAAAATGTATCCAAGAAATGTTGAACGTACTCGCGAAATGATAACCAAAGGAACACCCAAAATAATGACGATGTCATGATTGTTCCTTTACATCCTCCTCCACTTAACTTTAAGCCCCCCGGTTCTGGGTCTCGTTTAAATTTATCAATAAAAATTTTTCAGCATCATAGGGTTTCCTCTTCCAAATGTTTGAACTTCAGATTTCACGGTTTCATTCATATGAGCATTAATTCTGTCAAATCTTTGATGCCACTTCTTAACCATACGCACATATAACCAACGCAAAATCGATGCCTTAATATCAACACTACCACTCACAATAATAACAGTATTAGCGTTTTCTAAAGGTTTCCTTTCTAACAATGTATTTCTTAAAAAAACTCTATCTTTCGAAGTATCATTATTTGCCGTATCCATATTCGAACTTTCCAAAACATCTTGTTCAACTTCATTTAATTCCGATTTCTTAGCTCCACAGTCGTTTGATTTCATTTCCCCTAATTCGTTTTCGTTTGCTATTACCAGCTCTAACCCAGTTTCTTTTTGTATCAGCTCAACTAGTTCATCTTCATTTTCTAATACTTCTTCTAATTCAAATTCCTTTGTTGCATCATTAACCCTTCTCGTAGATTTAAAAACATCATCATCTAATTTACTATCTTCTTTAATCACCAAATCAAGCTCATATTTCTTTGACGCAATTAAACTCCAACCAACATCCTGTTGGGATTCAGGCCCAGATGTAACACCACTATCCGTTTCGAACATAATCAGCATTTATCACTTTATCTACCATATCAACCTCCTCTTGAGGGTCTGGTCTAAGATCAAAGTGTTTCCTATCATTCAATTTGGTGTTTCTACCTTCCAGATCTCCTGAAACTTCACAGTCATAATTTAAGCTGGTGGCCATGATTTCTGCATAAATCACTTGCTGATTACTTGCACCACTTGCTAAGGGTTTCGTCAACTTGCTGTTGCAATAACGTGTAAAATGTCCCGTTGCTCTACATTTAAAGCATCGTCTTTCTCTGACTAACAACTATCTTTCCCTTGCTGTCAAATTCACCTCTACTCTATCTAATCTTGGAGAATATTGATTAACATTGAATTGCTGCTCATTCATTCGTGGATTTGTGTCCCAAGCTTGATTATATCTCTGATTATTGCTCTCCGGCTCCCTTAGATCCCACCGTGGCTTACCCCTTTGACGGGATGGATACATGATATTATCTATATCAATTGCCTTCCCATAAGCATCCTCTAAAGATCTCCGTTAGTACAATTGTAATTGTAATTTGATGTTATGTTTGAGACCATTGATGAACCGATCCAATAACGCTCTCTCAGACAGGAAATTTGTTGTAGAAAGTGTCCTTAATGCCATTTTCAAAATCTGTAAATGTGCCGAAACTTTGCGAAATATACCAATTTAATGCACGACCTGTTAAATAGAGCCCAGCATACCCAAGTTTGTTGATCTCATCATCAACTCTTCCTAATCTGAACCTAAGTTTGATACCGTTCAACCAGGCATCTAGGTCTTCTGCAACCCGTGACCTTTCGTATGGTCTCAATTCCGGCGGTCTTAAACTAAACATTGACATGAGTTTTGACAAATACCAAATCTAGCAGATCAAACAATCATCAATCCTGTGTCTTCAGATCGTGATGCGCCGCTACCAAGTGTAAAGTAAGCTACTAATGACTTAATAGCTTACAATAGATGTAACTGGCGGAATCAGATAGAGACGACGAGCAAGATCTTAAACAGGAAAAATGTATTAAAGCTAACCTTTTCTCCCTATTTAAAAGTGGGATTTATCTTACGTTTATATAGATAAATTCAAAAGCTTATTAATAGAAAAGTCTCAGAAGTAATAAAGAGGTACAATGTATCCCAGCAATGAGGTAATGACCTCAAGAACTGTGACATGTGTTTCCGAACCAATATAAAATGCATTCAAGAAATGTTAAATGTACTCGCGAAATGATAACCAAAGGAACAACCAAAATAATGACGATGTCATGATTGTTCCTTTACATTTAGAGTGAATATTATTATATGATGGATATTTACAAAAAAGCTCAAGAAAATCAGAAGAGACAGTTAAAGATAACTTAAGAAGAAGAAGTTTCATAATTTATGAGTGATTTTCCCAATTTAATAGTTTCTTGTTAATCAGAAGTTGTAAGCCTTATACCGGTAAAAAAAAAAGTAATTATAAAACCGAATAAATGGGTGAGAGAATACCCAAGATCGGAAGCAATAATAAGAAAATATTAAAAAATCGTATAAGAAGAACCCAGAGGAAACACAATGGATTAGTTTGTTCTGTTTATACTACTATACGTAAAACCTATATGATTCAATCCAGTATACAAGCACACACAAAAGTGCAAACAAATCAAACATACATGTAGTTGACCATGGGTAATTATGGTAAAGTTAAAAAATTTTATGTCAATAATGAAAACATGATAAATGCAACATTTTTGAAAAAAGCCCGACCATAAAAATGCTGAAGAGAAGGATGCTAGAATCCGACAGGGTGGAAAACAAAACATTGATTTCTTCACTTAAATAGTTGGAAGTTGTTATTGTTGAATACTACTTAATTGGGCAGTTAGTTCACTCATGATTAGATTGATGTCCTCCGGATTTGTAAACACATAATTGCTTTAAAACTCTTGGAAAACCAATATATTTTAAGTATGTTATATCTTTCTAAATGTGATGGAATTCCTCGATATAAATTATGAAATACACAAAAACAACTAAACTTAATTTAACACTAAACTATAAAAACATATACATATGGCTTCTAGTCCTCTTTGTTATACTGTCACCTCCTCGTTATCAATAGAACAATCACCTATTCTCTATTCTTGTATAGTCATAAATAGTAAAATAATTAATTATTTAATCTATATAAGAAGAGGCATTTCCTCATTTCTAATAAACTAAGCTTATTTTTGACTACATTATTATTTAATTAGAATCAATATCATTTGCCAACTACAAAAAACTCTTACAGAAGTTTTATTCAGAAATTATATATAAAGCTAAAAGAGAAAATTTACTATTTTATTTTGGTATTTGTTATTCATGATATTGTGTCTCTTTTAATTTAATAAGCCCGCATATGTCGCTAATTTACCCTCTAGGTAAGTTAGTTAACTATTGATCTGTTCACTTCTTATACTGAATAAGAGCAGAAATATAACGAATATGTATTTAATCAATTATACCAAGATATTCAATAACTGTTAAGTTATATTTCCATCATTAGATATACATGTATTATCCGGAGGTTCACAAAAAGTATTAGGTGAGCCCTAGTCATATGATGTTATGATCACGTGGTATATATATTTTACTTGATATTTCATTATATCTAAATCTCTAGGGTATTGGAGAAACATTTAGCCCTCAAAAACGAACTCACTTATGCAAATAGGCGAGTTTAGTTGAATTTATGCTTACAGATAATCAATTATACATACAACGTCTGTACACGAAGATACAAGACTTTAGAGTTCCAACATAAATTGGAAGATAAAATTAATGAGAATAACTCCGAATTTAAATACTATTCTTGAAAACTCAATTACAGATGAAGAAATAAAAAATATCATAATTCATAAAGAAACATTATAATTCCACTTATATATATGATGCTGGTGACTATGGCGATACGGCCCCAACTTATATTAAGATCATAAGCTCAAAGAACTCAAAAAATAACAATATTAATAAAAAACACTAGTAATTGCATATTCTAAAAAAATATATTCAATACTTTTTCCCATACTTTTGGCTCCTCTAGTTCTTCATATTCATTATCAAGTGCTTCTAATCTACCCGTTGTTAAATCAATTTCAGAAATAGGAACAATACTGGTTCGTTTAAAAATCTTCCAGCCTATAAACAATATTATAAATATGAAAACTGATGCGTAACAAACAAAAAAATTGCTGGTACTCCATGGCATGAAGGCATAAAATCCTTGGGTTATGATGATAATTGTTAATAGAAATGTGCAAAAGTAAGTAAGGTATGGTTGGAACCTGGACTTATAGTGGAAAATTGATTTATCATATCTGCTTATTTTGTTATGCTTTAATGCATGGTAGAAACGAATATATGATATCATGAAAATTAACCACGCAATAAATCCAAATACTGTTGTTAAATTGACTAACCAATTAAATACCTCTTCTGCCGTTGAATCTAATGTCATCAATGATAATAATCCAAATAAAGCACATATAGTAATTGAAGGATATGGAATACCTTTCTTGGATGTCCAGGAAAGAAATTTTGGGGCCATGTCCCTTTTTGCTAAAGCATATAGTGTTCTTGTTGGGATATAAACCATAGTGTTTGCGGCACTAAAACAGGCAAGTAAAATAACAGCATTTACAATACTTGGTAGAGCATTTCCATGAGCAATATGCTTACAAGCTAAGACAAATGGACTTTTGGCCCCTGTTTGAGCATCTTCAGTAAGTGCTGATAATAAACTTTCATCTTTAGACGATAAAACTAAAGAGAAGAAGAAAACAGAGCCAACATTTGTACCAAGAATCCATACTAATACTTTTTTCATGACTGAAGGTAGAATTTTGGAAGCATTTGGAAGCTCTGCTACAGTGAGTGCAACCATTTCAATACCCTGATAACCAAAACCAGCTGTAATCATGACAGACCAATATCCTAAGAATTTCCCAACTGGCTTATCTGTTAGATAGTTATTAAAGGGACCCGGATTTCTCCAATATCGGAATCCAATTGCTTTATGATCTGTGTTACCACCACATGTAACTATAAGGCATACGAGTATAACACCAATTGCCATGATCAATTTGATAATTGATAACCAAAATTCAATTTCACCAAACTTTTCAACATCCACCAGATTCGTAAGAAACAAGCATACCATAAATATGATAATCCAAGCCCATTCTGGTACTATACCATCAACATCCCAATATCCAATTAATAACACCATTGCAATAATTTCTGTAGGAAAAATAATCAAGAATGAAAACGTATACGTCCAGCCTAAAGCAAATCCAAGTGATTCGTCAACAAAACGAATGGCAAATTCAACAAAATGACCATCAATAGGTAAATAAGAACTCATTTCAGCCAATGATGTAGCCATATTATAGGAAACCAAAGACATTGTTAAGTATCCAAGTATCATACCAACTGGACCGGCTGTATTAAGCGAACTACCAGAGTTCAATAATAGACCAGTTCCTAAACAACTTCCAATTGCCATTAAAACCACATGGCGGGACTTCAATTTTCTTGCTAATTTGGCATCTCCTTGCTCCACAACATTTGTCGACTCACTGAGCTGCTTTTCGGTCAAGCTTAATTTGTCTGAAGCATTAGCCGACATTTAAATCAGAAGCTTAATAGGGTTTCAAGTAAAAGAAAATTTAGAGAATTCTTTTGATAGCTGTGAAGTAATAATACCTGTTTAATATCTATTGTAATGTGATTTTTTTTCACGAATAATAAATTATTCAATTCTTCAAGCTTAAGATCAAAAATTTGTTCAAAACTTTTTTAAAATATGTTAAAAAAAAGACTTTACTAAAAACCATATATATAGTAATTGCAAGATTAAAAATATCAATAATAATGCAAAGTTTTCGGAAGTATGCTGTTTTTTGGTATTGAAATTAGAAGAAAATATTTTAATGCACAAAAATTATTGAAACATAAAACAAAAACAGAAAAATATAAGCAATTCATGTCCAATTATCATCGATATATCGGGTAAATTTCTAGTGATGATATATTTATGTTTATATAAATATTCACAACATGGATAAATTTTTTATTTTTGGCTTGATCATAAATGTTGATAAAAATTATATAGAGTTTGGTTTTCACACATAGTATATGACCACATTTTTCTATTTCTTCCTAAAGGGCCTATCAATTTAAGCTTAAGATTTACAGATGTGTCGATGGGCCCGTTGGCCATGGGCCCGTTGGATACGAGGTAAAGGAGATGAGATCTCTATAATTATATAATTATAATGAGGTTACTTTTGTAAATGTATGTACAGCCATAGCCATATATGTATGCATACTATGCAATATAATAACGGGCCTATGCAATGTTATGCATGCAACTGTAGTGATATTTTTCTGATATTAAGCCGTTCCCCGAAAGAAATTTAAAGAATTATTTATGCATCAAGTAGAACGGCGGGCTGTTAATTGAATAATAGAAAAAAAAGGATACAACCAGGTATAAAGTTAACAATATTTATTCAGATCGGGTATTAAATTACTTATAATTTTAATTAGCTATATACATGTAAATACTGGGTAATTTCCATTTTTTGAGAAGTGTGAGATCTTGTATATATTACTATATTGGAAATGTTTTGTAGATCTATAATACACCGTTTCAATTTTAATTTCGGGGGTACATATTTGGCCACCTTTTGATTAATGATTATCACTCACCCCTTTCACTATAGCTATAAGCTTCAGCAGTATAAATTTATAAAAGTGATAGAAAAAAAGTTATCAGTGTATTTTTCAAAAAGTAGCCTAAAATGCATATAAAGTAAAAACAATCTATTAATTTCAACAATTGCAATCTTGATCATACATAAACTTATTCTATTAATGTTATAAAACTTATGTTAATCCATATACAATATTAATACAAAATGTATCAAAAGAATATATTCAAAACCTTTTCCCAACCTTTTGATTTTATATCTTCAAAATCGTTATATTCACTTTCTAATGCCTCTAGTCTTCCTGTAGTTAAATCAATTTCCGAAATTGGAACAATATTGGTTTTTTTCCATATCTTCCAACCAATATAAAATATAACAAAAATAATCAGTGAAGTATAACAAACAAAAAATTCATTAATACTCCATGGCATGAATGCATAAAACCCTTGTGTAAGAATAACTATTACCAAGAAAAATGCCGTAAAATAACCGAGATAGGGTTGAAAAGGAGCC
>BCKZ01000005.1:853378-1044121 GCA_001600815.1 Alloascoidea hylecoeti
GACGTAGCCATAGAAAAGGCAATTATGGACATTGTTATGTATCCTAATACCATTCCAACTGGACCAGCAGCGCTTAAAGACTTTCCTGAGTTTAAGAATAGACCAGTTCCAAGGGCTCCACCAACTGACATAAGGACAACATGACGAGATTTTAAGCCTCTTGATAACTTAGCTTGAGTTTCACCAACTTCAAGTTGAGTCGATGAAATATCAGTAGTGAGCTTTTCTTTTTTCAAGAAAGAGCTCTTGTCCGAGTCAGTCATTTCACTTTCTTAAGAAGAGATGATTTTAAAGGAATTGGTCTTTTAATAATATTTCGAATAAGTTCAAGGCTGTAAAATGGGAAAAAATATATAAATAAAAAAAGTTTATAAGGTTCAATTTCTGGTTTTTATATAAATTTTAATACAGTGATTGAAATATTTGTTGCTTATATATAGCATTTGGAAATATTTGGAATTGGTAATATACAAATAACCGATTAAAACAACAATGGTACCACTGATAGGAAATTATTCTTTGAATTTTGGATATAAAGTGTCATTTGAAAAGGCATATCTATCCGTCTACTAAGTCCTAATTAGAAACGGAGATTCTCATTTTTAACGTAGAAGATGTTGTTTGAATGCGGCCCTCGCCATATTTATATAATTTGATACAACAGTTAATGCCGGCAGCCGCCGCACCACCTGTAAAACATGCGCCGCCGACCAGAAATAAATTAACGCGAATAGCTGCTTTTTCAACTTCTCAATGTTTTCTTGTCTGATCAAAATTAATGTTCGACGAATCAAGATGTTTAAAAATGTATAATTCGCAACAAATTAATATTAAGAGGGATTTTAACAAAGAATGGAATCAAGCTTCCGCAATATTGGGTGATTCCTCAATAATTAATTTATATCACATGACGCATAAATGTTCAGCCACTTGATTGACTAAATATTCACCTATAATGTACCCAATAATAATATCAAGATGGCTGAACATTGATGCTTCACATGGTAGATTATTTGGCTCATTACGTGGAAGAGTATTTGGTTCAAAAGGTAACCGAATTTTCTTTTGGAATGACTCTATAATAGTACATCTGAGTTATAACTCTTTCTATTATTAGTATTTCTGTTTTTTACTGTTAATGTGTAGTGTTCCCAGAACCTCATATTTCCTGCTGCTTTGGCTGTATCTCAAGCTTCCTCTTTTTAGTTCTACGCTTAAGATTACGGAATTAAACTTTTTTTTTTACCGAATATTCAGTCCACAAAAGAAAAATCTCATCGTTTTACTGATTATGTATCTCCACCGAAATACTTTTTTCAAATTACAACATTGAGATATTTCACGGTTATATTAATAATAAGCCAGCATGTACTTGATCCAAACCATATATATATATATATATATATATACACATGTATATATCGGTATAAGTCTTGTATACATATAAGTTATACCATAATATTGTCCGAAAGACTAGCTTGAGCAAATGAATATTGCCAATGAAAGACCATCAATTGATGGCAAGTTGAAATTTACAATAAAATTGGAATATTACTAGTTTACAATGATTTATCAATGGTTATTATTTGGATAAGTTTCGATGATTGCTATTCGCCATTTGTTCAGTGTACTGTACCATATCTATTTAAGATTTTATATTTCTTGGTATTCCAATCGCCAAAATATAAAATTCTTCATCATTTTGAGGGTTTTAGCTATAGCTATATTGGTCCAAGATGACACAGATTAATAATAGTATTAGATTATTAATTACATAATAACTATATTAAGTTTGAAGGGTTTATATATTGTAATCAAAATTAGGAATATTCATATTACAATTAAGAGCAAAAAACAAAAACTGAAATAAAAATCATTTTCAAAGTCGCAAAATTTAAAAATTCTTTCTCAAGAGGTCAGGCACAGCAGCAAGTGGCTGGTTGATTCTTGAATCTTGAATCGCTTACCAAATCGTATCCAAAGACCATATAACCAAAAAGTGCACCCAAAATAAGGCAAATGATAATATAACCATTGTAGTACATAGCAAGCAACATAACGAGATAGGCAGCACCGAACTGAATCGCGAACATAAAACTAGAAACTATGTGCTTCCAGAAGGCAGGACCATTACCACTTTGAGGTTTTCGGAAGATTCCAATGCTTTTCACAATATTTCCAGATTTCGTATTATCAATAGCTTCTTCGGAACTCCCTTCAACTGGAGATTCCCCCACAGCATCTTTGTTTATAGAACTTCGATGAATATAACGATCCCATTCACGTTGTAATCTCTTGAACCCCTCAAGTGCCATAACAAAAAATATGACACCAAAACAACTACCTATCATCATACTTTTTGAGGTAATGTGCCATTTTCTAGAAATAAAGCAAGAATCAATTGTATACCAATTCCATAACATGGAAATTTTACAAGAATTAGAAGAAGAAGAACTCATGGACATTTTGCTTACTATTAGCTTAGGTGAATATACATCTGAGGTAGATGTAACTTCTTCAGCTGTAGCTGTTGCTAAAGATGATGAAAGTGACGCAACAATCGATGACAGAGAGGAAACCTGAGCTGAAAGAGATGATATTTGATCTGAGTCTGACATTTCTTTAAGTATAATACACTTATTGGATATGGGGTTGAAGAAATAAAAATAACGAAATTACGAAGGATTTTTCATCTTTAAATACTTTTCTTCAAATTAGATCATGCATACACTTTATATGCTTTTACAGGCTTAAAACTTTTGTATATTAATTTTGAAAACTAAATGTGAATAACAAGTATTAAATTAAACTCTTTAATGTCACTAGTGGTATGATAAATTCGTTCACAGACCCATAAATATTAATTTAATGGGCATGTATTTGGGTTGCTTAGTTTGGATATGAGCAAATTTAAGCCAAGAAAGGACAGATTTATTATGTTAATGCAGGATAAAAAGAATACAACTAATTCAAACTCCCAACTTTGTAAACAGATCGGAATTCTCCTTTTGAATTTTGATTAGATGATCTAACATGTATCATCGTGTACTTGCAATTGTCACCTATATATTCATTTCATTCCTTAATTGTAAATTTTTTTAAGTTTTTTTAGTTATAAACCCAAACAAGATTAACATAATATTAGTAAAAATTAATTGTCCTAAAAATTTAAGTGTCAATAATTAACATTGTTAATTGCCTAAACTTGTTGTGTGCTTCTTGGAGATGAGGGTTTTCCAAACCCATCAGTACTTCGGTTCCAATAATTTACTTACTCTTACACTTGCAACTTATAATTAACACGGATACATTTTTTTTTTATTTTTTTTTATTTTTTTTTAATAATTGAAGGCGATGAGTAACTAATTAAACTAATTATAAAAGGTCTGAGTCTCCAATAAGAATAATGTGTAAAAACAAGAAACTTCATCTCCAGATTTAATTGAGACCATTCGAATAACTTTCAGCCCGAACAAGATTAAACTGAGGTTTTTCTTGCTCGTACTATCTAACTTTTACACAACGAACTCTTCTAAAAAAACATAAATATGGAGTATGCTCTGCATGCAAAAGACTTTTTCTGGATATGAAGAACCAAAGGAACACAATTATATGGTCTAAAGATTTCATGACGTTTGGGATGGTGTTGTATTGAATAACAAAAGTTCAGTCTGTTTCTACGCTCGGTAAAGTATGTGCTCTACGAAAGTCAGACCCCAGGACTTTAATAATGAAGTCTAGATCTTCACAATCTTATGGTATAGAACTGAAATTTGGAACGGTGCTCGTACTGTACTGTTAAGAGCCGGTCTCTAATAATCCATGCCTCGTAGAGTGGCAGCCGTTTATGATAAGGGTGATGACAATCGATACTAAACATAAGATGTCATTTCACATGTACTATGGTAGAATATCTAGAATTCATGGAATATTATCAACTATTTTAGGAACCTCTTAAGGCCGTGTAGTAGAGTACTCAGTAACTGGATATAATCTTGCCAATTTTATGTGAAGTAAGGCTGTCTGGTATCTACATATATATATTAAACACACCTGGTATGTTTTCAATATTTATCCTAGTAAAAACTTATGATTGTTCCAATTGATTTAAAACAACTTTTTTTTAAATTTAAAATTCTCCAAGCTCTAGAAGTAGTGTATGATTATAAATAGAGAACTACACATGCCATTGAACGGTTGAGCAATTAATTAGTAAACTTATCTTAGTTAAATCAACTATTAGCTTTATAACTTGTCAAGGCTAGAATCAGACTTGTAAGTTATACAGTGTGTCATCAGCAGTTAGGGTCAATGCTATTTCACTTTAGGAAAACAAATAATTTATATAAGATCTTACACAGAATCTTGATTGAAGGACCAATTCTCAAATATTATCAAATAAAATGGAAATCACGATCCTTAACCACCTACCTAAGTATAATTGGAGAAAATTCTGGAAGCCAGTACGATCTCCTTTTAGTGTGACAGCAGGCTCAAAGCTTGGAGCTCATGATCAAAAACTTCACGACAGTTGGAATAAGAGGTTCTATGAACTATTACTGAATCTAATATTTCCATTTCATATATCCTAAAATTTTATGTGATTTGTTTAGATGAATCTGAATCTGCGGCTTCTGTAAAATGCACATGCATATGCGTCTTCTATCGCACCACATTATAATACTTCAAATTTTATATCGGTGTAGGTTAACATTGAGACTATGAAACCACGGCCAATAAAGTCTTATTGCTAGGATATCGATTGTACAAAAGGATTTCCCTCATATTACCGAAAGATTTTACATGCTGAAATTAAGCTTAAATGTAATCGCACTGGTAAATGAGATCTTGATGACCGTCACGGACTTTATAATTATAACGTTAACTAATAAAATTCTATACATATTAATGAGGAGAAATCTTATTAATTTTTTATATGATAGGATTAAACTATAAATATGATTATATATCTAGCTGCATAACTACTAACTCTATGTTATAGTTATTTCTCAGTTGATCGAAGTGTGCGATGTATCAGATTTGATATCACATTTATTTATGAAAAAGGTGAGCATTGTAATCAACAATATATATATATATATATATATATAAGCATAGGGTGATGATCAGTTTTTGAATGTGTATTCAATCTTAGTGCTGATATCTGAGATTGAGGAAGTCATGTCGACGTCCTCCAACCATGCTTTTGTCCCTCCGATTTCTTTCGGATCAGAGGTTAATACTCTGGCTGATTATAATGATTATAATTTATCACCTAAAGCAATGAATCAAGAGTATGTAGTAGAAACTAATAATCTATTATCTCAAAATAATTTAATCTAATTAACAATTTTCACAGGCTACATAATATTTATGGCACTTTAAGAGATGATTTGGAATTAGAATTAGAATTAATTCCCGATTTGAATATAAATAATTTTCAATTAAATGGAACAGCAAATTTAATTTTTTTACCAAACTCACCTCCACAAACACCCCGTTATGTTCATAATGACTACTTTAAATCTATAAGCTTAAACGAGATAAATCACCATCCTTTTGTGGGAGATTATGGGATTATAAATCCTAAAACAGAAGTTAATATGAATGATGACATGACAAATGAACTAAACCTATCTCTTTCCGAAAACTTTAATCTCAATATTGATATTACTTCTTCTTTTGACTGCTTTGAATTATCCTTTCCCCAATTACAAGAAGTAGATATAGTCCATCCGAATCTACCATATCTACCACAATCACCATTAAATAAGAAAAAGAAGTACTTTGAAAAAGCTCCTACAAAAAAGAGACTTAAAAGAATTGCTAGAACTTCTCGATCAGTCACAGGGTGCTGGACCTGTCGTTTAAGACACATAAAGTGCGATGAAGGAAAGCCATACTGTCATAACTGCTCAAGAATTGGAGTTGATTGTGATGGATATGATAAAATTAAACCTTTATTCATGGTCGATAATTTGGCTGGACACAGAAGACGTAAAGAGATTCAACTTGGGAGAAAGAAACAACAGATGAAAAACATGCAAGTTTCACAAAATTTTCAAAGAAACATAGAAGTATTTGCTGCATAGTATATCGCGATCGCGATCGCAATCAAAGATATACACACCACTTATAGTGAGGTTTCTGGATTAGCCCAGTTATTATCAAGAGTAAACATATACGCATTGTTACCTCCACATCAGCTCAAAATATGCTATTTTTTCAGTAGGAAATATATAGAAACCATTCAAAAAAA
Source organism: Alloascoidea hylecoeti (assembly GCA_001600815.1). NCBI lineage: Eukaryota > Fungi > Ascomycota > Alloascoideomycetes > Alloascoideales > Alloascoideaceae > Alloascoidea > Alloascoidea hylecoeti. Next base: position 859,638 of record BCKZ01000005.1, read on the forward strand.
CATCGAAAAAGATAGTATTTATAGTCAAGGGTGAATAGCAATTAGTGAAGATTTATATGGTCATCTTTCATGCTTAAAAACAGTAATTTTTCAATAAAAGTAACCTATAAATATGGTAAAAGTATATAGTCGATTCGTCATTCTACTTAATTTCGTCCACCACTTCATCTAAATAATCGGTCAATCAGGGCATAAATTGGGATTATTAGTGTTTAGAATTGTTTAGAAGTGGAGAAATATATTATTTACGGGGACCTCATGGATCCGGATATCATTGATAATCTGATTGAATCCATGCCTCGTAGAGTGGCAAGTGTTTAGGCCTAGGGTTACAGGCGCCTACTAAATACTGGGTGTAAAGAAAGCTTAAACTTAATCGGTGCGGTATGTGGTGCTCATCACTTGGCCAAATGTTTAGTTCAAAGGCCAAATATCTAGCTTAACACGCCTATATTAAGTAGGTTTACGGCATATAATCGCCTTCAGCTAAGAGAAATTGGTGTCAGTATACAATAAATTTCGCCGTCTAATATACTCAAGCGAAAAAGATTAGCTATTATAGTGTGTGGGTAACTCATATCACACTTAGAGTATATATGAGAACAGAATACTACTACATTATTGTTTCATCTCCACCAGTTAAGCCTTGTTAAAACACCCCCCGTCCCCGTCCCCTTAAACCAAAAACAGCATTACCGAATTATTTTGTTGTAAGATTCAATCTTATTTTTTTCATTTTCCAATAGTGGGCAATTTATCATCTTTTCACCCGAAACAATCTGGTTTTCTTGGTGTTTATTTTATACTTTTATTAGTTTCGGTTTTATTCCAATAAATAGCAAACCGCATATAGTGGATGATAAGTTTCTATTTTTCATTATTGTGATATTCACTTTGGAATACTTTTCAGGTATCTAGGTTTGGTTTGAACCGTTTACGTTATTAACTCAAAATCAAACAATCTATATCCCCAACTTCATAGTATTTAAATTATTAAGAATAGCAAAGTTTCAGATCTACATGCTAAATAATTATCTTTAAAGATGTCTTCCAAATCGCGGATTTTCTCAAGACCAAAATCTCATTCCCCGATGCCAATTAAAGCAAGATCGCATGCCGCGGAACCGAGTATAAAGAAGTCGCGTCCTTCGATATCAAAAGTAAAACCTCAAGATGGGCATCTTCACGATACAAAAAAATCCAAAGAAAATGATAATTCAACTTATGGACCCAAACCTACCCTTAGTCCGGATAGCTCTCCTGGCTCTTATCTAAATGGAGAACCTACATGGGAAGAGTCTATGGTATGTACAAAATAAGACTTCATGTTAAGGTGTTGTTCTCATGACACTTCTAAGTATTAGTATGTAATTTCATATTAAACTAACTTATGTAATATTTAGATCGCTAATTATATGAAGAAGAGTGAACTACCCCGAATGTTAAGCCCCACACTGCCACCATTTGCAAACGATATGGTCATCGATGATATTGATGATATACCCTTAAATTTGATATCACCTGATATAACGATTATTGAAACAACAATTTCTAGTTCAGAAGGTGAAGTTGTAGAGAAACTCAACACGAAAATAAATGGTAATGGACATAAATCAACAAAGAGATCAATTTCACAATCAAAGAAAACGCGGCGACAGATGCCTATTTATTCCGGCAGTGAAAGTGATTCCGAACCAGTATATCAAAAATCAAAAAGCTTAAATAATAATAATAATACGAATGGTCGAAACCCAAATGTAGTAAATTCAAAGCCAAAGCCAAAGCCAAAGTCAAAGTCAAAGTCAAAATCAAAATCAAAATCAAAATCAAGTTCAAGTCCAAGTTTAAGTCCAAATGCAAATTCAAAAAATCGTGGAGTCTCACAATTTAAAATCAATAAATTTATAAAAATTGGTAATCATGAAATAGTAACAAAAATAAATAGTTCTGAAAAATCACTTATAATTAAATTAAAATCGGAATCATTAAAGAAATCAACAATAACACAAATAAAAAAAGAATCACCACGTATATCACTTTTACCTCATGAAAATAATTCTGTTGGACTTGGTTTAAAGTTTTCATCTAAGCAGCAACCACGACAACTCAATAAAAAAAAGTTATTCTCAAGAGACTTCACAGATTCTGAAGACGATTCAGACAACAAGTCACCTAAAACCCAAGAAAATGGTGTTAGATCAATTCAAAATTCCCCGAAACGGTTACAAAAACCGTTGTCGAGGGAAAATATCACAAAAGTAGATTCAGAAAAGTCACCACTAAAATCAAATGAGATTCCAAGAGGAAACTTCAACCCAGAAAAGGGCCGGAATCGAGACGGAAATAGAAATGGGGATGGAGATGGAAGACGAGAAAGAGATGTAGATAAAAATCGAAATACGGATAGTTATAGGGGAAGAGATAGGGAAATGAACAGAAACATCTTCCCCAATAGAGATCGAGACAGAGAAAGGAATAGGGGCAGAGACAGAAATCAAAACACGGAGAGAGAACGAGAACGATGTTATGAAGATCAAGATCGCCATTGGAATCGTAGTCGAAGGCGCTCTCCTAACAGACAAGCAAAACCTCAATCAAGTTCATTTACACTTAATTCAAGGTTTAATAGAAGAGTGTCCGATATTGAAACAAAATCACCAAGTTCAACATCTGAAAATAAGAATATTAAAACAATTAAATCCAGAGATGGTGAAAATATATATGCAAAAATCTCATCTCCTGCAACGTCAACTATTAATGATTCCCACACAAGTCAGAAAAAGAAATTCGATAGGAATTTTACAAGTTCTGAGTCTGATTCTGATTATGACAATAAGGCATCTCGAAAGTCAGATAAAGCATTAGATGATAGGTCATCCCGGAAACGGGTATCATCTTTTGTAAATGACAAAGAAATAACACCAACTCCAAAAAAGATGCACCCAAGTCCGTCTAATTCTACTATCTTTGCTAATATAAAGTCGCAAAACAATGCTAGTAAAGAACTGACCCCATCCCTCTCAACTTCAAAGGTATTCCCTATCAATAATAGCGTTAGTAATAATGCCGCTACTCCAACTCTACCCTCGAAACCCGAAATTTTGGACAAGAATAGTGAAAGGGGAGTTAAAGAAAGAAACTATACTATTCTTGTATATAAAAAGACAAAGTGGGGAGAGGTTGCTAGACGCAAAAAGCATGAGTCTGATAAATATGTTAATGCCGCTAGTGATTCTGATAGAAAGAAAGGTGGAATTATGGGGATCGATTCTCTCCTTGTTTATTTGGTCTCATTTGATTATGATGATAGGGCAAATTTTGTGATGAATAATCCTGATGAACGAAATTGGTTAACTCTATTACCATATCTTAAATATATGATAAAGTTCCATGATGAAAATAAATGGTTCCACATTGTTGGTCTCTGTTATTATATCCAATCTGCAATTCATTTGCGCGTTGCAAACCAACTGAAACAAATCTTACCTCGTAAAGTCATCAAGGAATCACCGAAAAGAGATGGTTTGGACTCGTTTAACCAAACGAAAACTCTCGAAAGTATAATTCAACATAGGGAACACTCACAAGCAGATTTCATGAAAGCATTAACCTATCTTGGTACAGACAAAATCCAAAGGTATTTCCCAAAAACGTTTAAAAAAAAGTGTGAGATACCACAACCTTCGAAGACTGATGGTGGCTTCAGACCATTAGACGATCTATATTATTTACCATTACATGGATTTAGCTCCTTACAGGAAATAACCGGGTTTGGTTATACATTATTACAAGAATGGGCTAATAATAATGACATCACGTGTGATTGGGCTATCAATCAGATATGATACTTCCATTCTACAGGTCTTTTTTTATTTTTAATATTGCTGGTTAATTGAACCTCTATTATGATTTTGTCTATTTTTAAAATTACTCTTTCTTTTTCGGCCAAATGAATTTGATTTTTGAATTTTGAAATATTAGTTATCTTTTTGTATTTCAATCATTGTATTATAACTTATGCAACAGTACTACAATTTTTTAAACTAAAATATCAGCATTTCGTGCTTTTTTTATTTCAAATTTTGCTATTTTTATTATGACTATTGTATTTATTTCTAAGGGTTCTTTTGATGCTAACGTTTCTGTTCAATTGTAACATAATTATAATAAAATGTGAAATGATATACATAAGCTAACGTTTACATAACGCTTTTTACAGTATGAGGATTGTGGTTGGGTAAAAATAATTTATAAGTATGAAAAGATTTATATTAAAATTTTCTCCTCCTTTTCTATACCGCAAACACTATGGCCTATTAGATCTTATAGTTCTCATGTTACTGTTAATAAATTTTTCTTTGTTTCTCTTTTACTTATTTGGTGCTATGAAATTAATGATGGATACAACTCAATATAAACTGTAGTATATAGTCCATTCATCTGATAACCAAGTGATTACGCTAACAGAGCGAACCATAACTAGTGCAAGGAAAGGTGAGAAAAGGGCATAAAAACAAATAAATTATATAGTGGGGGTCAATGATACTTTTTCTTGAAGATCTGGTAAAAAAAAAAAGTGTTACTGATATGGAGGGTTGGCCAATATTTCGTTTAAGGTGGTACACGAAGTATCAAGCCGTTGATTTTACTAGGACACGCCATAAAAAGCCGGACGATCCTAAATGGAGGTCTAGAGTTTTTAATAAATATCGATTATGTGGGGTTTGAGGCATCTCAACACTAAGCTTCTCAATCTATAGCTAGCTATCATGAAACACGGATTTAATGTTTATATATGGCTTATAGGTCCTATATTTATAGTATAAGGATTTATAACGTACACATAATGATTAAAACAAATATACGAACATCACATAATTTATATACTCTGATCACCATGGACGGTAAATGGAAGATGAGATGTTTGGTTTGTAACAATATCAAAGCTTACCTAATATATTTTTGGAATCCCGAATTGAACGGTTGAGCTCCGATCCTCCTTTGTCTTACTGATAAACGTTATAGTTATATAAATGACATCAATTCCATAAATATGAGCTTACACACTTGTATTCCTCATCATAATTTAATCCTCTATAGCTAACTACCACTTATAAACACATACTTATAAATTACCGACGATGTCTAATCCAGAAGAAATCATCCCAAGACTAACCGATGTTGGAGCACTTGGTAATAGAATCAACGGTTCTGCAAAATGCATTCATAACGTGATTGACAAAACTGTTAGTGGAGACCTTGGTTTGGCCTTAAAGAATCCAAAATTATATAGACAAGGACTTCAGTCGTTCTACCATGTATTTCAAACAATAGAAAGACAACATGAATATCTTATTCAAAACGAAGCCAAATATGACCAAAGGATAATAAACATTATAAAGGAAATCTGGAAACCTTCATTTCGAAGAACTGAACGTCTTGAAAATGATTTAAGTTATTTCTACAGTGATGAGTCAAAATTTAAGAATCCTATAATGGGAAAACAAATTGAGTTTTCACAACATATTACAAAAGTTACCACTGAAAAGCCTTATTTAATACTTGCCTATTTCCATGTGATGTATCTAGCATTATTCGCTGGTGGAAGAATTTTAAGGGGATCAATCGAGAAATCAGATACCTTTCCTAAAGTTGATGGCAAGAAACACGAGGAGGTTGTAAGAAGTGCAACGAGTTTCTTTCATTTCGATGTTGAAAATGAAGATGACTTGAGAGCTTCTTTTAAAAGAGATTATGAGCTTAGCACTAGAAATGATTTGACTGAGGAGGAAAAACAAGAGATTATTGAGGAAGCAATTATTATCTTTAAGAAGAATATCGAGTGTGTAAAAGAACTTGAAACCTATAACAGGAAGAAATTAGGTATATATAGTAAAGTTTCTACAAAGAATATCATCGGATTTAGTGTTGCTTGTGCTGTTTCCTTGGTTTTGGTATTAAAAATTACCAAATCTTCTACCTCCGTGGTTTATTGATCTTTTGAAATATTATTATGCTTATTGGCGTCCGTTTTTTTTTTATCTTAAGTTTACTTTGTTAACATAACTTTATAACAAATTTAACACAGCTATATTTAATTAAATCCTATATAATAACTTGTTATTCCAGATCTAAGGTTAGGTATATCTTATGAAAATCCTCAAAAATTTGTATGTATCCACTTAACTTCGGCCATATGGTAAGGTAAATTGATATCATGACAACTAAATAATTCTGCCCAGCGAAAGAAAATTTTCCAGTAAACTATTAGAATCCATTTTTTCATTTGTACGCGTTCAAGTACCTCTTATCTAATTTATTACTATCTTTTAGATTTTTTATATGGTGTTGGTTCATAAGCAACCCTTAGAGCTTCCCCAAAATGGACTTTTTATTATTTGTTTAAAAAATCAAGTCATATTCGAATTCCTGTCATAGAATGATGATATTCCTCTATAGATCTGTAGGTTAATGACTCTATGCTGGCAACGAATTCGAATTATCTGGTTGATGTTACTGCGATGAATCCGATGATACATATCATTATTATTAACGTATCAGAATCTAAGAAGTAGTATGTTACTTAACATGGCTCAAAAGTTGCCTGAGGTGGATCAAAAACACACATATTACATATATTATGAATATAGTGTGAAAAATGAATTTTAAGAGGTATGTATTGCATATATGGTATTATTATGTACTTAATTTAGATAGATATTAAATATACCATACAGCTACGAAATGTTCGTATATTTTTTGCAATTGCATATACATTCCTAAAATTGGTAGCAGAAAACCAATAGTTCTTATATAATTATATATATATATATGATTAATATTGTTGTTCTCCAGGAACTGTTATAAAATTTCTTACGATATTGTAAGTAAACTTGAGCGGTTATAACTATATTTCGAAGCATGCAGGTTGTAGCTATAGATAACAATAATTCATTATGCATATATAATTTAATTTAATTAATCTTATTAAGTTGTTACATGATTTAAAACATTTCAAGTTTATATTTTTATTCAACCTATGGTCTAATATAGTCACGTTGGGAAAATGGTAAATTGAAACATCTTTATGTATTAAGCTTCAGACCGATTTTAAAACTATTTCAATCTCTAGTGCTTTAATATTTGTCTCAGATAAGATATAAAATTGTATATAATTGATGGGATTTCTAAGTGAAAGCATTATCAGCTGTCTCTCAAATTTGAAATCAATCAATATTGCAATGTCATTTTTTCCCGAATGTCAAGTTTAAGGATGTTATTCTACAAGTAATATGCATAATGTATATGGTTATGTAATATAATTAAAAGCTTATAACTGATTATAAGTATTATTTAAGTACCGCATACCAAGCTTTTAAACATCTAAGATATCTATAGCCGTATACACGTATATATATTGATATCCATATGAATATTCACATCTATCATAGTCACGTTCAAACAGTCAAGTCAACTAAAACTACAAAATCCGTTTCTAATTGGTATTAATGCATATTAGTATGGAGAATAAATTATGATGATGATCATCAGATTTATTAAATATGACTATTTAGAAAATACATATATATAGTTGTCGTATACTTAGTCGAAGCTTCATTATATATGTTTGTTAAAATTCTTAATAATTAATTTTAATTTCAAAGCGTAAACGGTATTTCGAAGAGGGATTCAAAGAAGAATCATTTCTTAATTGTAATAGTTTCCTAAATTGACATTTTACCTTTTTTCAACAATTATTAATATAATTTTTTTTTCAATGATGGCTCGATTGCATATATAGACGGTGCAAAAGTCATGTCGAATAGAGAGCAATTCGTGGATTTGTAAAGTATACTTCGCGATCGCATCATAACAACCTTAACAGTCTTGTGAGAGACATAATTCGTGTAGCCCTTATTCTCAACTACGGTATACAAGTGGTTAGTAGCGAATAACAAATGTGTAAATCTAGCATTGAAAAAGAGCTTGAATAGTCATTGAAATAAAGAAATAACAAAACGTCATACAACTGATGATTGAAGACAAACTGAACAACACAGGGGCTAAATTGATCTATTTTGTTAGATATTGGCACTTTTGGGGAGTCAATTGGGAGTCGGGCGTCTTTTTAGCATAGTTAACTGGCTCCAACAGGCACTTTAATATATACGTATAAATAATTGGCTATAGAACAAGTCCAAAGTATGTGTTAAAATTTTTTATAATCATAAATTATAATTGTTAATGCTATAAACTTTATAGCAGAATCTAAGCAAACAATATCAATGCTAGCTCTTTAATTGAATGCGGGTATAGAAAGTGGCATAACTCTTCAAACCAACTTTGAAATATTTACTTGTTTACTTGTAAATATATATAACTAAATTGTCGGTACTTATATTTCAAATCATTCAACCTTTGACTCTATTTTTAAACAAAATACTACGCTTTCTATCTTGTTAATAACTATAAGCACCTGCAGCTTTCACTTTTTGTCTTGTTGGGAAGAAGACAGGGATCAAATCTCACTAACGCTGGCAAAATTATCATTACCTCCTTTTTACCAAATTCTAAAGGGAAATCCCTCAGATTCATAATACTGCGACTCATTTGTTTACCATATATTATATACTATATACTATATAGAGATTGATCATATAATACTCCCCATGTTCCCAATTATGATACATTAAAACTTTTATGCAGCTGGTTGCAATTGAGTTTGTCATAGTACATCTTATTGAAAAATGCACATGCTTTGCACCTCGTAAATGTTTCTATAGCTAATGCAATTCTTCATAAATATATTGTAAGCTTCATTAAAATACGAAGAAAACTAATAATTCAGATATCGTAAATATTAACCTCACCCACGATAAAAAATAACAATAAATCCAAGTATGTATATACGTATAAGATCTTATAATAAAATGAAAAACATCACAAGCTAAAAAATTTGTGCCAATTGAATTAACACATACATAGATCTTAAAATCGTATATATATATATACATATATTATTAATGCTATAATTATAATTATGTTCGGATTAATATTTACACTTTGGAAAACTTGAACTTATAAGCTTGACTCTAGTTGTAGTTGTAATTATAATTAATGTGGATCAAGCAACTTTTACGGGAAGTTTCATGGGAATATATAAGGAAAAGCTACCATCAGAAGTGATCAGACTGTGAGCACGCGAAAGGAATAGGAAGAAAATAAAGTATGGATGTAGTACTTCAATTGCAACTTAATGCAACTATATCACTGAGGATAAGCGTAGAAACTAGCACTATCACCTCTCACTCTAACAAATCAATTGGTTTCAATGAACATTAAGTTCAATTGATCTTAATATGTATATAAAATTGGCCCAGATAAGTTACACTTATACTGTCATACGTAAAGTGTAATTGCTTTTACCCTTTGTGTATAATATTTTGCAATACGCCATTGATAGGCGAAAAGATTGTATCCAGTAATAAGGACCTGTAACGGTCCTTAACGGAATATGTCATTTGCAAGTATAAGATCTCATAAAATGCATGAATAAAATTAAATTTAAAATTAGAGCCTCAAGTGAGAGCCATATTTTGAACGTTGGTGTGTATAGTACAATACTACAAGATTAAAAACGATACGGCTGTAAACTTGAAACTTTTTGATTCGATCCGAAGGGCATTAGGCCTAGAGATAATCAATATAGAATTAATAGAGAATTTAATTAAATCAATGACATAGGAAATATGGTGGCTTACGTACCTATAAGGCACCAAATCCGATCGCGTCTTCAGCTACAATGGTGAGATTTAAACCTGCCAATTTTCAAACTCCGATCTTCTCAAAATTTTAGCTGTGCTAGGATAATCTGCCTATGGACAATTTTATTTATTATTTATATAAAAAAAAAAAAAGAAAGTTTGGTGTACATGAATTTGGACGTGTACAAACAATACATACGCTCTTAATTTCTTAAACGATTTTTTATTAGTCTAATATAAATGCTACATTCATTAATTTCAATACATTATTATTGATATTGATAGGTCCGCGGAAATATGTAGATGCCTTAAAGGTATTTGATAGTTTTAATGTTAACACATTTAAAATGTTGTAATATATGAATTTGAAACAAATTTAAACAATAAGATCTATGTAAAGCATAAACCGATCCATTAAAGCTAATAATAAATATAACTATACGCAGATCACGCCTAGAATTTGGACCCGATAATAATAAACCTACTACTAGACTACTATTATACGTCCTAGTTTTAATATTAATATTAATTATAATCAATACATTTTCTGAACCATCTACATTTATATATATTAAAAGTTGGAAGCAAGAATAAATCTATTTCGCAACTTCGCACCCTGTCCAATCGCAATATAATGAATAGGTTACGGCCTATATAGGCTATAGCATATAAAAATTTATCAAGTTTCATTATGCTATATACTTTGTGTTAATCAATTTCATGATCATGAACCTTTTATACATATATACACTCTTTCGAGGATTTTCGCTTTCGAGGAACACTTCAACGAATGCCAGCTTCACCAAAGTAAATTGCAATCACCAGAATTCACCAATTAACAACTAGTGAAATATTAATAAAATACAAAAAATTATACAAAAAAAATTCCTCCATTTTTCCTAACGATATTAACTGCTACTATACCGAGCAATAGTACTAGACATTTTTTCAAATACAACGCATAACTAAAATTATTAGCTGTACTTGAGATCTAGATTTAATATAGAAGTAGAAAAAGATAAACACAAACATATAGAAACATTCAAGATCAACAGAGAATTTTCACCAATGAGATTTTCCAAAATACTAGGATTCGAAAGAAGGTAATAGAAGTGTTCGTCGTATGCTTTCATGTTCAGTCTTTGACCGGGTCTCATTTCTCCCCATTTTTGCCTTAGCTAATGGATGTGTAGCAGCATATGGAGATTTTATCGATTCTGTTATACTATTATCATCTGAAGAGGAATTAAACATAATATTCATACCACTGGCATCTGATTTCCTCTGATTTCTTGGTGCTCGAGAGGTAATTGATTGATCGTAAGTAATCGTTGCTTTAGGATAGGGTAGTGGGGGTAATGTTGATTTTCCAGTTGCTCTTGGAGACACTGATTCTAAATCATTTTTCTTACTCCCTGGATACCTTGAAGTAGTACGAGAATTATCATTTTTATACGAGACTTCATTGTATACGATGGAAGCAGAGCTTCTAGATTGTTTGTAATTTTCCGGTTCGTAAAGATTATCGGGATCAACAGTATAATCCTCATTTAAAGATGGTTCTTTTGGGCTGGGAGCAAAAGGAAATTGAAATATTTTTGAGAAGGAACCACTAGAACAGTTTCCTGCTGTATATCTTCGAGCTCTTGAATCCGGTAGTTCGATTTCACTTATCAGTCCCTTTGAGCCTTGTCTCTGAGTTTGACCGAGAGGTTGGGTGGTGAACGCCTGAATGCTGTGTCGTGGATGGACGGTAGTTGAAGTCACAGAACATTTTCTTTGCGGTAAATGTTCACAAGATGATGATGATGATGTTGAATATGTCCTGGTCGACATCCTAAAGGTTTCATTGGTACCATTTGATTTCCCCGAGGAAGAAGAATGGTTGGGCGAGTGAGTCTTGAGATCTGAAGATTGTGAGCCAGAAAGAGATGGTTTCTTAGATCCCAAACCAGAACTTAACTCTAAAGTATTGTGTGAAGTTGTTGTGTCATGTTTCGACTCAAACGCCTCGTTCAACCCAAATGATTCCGTCTCGTCTATATGCGCGATATGATTAAAATTAAAAGGGGTGGATATTGGGGCAACAGTACTTAAACGTGCTCGATTTAGTTTCGGAACTGGAGGAGGTGGAGAACTTGTGGGTGACTTTTTCATTCTCTGAATTAATGTTCCAAGTCCTGAAGATGATAGACGAGATTTGTGATTTTTCCTGCCATTTCCTTTAGAGAACGCTAACTGTGTCATTGAGACAGAATGCTTTAGTATACTTCGTGAGCCCCGTTTCGCGAACGAATCCCTTTCTTCTTCTTCTTCATCAAAATCATCGTCTAGCCATACAGAATCCATTTGAGGCCTCTCGACAGTTATAGGGTAGTTTTTTTCTGAGCTCATTGTATTGTCTATGTTTGTATTGTAGTCTAATGTTTTCATATTAAGTACTATATTGATCAGCTATAAAATAAAAGTATAGTTAAAAAGAGTGTGGGAATTGAAGATGTATTTATCGAAATATTAAGTTATTGCGAATAAAAGGGCCGTGGGTAGTATATAAATATTAATATACTTTTATCAATTTGGCATTTCGTGCCTCTTTCTGAGAAATCTTGACAATTGCAATTAAATTGAAGCATGCAACTATCCTTGTCTGTATTTATTTTTTGGGCTTCTTAAACCATCATGTCTTACTTAGTTTATTATATTATATTAATAATAATTTAATTATATAATAATCTTGACAAATTTTTGTTATACAATTGCAAGATGTGGTTACTATTTACGGTTTCAATGAAAATTCCTAATTTAAATTAGGTTTGGAAAATCCCAGAGTTTCAAACAATTTTTTCAACGATAAGATATGCCTCTAATTTTTTAAAAGCAGATATCGATATATATATATATATATATGGTAGCGGCTATCGAAAAAACACCTAACAAATAGTGGGGTTGAAATTTAGAATTTAGGGCCGCAATTGCTGGCCCCTCCCTTTAATGTATATCAGCTGTTGTATTCTCACCTGACGAACTTATCTTTCAGCTGAATTTTATAACTAGAACTCATTCTTCCTAGTTTCGAAACGGTGAGTTCAAACCCCATCAAGACAATAGTAAGTGACAATTTGACTTAAGTATGATAGTGACAATGAAATGTGTTGACACACAATTGAAAATACTACATATACATAATGATGGAAGGATCAGTAAAATTATGACCGGTGAAACTCAACTCACAAATGAAGCCTTGAAAATGCGAATGAATTAGGTGGATGATAGTATTCCATTTCTCCAGCTGGACGCGTCCCGTTGGTAAAGAAAAATGAACCTGGAAATGTGTCAGATTTGTATATCATAGTCATTTTCGCAACGTTAATTTTATAAATAAACAATATTTCTACAGGGAAATCACAAGAATAAAAATTGAAAAAAAAAAATGCTTTTAACGACTCTTGAGCTTGTGTTGTGTGTAGTTTACAATAATTACAAGTTTATAGATTTAAATTTCAAAAATTCGAGATCAAAAATGAAATAATAAATACAATTGGAGGATATTGATAATATAATACGGCATCCTAATGTCTTTATATTATTGATCGGGTATAGTTTTCTGTCATTATGTCTCTCGGCATGGTTAGCGACATGTCAAGAATGAAACTAATTTTATGTGCATATTGCTTTAGGACTATGAATAATATGCAAGGGAGAACAAAAGAAAAAACATATAATGGAATGCGGAATTCGAAGGCACAACATCTATAATGGAGCAGTCTAAAGCCATAATCTTGAAATATTATTTCAAATCTAGTCAAGGTCTAGATCCTTTAAATTTTCTCTCATTTTCTATGTTATATCAAAACAATACACAAGTATTATATAGGTGATACACGTGAACGCTTGTTTACATTTCATTTTAGCACATTAAATCTTGACTGTGTAGCTAGCACTTGCTTTTAATCATTTTTCTCGGAGAACCTCATTATAAATTTATTATCATAATATCCTTATTACTCAAGACGCAATATCACATCTGATCTTATATAAATTTATTATGGTGCCCGGTATATTTATGTGAAGGTCTTCTTCTATGAATCATTTCAATTTATTTTTTTTGTACAGGGCTCTTTAATAATATAGATATTTCATTACTTAGATATAATCAAAATTCAGACCCTCCAACATCAAATCTAATGGAACATTTTGTTAAACATTAAGTTCATGATCATTCCTTAGCGCTAGCTCTAAGCTTATATGTAGGCCTATATTCTTGACAATTTCAATATTATAATTATTACACATACTAACACTTAGGCCTATATGTATCATTATGAATATGTTATCTCAGGCTCCAACTTTTGGATACTTGATTATGAGGGTATAACTTATAACTACATGCAGACGATTATTTGCTATTTAAATATACAGTATTTAATTTAATAAGCTAATTAAAATCCAACGCCCCAAGTTAGAATTATAAATTATAAATGGAGGGCAGTCCCAACATAGTCTTCTAAATTTTAAGTCTTTCTCAGTTTTTGGGAACTTCCTTTAGTTTTGCTATACGCCATGGGCATTTTAGTATGAATATGGGTATTTTAAAAAGTTAAGTTTATCAACCTTTTATGGAACATAAAATTTTGGAATGATTTTCTGAACTCGTCGTTCGTGATTACGTTAGTACGCAACTTATCCTATAATTTTATATATAGGGCCTTGTAGTAATACTGTAATACCTAGGTATATTTATAGATAGATTAATTAACTTAATTTGAATTGGGAAAAGAAGATAATCAATGATCTAGACGATATGATCGTTTTGCTAGAAAAGACCAAAAATAATATTTCGAGTGACTAGAATTGTCTTTTACACCTGACTTGAGTGAGAGAGCTTACAAGTGATTAGCAATTATCTGAGGGGTGACTGGCTTGTTCATTTTCAATAATAAACTATATTTACCTGGTGTTACAACATGTATAAGTGCATGCTATCAAAGTTTTGTACCCCAAATATCGTCATTGTATATAAATAAGTCTTTGTAAACAATATTAATGCTCTGGATATCATTGTATTAGGATTTAGAAGTGATAATTGTTTAATTAAGAACGCATATATATATAACCTTACACTATCATATCACTGAAACTTTGAAATGGTACTCTATAGCTATGAATTGTGTGATCGAAAAACTTCAAAGATACAAGCTTATAATTGCTTAAAATACAAATACGATATCGATATATAATACTATACAAGAAATATTAATAGTAACAAATAATTTCGATGAAATATCAATTCTAATATTATTATGCATAATACTTAAATGTTAATCGTCGAAACCTCCCCATGTTATACCATGACAAGATGACAATATGCTTTATTATTATGCCTGCAATCGTGACTAACAATCAAATTTTAGATTTACAAATTAAAGTTAAGCTTAATTTCAAGCTTTTATAATTAGTAATTTAGAATTAGAATTAATTTCTAATTCTGCAGAAAATATTTGGAACAATATATATGTGCTTACAAATTGAAAAGTATACAGTTCATAACTCAAGTTAGGTTAGTATCTAGTACTATCTATTATCTACTATCTATAGAGGAGGTATTTTTTGAAATTTGGAAATTCTAAGAACATGCAGCTTCAATGTACAGCTAGATTGACTATATATCTACAACTTGTATGCGTAGATCTAATAATTTGCAACAAATGTTAATTAACGTTATCGATGCATATTATATTTATATTCTTTTCAATAGAATAAAAGAAAGCTCGAGTATTGATTGAATTTTTACATATATTAACAGTATACATTGCCAAGGCCATGACTTTACGCGTCCAAATTTAAAAGTCAACTATCATGGATTTATACTCTAAATTATTGCACTACGGCAAGGCTTTGATATAACTTATAGGTAAGCGTAAAATTTACAGATTTCATAGCAAATATTATAAATAATAATCCTAGCTAAGGATTCACAAATTTATACCTGCTTATTTGTTAAATTGGTAATAATTAAGTTTGCAATAAATGCGTTTACAATCACGGTTATATGCATATGTATATATATATATATATACAAGTGAACTTACTAGTTAATACTTATTACTTGTATATGAACGCTTTCATACACTATATAACTATATCCCCGTATGTCTAACTAGTATATTATGTCATTTATTTTTACAAACAAAGCTATTGATTATACGCATAAATGCGTATTTCTACCCTGCATAATAGATTTAATATAAGCTTAAGGTCTTATAAATTTTACCAATACCGACATATTTTATATTTTGGTTCCACAGAAGATTTCGCAGAATATAAATCCCAATGATCATAATTAAACACAAAATCGAAAGTTAATCTAAGTGCTGTAATTTTATATAATAGATAGCTGTAAGTTTAGTGCTTTATACGAACTATGCATAGTTATAAATACATATATGAAATTCACGATCGTGATATATGTGGCGCGGGACACTTCATAGTAGAGTCCGGAGATGTCAGCTCTCTGAGCACGGATTTTATAGCCAGGGTGATGTGATTGTCAGAGTATACTTCCTAAAAGCAGTCTTCCAGCCACTGTAACGAGTCATGGCACCGATTGGCACACCTTTTTGCTCGCAGTTCTTACTAACACCTTAAGCGGTTTATTTACCTCACCAACCATACATCATGTTTTATATGTGTTCAAATTGCTCCTTTGTTATATTGATATAGTTATATGTTGAGTAACTGGTGTAACTAGTTGTACCAACTTGACACCGACTCCCTGTTAGAAGCAAGGAATCTTTAGGCATTCAGAGAGTTTAAGCGTTTATATTTCAACTTAAATCCCTCTCAGGATGTCTAAAGGTGTAGGATTACTCTCCTTACCCATGTAATGACTGTTTGCTTATTTTTAAAAACTTCCACCATTGTATAGCTTGCTTAAGAGTCAAGAGACAAGTCTCATTATACTCAATATACTCAATATATTCAATATTACTC
The DNA here is from genome assembly GCA_001600815.1 of Alloascoidea hylecoeti. Taxonomy (NCBI): domain Eukaryota; kingdom Fungi; phylum Ascomycota; class Alloascoideomycetes; order Alloascoideales; family Alloascoideaceae; genus Alloascoidea; species Alloascoidea hylecoeti. The sequence continues at coordinate 876,392 of BCKZ01000005.1, forward strand.
ATCAACGTCTCGAAAAAATGCTCTCTATCTGGGGATCAGCCAAACTATGCTATTCCGTGGAGACTCTGTGCGATTTCTGTCTCCTCTAGAGCAGAAGGATTTTGTTTCAACTAGTTTCTGATGTCTTTTGGCATTGACTATTTTGGGTTAAAGTTAGATATTTTAAAAAGTTAGCTTTTACAGGGCAGGCATATTTCGAGATGATTTTTTAAACTAACGGTTATTGGGGCACTAACCGTTTTTAGAGAATACCGGTATAATCATATTGCTATTTATTATTTAGTCATTATCATTATAAGCCTTATAGAGGTTAGTAATATTAAAATCTAAATGTCTTTGTTTAAAAATGTATTTAAATTTAAAAGTTAGCTATGATCATACCTCTTTATCATTTCAGGTTTTTATATGCATAGTATATTTATTGCTGGAATAATAAAACTGTGATCCTACTTAATTTCGGCTATTAGATGACCAAATATTTAGACGCAAAAAAGAAAAAGTAAAAGAATATTTATTAATCCTGTATAACTCATCAGGTACTGCTAGCATGTTGACGCAATGTAATTTTTGCCCACTGGCCAGTCCTTTTAATGTAAAATGAAGACATTCAACCAAACGTTAAGCTGCGGGAGTAGCTATGACTCTCTTAAGGTAGCCAAATGCCTCGTAATCCAAGTAGTGACGCGCATGGATGGATTAACGATATTCACACTGTCCCTATCTACTCTCCAGAAAACCCACAGCCAAAGGAACGTGACTGGTAGAATCAGTGGGGAAAGAAAACTTTGCTGAGCTTGACTTTAGTTTGACATTGTGAAAAGCTATAGATAATATAAATTCACTGCAGAATTGGTGGGAGCTTCGGTGAATTTGAAATACCACCACGTTTGTTGTTTCTTGACTAATTCAATTAAGCGGAGCTAGAGTTCATCATCCAGCCTCTATCATTCAATTGCAGGGTTGCTTTAGCAGCTGATCCGGATTGAAACCATTATGAGGTGGGGAGTTTGGCTGAGGCTGCACATCTATTAAACGATAATTCAGGTGCGCCCTACGGGGGACTCAGCACAGAAATCTTCAGCAGAACAATAGGGAAAACCCTCCTTGATTTTGATCTTCAACGCAAATACAAACCATGAAAGTGGGACCTATCGATCACTGGCATGAGGCTTGTGGTAGTGATTATTATCATAGTCAAGCGTTCATAGCGAAATTGCTTTTTTATTTTTCACGCCAGCTCTTCCTATCATACTGAAGCAGAATTCTGTGGATTTTTCACCCACTAATTAGGAACGTGAGCTGGGTTTAGACCGTCATGATACGGGTAAGTTTTGCAATACTTATAACTTTTATTTCAATAATAATTGATAGTCTATAATAGGAGCTATAGAAACACGAAAACTATTTTTTTTTAGCTGGCGATTAAGCCATGCCAGGTAGTAGTTATTAAAAAGAAAGCGAACCCTTGATCACACTCTATTCTATTAGGCACCTTTGTTCACAAGAAGAACTAATAGTTCTTTTGATTTTTACATGGCCAAAATTTAGTTGAATGATTGCATTACATATGCATCAGCTACCTGCAATTGTCATATATATTTCTAATATTGTAATTTTTGGTTGATGTCTTAAGCTTAAGCTTTTTCAATCTTGTTTATATCTATCTGTAGTAAATTTAAAGTTTATTGAAATTTTGATAACTTATAGCAACGATATTGCTGAACCCAACTACAGAGGTCATGTATCCATCTGTAAATAGTATTGTGAAAACCTCCGTTAAAATAGTTGACTATGCATATGCATATTATTTCTTAAGGTTCTAATTTATGTATTATGTCATAATCATCAAGCCATAAAAAATATAAGGCCCATTTTAAAGTAGGATATGATCAATATTTGAAACCCTCCTCCTCTGGTGGAAATGGGCGTCTAGAAGATTGTGACGGTAGATTTTCATTACTCTAGTATATATCATTTTCTTATTTGTTATCTTATCCTTAAATTTATAATTGGGGCTTTTATAAAACTGGTAGAATAGGGAGGAAACCTGTTGAAATCAGCTAACCTAAAATGGCTAAGAACTCTTAGCTTTAAATAATTATAAAATAGCAATATTATTAAGAAACTTTTCAAATAAAGAACTTTTAATCTTAGTAATGCTTATCATTATTCTGTTAAGGAGTGGTACACTTTTTAGATTATTGCGTCTAGAGTGCAACATAGTGTTGGCCATTCGAGAAGCATTGTTCAATGAGGTCAATATCTGTAAGATTAAAAGTTTGACCTTCCGATTTGTTGATGGTCATACTAAAACACGCACAGAAAATTGATTCCTATGACCAGTTATTTAGTACTCTAGAAAGCCTTAAACTGCTCTCAAAATAGCACATGTTTCGTAGAAGTTAGGGATTATATTAGTTTATATAAAATGTCATTTTAAGTTTAGTACTTAGTAGGCGGTCTTAACCCTGCCACTCTACTTGATATGGAGTCAATCAGATCATCAATTATCCGGATCCATGGGATCCCAAGATTTTAAGAGAGACTCAAATAATTGATCTTTTTCCACCTCCTCGCCATTTTGATCAATAATAACTGCATTGTGGTGTACTTTTAAGGAAGTCCCAAATGCACTCACTCGGATTTAGATCCGGTAAATAAGGCAGCAATTACAATACTTATAACTTCTTTTCACAAAGTCACTTCATTATAATTCCAGCTTAGTGGATAAGTGTGCTATCCTGCTTGAATAATCCTATCTTACAAAAATTATATTTAGGAAAGCGTGATGGCTCCTTTTTTAGTGCTACGGCATTAGGACAGTAAAGTGCTACCACATTTCTAAAATTTCAACCCATACCAAAAGAATTAAAGGTCCTATAATAAAAAGAAGTTCAAAGACCTGGTCTGACTGTTGTTGAGCACCTTATACTTCTCCGGATCCGGATCCTGAACGACCGAACATTCATCACTGAATACATGTACAGTATAAGCCTTACACTCTCAAACGTCTCACTCAAATCTATATTTAAATCATATAGGCCTTATAGATTCTGTTTCTTTGATAAGGTGAATTTTTATAATTTCTCTTTAGAATTTGGTTAGTCTCATTCCGATAAGGTTTAGGTACTGAAAATGTTTTCTATCTACTTAACAATCAGCTTTAACGGGTCTCTGATCAAGAAGATATTTATTATAAATAAAGTCTACGATATAAAAGACCCAAACTTTATAAATATTACGGATTCATCAATAGGTTATACCAAAAAAAAGCGTTAAGAATAATTTATAAATGAATTATTTTTAGAGTTTGATGATAAAATGAATTATAAGATCTTGTTATATATAAATATATAAAATACAACTATGCTTCTATATCACAAACAACTTGATCCATAGCTATAAATATACTTTAAATTTAACACATTGAACAAGAAGAACGTTCATTTTCACAAGTAGTAAGGTCAACAACACCTCCAGTTGGTGATTGAGCTTTTGCAATACAACTATTGACTTTATCAAGACAAGCATTATACTCTGCTGAATCAGTGTAGCATGAAGTAGAACCTGATGATGTAGCTGTGGCTGTACTTGCTTTTGTGGCTGTTACGGCTGTGGCACCAGCTGTAGTTGCAGCTGCGGTAGCTGTGTTACTAACATATTGGGTTTGGAAAGTAGTAACATCAGTACTTTGCTCGACGGAATATTCAGTATCAACAGCAGCTTGTGCAACAGAAGTAGAAACTTGAGCTTCAGCAGATGTAGTATATGCAGCAGCAGATGATGAAGCTGAAGTATCAGCAACGGTACCAGCAGCAGTAGTAGCGGCGGTGTCAGCAGCAGAAGTGGCAGAAGTACTAGTAGCAGCAGCAGAGGTAGCAACAGTAGCAGCAGTAGCAGAACCTGAGGATCCATAAACTGTAGGGCCTGGAATAGTATATGTGGTTAAACCGTTGTAGATATTGACAAGGATACCGGGATCACTAGCAGAATAAGCACCTGGAAATTTAACACCTTCAGGTTCGGCACTTCCACCACCTGTTACTTCCAAGCTTACACAGAGAGGATAGAATTGTCCTCCACCAGATGTTCCTGCACTATGAAGAGCCAAAATTTCATGTCGCATCAAATAATTACCTGCAGAAATGTCCGAGGGAATTGTAACTGTCCATGAGTTGTTGTTTGCAATTAATGTATCACTAGCCCATGAATCAGAGCTTGCATCATATCCATCTTCATCAATCTTGAAGTATGACAAATCTTGTGGTGTGGCTGCTGAAAATTCACCACTGACTGATGCCATGTATGTCATAACAGGACCTTTGTGAGATTCTGGCCAATCTGTCCAATAAAATGTTACAGTTTCACCGGCTGCAACACTAGCACTGATTCCACCATCAACTGCTCCAACGTTACAAGTAATAGCATCACTGGTTACATCTTCAACCGGACCATTACCACCTGTGAATTTCCAAACAATTCTATCAGGAACTGGGGATTTGTAGACATCTTGATATACAAGCCAACCCGTATACCATTCATCGGCAACCTGAAGGTCCTGGACAATTCCATGGCCTGCGACATATGATGATAATGCAGCAAGAATTAATTGAGTTCCAAATTTCATAGCTTAGTTTAAGTTTGACTTGTTGAGTGGTGTTGAGTAATAATGAATTTAAAAATGAGAGAGAATATACCAGATATTCGAAATAAAAGTGCAAGATTTAATTTCTAACAATTAATCTCAGATAAAATGTTAAAGATAATGAATTCCAAAATAAAATCCAGGGAAATCATTGCTTTTTATACTGTGAAAAGACCGTTTAGTCCTCTATACAATTTATAACATGTACATTTTAGTATTAATTATTGCTGCATTTGTTCTGCAATAAGATAAATCCTAAGGGTCCGATACTTTTTGACGAGACAATCGTACGATTACGTGCATGATTTGATTACCGAGCCTTTAACCCCCAGATCCCGAGAAATATAGTGTGATACTATGATTATGTCATATATGTTAGACCTCGTTTCGCAAATTATAGTTATATGTAAAGGTGGTTTGTCACAGTTTCTGCAAGTGCGTAGAGTGTATGTCTTACTGTCCTGTTTTAGATGTTTGGACATGCATGCAGATATATTGGGGAAGACTATAACATTAATATTGCTGCTTATTTGTTTTATTGTAATCGATATAACTTATACAGTTAATCTAGATTCTAGATCAGAGGTATTACATAGTACTTAACGTTTCTAGTACTTTTGTTTCTATTGTATATATCAATCAATTAGAAACATTTCCATAGTCTAATACTACTGAAGTATAACTTTTTGTATTTTGCATACTATAGAAAATATTAATATTTTATGTTTAGCTATAGTTACAAACTTACAGCCGTAAAAAAAATATAATACCAATACTTTTACGCTTTGTAGATCTAACTTCAATTAAATCCATGATCAGTAGCTATCAGATTCTACTATAAGCTTATACCTATTATAGTTGTGTTACAGAGTTATGACAGATTTTCTTTGTCAATACAAGCTTAAGTTTGTTACACAGTTTACTCTGAATTCGCCATTGGGGATAAATATTTTGTGTAGATGTAGCTACATATATACATATAACTATATAAAAGGTATATATACCAGATCTGATCATTATAATGATAACCGAAGTATACATGTATACGTATGCTGTTGTACTTAAGCTTGCAATTGTATAAAAATTTATATCTGATAAAAGTCATACCCATGGATAAACTTGCATAAACGTTGTTGAAACCACTACTAAGATTGGTTGTAGAACTTCAGAAAACTAATACGATCGCTATAAATAGGATTGTTCCCTTAAATTGTTTCACATGTCCGTATAACTTCTATATAGTTTATTTCAACGATATGGCGGGAGGTATTAATATAAAAAACCTCTATTTCACAGGCTAGAGAAAAGTAACGAGATAAGTGGACAGATGAATCAGGCGCACAATTTTAAACCTATAATGATGAAACTCAAGCCGAACGGACCTTTTTAAAAAATTATATAGGCCTATAACTGATAAGAATATTTTTATACTCATAACTAAAATGTATATTCATAGTATTTCATATTAAAAAAGCAAATAAATGCAACAACAATCATATATGGCTAGATATCGATAATAGTACTAATATATCACTGTTATAATTAACTTTATATGGTTTAAGTTATAGCTATAGGGCTGCCAGTCAATATTATAATTTTTATATTATTTGGAAACATATTTAATTAACATAAATATTAAATTCTGATGCAGCCATCAATTTCACGTATTAATTAAATAAGTTTTAGCATGAAAGCCAAATAATATATGAAATGCTTTCTAGTTAATATAGACTTAGATATGGTGATCAGAACTACAAGTACTAAAGTTAAGAGATTCAGGATTAGTAACCATCCGTTTTAAAGATATATCAATGATATATAAACTTATTTTACACTAAATCTCTAAAAATGTACTAGCGATATGCACATAGCTAAAATTCTGTCATAAACTGCAGCTGCACAACTGGGAGAACAGGCACTTTGAACTTTAACATATAATGTTTTAAGAAGTTGCAATTGTGTAACAAAACAATACTGCATTATGCAGGAAAACATTTAAAACTATATATTGTCTTAAATTGACACTTAGAAACGATGTTTAATAGTTTAACGAGACGACCCTTAGGCCTAGAGATCCAATTACTTATAAAATATTATATAGAAAGATTTAAAGGATCGGGGATGGGTGGTATGATTGTTTCACTAAAATAATATCGCGGTTTAAAGGCTCGGCATTTAGTTATAGTGAGATCACATCAATTCATTTCGTATGCTGAATAAGTAGTTCTTAGGTTTCTAATACCATTTCAAAAAGTATAAAATACAATGGTTTTCTTGGATTTTATTTTGGAATTCATTATCTTTAACATTTTATCTGAGATTAATTGTTAGAAATTAAATCTTGCACTTTTATTTCGAATATCTGGTATATTCTCTCTCATTTTTAAACTAAAACAAAGTTTTTTCAATTCATTATTACTCAACACCACTCAACACCACTCAACAAGTCAAACTTAAACTAAGCTATGAAATTTGGAACTCAATTAATTCTTGCTGCATTATCATCATATGTCGCAGGCCATGGAATTGTCCAGGACCTTCAGGTTGCCGATGAATGGTATACGGGTTGGCTTGTATATCAAGATGTCTACAAATCCCCAGTTCCTGATAGAATTGTTTGGAAATTCACAGGTGGTAATGGTCCGGTTGAAGATGTAACCAGTGATGCTATTACTTGTAACGTTGGAGCAGTTGATGGTGGAATCAGTGCTAGTGTTGCAGCCGGTGAAACTGTAACATTTTATTGGACAGATTGGCCAGAATCTCACAAAGGTCCTGTTATGACATACATGGCATCAGTCAGTGGTGAATTTTCAGCAGCCACACCACAAGATTTGTCATACTTCAAGATTGATGAAGATGGATATGATGCAAGCTCTGATTCATGGGCTAGTGATACATTAATTGCAAACAACAACTCATGGACAGTTACAATTCCCTCGGACATTTCTGCAGGTAATTATTTGATGCGACATGAAATTTTGGCTCTTCATAGTGCAGGAACATCTGGTGGAGGACAATTCTATCCTCTCTGTGTAAGCTTGGAAGTAACAGGTGGTGGAAGTGCCGAACCTGAAGGTGTTAAATTTCCAGGTGCTTATTCTGCTAGTGATCCCGGTATCCTTGTCAATATCTACAACGGTTTAACCACATATACTATTCCAGGCCCTACAGTTTATGGATCCTCAGGTTCTGCTACTGCTGCTACTGTTGCTACCTCTGCTGCTGCTACTAGTACTTCTGCCACTTCTGCTGCTGACACCGCCGCTACTACTGCTGCTGGTACCGTTGCTGATACTTCAGCTTCATCATCTGCTGCTGCATATACTACATCTGCTGAAGCTCAAGTTTCTACTTCTGTTGCACAAGCTGCTGTTGATACTGAATATTCCGTCGAGCAAAGTACTGATGTTACTACTTTCCAAACCCAATATGTTAGTAACACAGCTACCGCAGCTGCAACTACAGCTGGTGCCACAGCCGTAACAGCCACAAAAGCAAGTACAGCCACAGCTACATCATCAGGTTCTACTTCATGCTACACTGATTCAGCAGAGTATAATGCTTGTCTTGATAAAGTCAATAGTTGTATTGCAAAAGCTCAATCACCAACTGGAGGTGTTGTTGACCTTACTACTTGTGAAAATGAACGTTCTTCTTGTTCAATGTGTTAAATTTAAAGTATATTTATAGCTATGGATCAAGTTGTTTGTGATATAGAAGCATAGTTGTATTTTATATATTTATATATAACAAGATCTTATAATTCATTTTATCATCAAACTCTAAAAATAATTCATTTATAAATTATTCTTAACGCTTTTTTTTGGTATAACCTATTGATGAATCCGTAATATTTATAAAGTTTGGGTCTTTTATATCGTAGACTTTATTTATAATAAATATCTTCTTGATCAGAGACCCGTTTAATGTTAAAGCTGATTGTAGTACATAAAACTTTAATATACAAATTAAATAGTTATACATCGCTGTTTACAACATTATACCATCACTTGTTTAGTACTGTACTATTGAGTAGCTGGCTAAACTTACCAATTATAAGGTGACAAGGATATACCAATATTTCATAGGCAGCCCTTACTAATTTCTCTAAACTTCACTAAAGAATCTTCAAATATGTTTTCAATTAACTCTCAAATAATTCGCTGATTAACCACCGTACGTATAATTAATTGTGAATTGCTAAAAATATATATAAATTGATTTAATTACATTTCGGCTACAGGTTAACATCATTTAATTTTAGATTTAATTATAAGAGCGGAATATCGAGAGGATATTTTATAGCTGCCAAATATCTCAAATTTTAAATATTCTGGTGCCATATTTAGCACTATAATCAATATTAATCATAATACTCGCTTATAAACACAGTTATGTGATATAAAAATAATTTAAATATCCTAGCTCATTATTGACAGCCATGATATTAATTAACCCTGCTGGATACCTGCATATAAATAAACGTTTATTATAGACTTAATTAAGAATTTAGGAGTATAAAAACGTTGATACTAAGACGTATAAGTTATTAGCTATTACTACAATTTGTTAGATATGTGTGGTATTGCATATTGTGCAATAGTGACAATACTACACGATACAAGACTAGCTAGTATTTATATCTAATAATATATCTATGATTTTTATAAAACAAATTCATCGGTAGTAACGTCTAAACTCATATTTAATATTGCACCACATGCCCAATTCCAATCATACACTTCAACTTTATTATCACCATACAAAGTCTTCTTAAACATTTCGATAAATCTTCTATCTTGTGGTTTGGAGATCATAATATATCTCTTTTCGCCATGTTCTAATTCCAGACATGGTTGAAAATGCTTAGTACGTGCTGATTTAATAGGACAAACTTTTGCACCATGAGTTGTCATAATTCGGCTCACAACATCGATACCACCATTAACCTGTGGCGTTATATTAAATGTCAAACCAGAAAACAATAATTTGTTTTGCTTTATTAAATTCCTTGATACATCTAATGATTTTGATATATTTATTTGCTCATCACCTTCTAATTTATGGTTATCAAGTTTTAATGTATCAACCATTTTTGAATTAATGTACAACTTAGTAACTTCACTTGCATCAATTGGCATTTCTTCTTGTGTCTCTTCATAATGATAACCAAAACAAGCTAAAACAATATCAAGATATGAAGTTGAAATAATATCAATTCCATATCTCAATGAACATAAAAATTTTTCTGTGCGGCACACCCTTGGAGCAAACAATGTATTCGCTTCAGATATATCATTTATAATGGTTATACCAAATTGAGTCAAATGATTAAGTTGTGACTTACTAATTATGGTGTCATAGCCTGTTATAATAGCTTTGATATTAACGTAAGGCATGGAAACAGTAGCAATGTCATCTCTAATAGGTGATGATGTTCCAGGAACTGCATCGCTATCCGTTGAATTATGTTTTGAAGATTTATAACGTTTTGACGGAGTTAAAGCATTCAAACTCTCCAATTGTTTAATTTTTTGTAGTTGTTCAATTTCAATTGGTAATAAAGGAGCGTTATGATTCTTAAGCTTTGATTGCTTCAAGTAAAGATTTAAATCAACCATATCTTCATGTAGTTTCCTAACAGCCTTATCTTTTGCTTTACGTGATGTGCTATGATATTCTTCTCCTGATGTTGGTGTAAGATTCAAAATTGAAATAGTTGACGGTGTTTCAATGGTATTTTGTTTTCTCTTAGTTGGTATTGATAAAGGAGTTTTAGGAAGAACTTTTGGACCATATGGGGAGCTTTTATTGTTATTTTGATCGGAAGTATTAATTACTTCATTATTTTCCTTATTAGATGGTGTTTTTTCAATTTGTTTTACTGCTACCCTATGATTTCCTTTTATTAAAGGTTTTTGATTTATATTTAACCTTTGAAGTGATCCGAGCTTTGGAGTCTTTTTGTTTTCTTTGATTTCGATACTCACATCTACAGGATCAGTCATTGGTTCATCCTCATAGAATCTTTTTAATACTTCTAGATCCAGTTTAGTTTCACCAATAGGTTCTACAGTATTTTCCGTAGTTGGCAAAGCTGCATATCTTGGATGTGAAACATCTTGCAATTCCCATTTTGCATAGCTATCTTCAAGCCATAAATGATTGACAACAACTACATCCCATTGTGATGCAGCATCATATTTCATACCAAATCTTCTTGAGCAAATTAAATGTGTGTTTATTGGTCTAAATGGTTTAGTAAACTTTGCACCTAATGCTTCAATTAAACTAGATAAATAATATCTTGAATCACCTGTATAATTTGTAGCTGATATAACATTATTTTCCATTCCTTTTAAAGGGCCTCTAACTCTAGGATAATGTAATAAATAACGTGTTGCCAATGAAAATGTATGATGTACAAGCATATAGAAAAGCCATTCAAGATTTCCAACGTGTAAATTGTTCCTACTTGCTGTGATATAGGATTTACCGTCTCTATATTCAGTTATTAATATATCAACACGTCTTGGTGTTAAGGGAACATCAGATTTAACGAAAGAACCACCAGCATATTCAATAGCCTGTTTTAAAAATATAATTGATCTTGAAGATAAATTTAATCGTTCATCTATTGAAAATCTTTTCCCATTAAAGAAAGGGGGTGAAGATGATGGTATCTGACTGGAATCTGATGCTGGGAAATCGTAAATGTCCGAATCAAGTTGCTTCATGACTTCATCATTAGAAACATCACTAAGATCTATTTTATTTTCAGAATCCCAAGACCCAATAATAGGAGGTTCAGGAAACATATATGGTGTTTCATCGACACGTTTTCTCAATTTAATACAATCCTCGATCCTATATAGTCTATTGTTAGCAATGAAATATTTTATAATATTATCTGTAATTTAAATTTAATCACATACCAATGAGGAAGAACCACTTTTATACCTCTCTTTACTGCAAATAATGCCATTTTACACTTTCTATCATTTGGATCAATTGCAACAACATGCGTTGTAAATTTTGTAAGAGAATCCATATACTGACCACCAAAAGCATGAACAGCAGCATATAAAGCTAGTTTATCAGGTTCTGGCAAGCCACTTGCCGAAATAAATATATCTGAAAAGAAATATTTTGGATCTGGTGAATAGGGTCGTATTCTAAACGATCATGTTAGTAATCTGTTTTATTATTGTTTATTTAAAAGAATTCGCATTACGCTTACGTTATTACTCGATCTCTTTTAATTGAATCTTCTATCCATTCTGGCCTCGCAACAGGAATCATTCTTTTGTCAGCTTCTTCATAATCTGAAAAATTAATATTTGTTGTAATAATATGTGTAATTGTTGAGAAATCTATTGATACGTTATTGTCGCTGACTCTGACCCCCATGGCCCCATTATTTTCCAAGATACTTCTTAACTATTTAAATTTGATTTGTTAATGGTTAATAAACGTTGTAGATCTTGGTGAAATTTAAAATAAAGAGGTCCTTACCTCATTTGCTCGGGACTCGTCAAGTTCATCACTTTTAATTATATGAAAAGTTAAATGTTTGAATAAAAACTCCGGTAGAGTTACACGGGCAGGGATATTCAACGTCTCTGGTTGTCTATCTGGTTCTGTTCTGAGATCAACTTTTGACATTTTTGAAGATGAATATAAAATGAGTACAAAACACGAAAAATATAAAAAACAACGCGAAAACGCGTTTGTTACCCGGATGTACCACACAGCTTTTTAATAACCGTAATGAAATTAATTGTGTCCACCTTCATTTTTTATTTAATGGTATTTACATACTTACAGAACACCTTTTAATTATTATATTGAATTATGGTCTAACAGCCTCCTCAGTCTCGATATCGCGGCTCCAAAAATCCTCTTCCAATAGTAATAACAAATGTTTTGAAGTTATAATTATAACCTAATTATTTATTCTAACATATGGAATATTCAAATTTATAACAGACACAAGCAGCTAAAGATGCAGCCAAATCTTTCTTTTGCGATCTATGCCAAAAGGCAAGTAATAATATTAATGCTGATATTAATATGAAATGAATCTGTAACTAATAATTCGTATAGGGGTATTCTAGAATGATGGAATATGATGCTCATCTCAGCAGTTATGAACATTTACACACAAAGGTAATATTAGTCTTATCAAATATCTTTGAAGATGTTTTACTAATAAAATGTATAGAGACTAAAAGATTTGAAACAAATGCAAAGGTCATTAATAAAAAATGATGATTATAAGACTAGGAAAGCTAAAGAAATGAATGAAGCTGGAATTGTCCCGATTAATGTTTCTTTATCATCTGTAGGCAAACCAAAGCTTAAAAAAGGAGGTTTTAAGAGAATAGGTAATTCTTCAATTAATAATAAAGGAAGGTTATTAGAAACAACTTCTACTTCTGCTATCGAATCAAATCATAATGATACAAAGTTAAAAGAACTATCTGATACTACAAATCATTCACAACCACGGAAATTTCTGGGCACCCATCAGATTGCAACTACAGAAGACGAAGATAGCGACGGAGGTGACTATGTTCGTTATGACCCAAGACATCCTACAGCTCTACAGCCGCAGTAATGACTTTTTCATTAATATATAGTATCATGTTAAAATTCCAGCAAATATATGGTAATTTGTACATTTATAGCTAACCATGTAACAATTTAGAAGATAGCGCTTCAAGATCCGCCAATGTTTCTGGCTCATCGACCTCAATAATTTTACCACCTTTATCTTTGTTATGTTGGTATTTCTTAGACATCTTAGTTAGTCTTTCATGATCACTTTCGGATTGTGATTAGATGCAACACTTGATTGATTGATTAAAATCACAGGACTATCGGTACCATCATTTTCCTCGAGTTCACGAAGTTTTCGTTCAGCTTCCTTTTGTTTTCTTTTCTTTGCTAATATTTTATCCCTTTGAAGATCTTTATCATCAACATCAGCGGTGATCATCTGTTCAGTTTCTCTTTCAATAAATTTAGCCTGTTGTTCAGTTGCAGTACCATCAGATTTAAAGTCTTCCTCACCTTTAAGCTCATAGAGAGTAGGGGACTCCATCATCATCAAATATAAGTTTTGTAGGATTTCCTTTCTCTTTTAAAGAAGCTTTACGAGAAACAGCACGTTTCATGGCCTTATTTGAAGTGGGTAATTCATGTAAATCAGCATCATCACCATCATTTTTAACAAGGTTTCGGTAATGTTTCGACAATACATCTTGATTCTTTCTAGGGAATAATATTTGATATTTATCCTTTGGTTGATCATCTTTTTTCTTTCTGATTACCACCTTCATCACCTCTTGCAACTACAATAATTTTTCTTGAAGTATTTTTTAATTCTTTACTTCTACTGCCATTTCCTGAAGGTTTTATAATTATTGGTTCTCCACTTAATCCTAAACTTTCAGCATATTCTTTTAAAGGGATATGATCAACATTAAAAATAGATTTATCATTTTGAGTTAAAATTGATTTATAATATGATATAAGAGCCCTTCGTGCTAAATTTTTATAATCTGGAGCTGACTTATCATCACTCTTTTTAGCACATAGATTGTGTAATTCATTTTTAATTGATTTTTTTTTTTATCTTTGCAAATTTTTAAATTATTAACTTCAATTTTTTTTCCCTTGAAGTCTTGCTAACATTCCTTACTCTTCGGATTTTGTTAATAATAATAAACTTTGACCTTTTCTACCAAACCTTGCAGTTCTACCTGCTCTATGAACATAAGTATCAACATCTTCAAACATCTTCTGAGGCATTAACTTGTATTACCCATTAAACAGGAAAGTCCAAACCTCTCGCAACAATATCAGTTGCTAATAAGCAAGCATGTTCAGCTCTTGAAAACTTTGAAGTTTTTTTTTTTATTCTTCCAGCTTGTTTCGTGTTTCCATCTAAAGATATTAATGATATACCAGGCTGTAAAGTTTTAAAAGTTTCAAAGACAAATCTAACCTGTTTTGAAGATGAAAAGAATTCAATCACTTTTGATTTTGTATGACTTCTTATAAAACTATATAAAATATTCAATTTATCTTCAAGATTAACAATTGAATAACTTTGTTGTAAAGATTTTGGAGTTGCTGAAGTATCTTCAGGAGCTGAAGTTATAAATGATGAATTGATTAAACTTAATCGTGCTAAATCATTAATTGATTTTTGTTGAGTTGCTGAAAATAAAAATGTTTGTCTATCAATTGGTAAACTTTCAATAATATTATCCATAGTTTGCTTAAAACCCATATCTAATATTCTATCTGCTTCATCTAATATTAACATTTTTAAATTTTTTGTATCAAAATCATGAGATTCAAAAATATCTTGTAATAATCGACCTGGTGTTGATATAATTATATTTAATTTCCCAATTCTTTCTTGTTCATCTTGATAACTTTTCTCACTTGTTAATAAACTAACAGAAAATGAATGAAATTTACTAATGCTTTTTAAAATATTAAAATTTTGTATTGCAAGTTCTCAAGTTGGTGATATAATTAAAGCACCCAATCCATCTAATTGTGTCCATTTATTGAGGTATAAAACTTCTAATAACGGCATTAAAAATGCTAAAGTTTTACCTGATCCTGTTCGTGCTGCTCCAAGAATATCATGTCCTTTAGGTGATTTGATAATTGAACGTCTTTGGATATCAGTACTTTTTAGAAAATGAGCTCTTTTTTAAACCTTATAATGTTCCTTTTGATAAAGGAAGATCTGAAAATTGACTTATTGGTGTACTCCCGTTCTTTTTTAAAATTATATTATGAATTTCAACTGCATAAACTTAAAAAAGCTACATGTAAAAGTAATATCCGATTAATAAATATCAGCCATCTCACCAAATTCTCTAATTCAAAAAAATATATGAATATTATTAAAGCCAACCAATAAACTTACAAATTCTTGAATTTTTGTTTCAAGGTCTTTAATAAAATCTTCTTCATTCTCTTTTTTAATCTGTCTTTTAGATAACTTTGGAGTTGTTTTACTTTTCTGACTTTTTCGTGGTTTTGACATCTTAATTCTTTCTTTTACAAGGATGACAATTCAAAAATTGTTTAGCACGTGATCTATGATATTATGTAATCATTATAAATGCGAACAGATTTCTTTCTACTTTGTACCAAGTATGTCAGAAAGAAATGCCAGGTATATGACAAGTAGCCATAGTTCAAGACAAAGAAGACGATCTAAATCTCCTAGTGATCGACCAAGGAGAAAGTCAAACGAGAATGATGATAGTTACAAGAGCTCATCTCATCGTGCATCACGACGTGATGATAAATATTATAAACGGGATAGGTATAAATATGATGAAAGAAGGTCGAACAGAAGCAGAAGTCGAGACAGAAGTCATGAAAGATCGAGGTATAGGAATGACCGATCAAAATATGACGATGGGATGGGTCAAAGAACCGGAACAGGGAGTAATCAAATAGCCATTGGTGATAAAAATGATTATCCAGAAGAAGGGAAAATTATTAAACCAAACTTCAAGCAATCGGGTTTATTGGCAAAGGCTTCAAATACGCTAAATGGAACTGCAATGAAATATTTTGAGCCTCCGGATTCTCATATGCCTTCTCCTAAACGAACAATTGCTTTATATGTTTTTGAAGGAGATAAATTGGTTGAAAAAATTCTGTTAAACAAAAGAAGTTGGTATTTATTTGGTAGGGATGTTACTGTTTCACATATAACATTATCTGACAACTCTTGTTCCAAACAACATGCTGTGATTCAATTCAGGTGTAAAAGAACTAAGAATGAATTTGGAGATGTTTCTGAAATCATAAGACCTTATATTATTGATTTAGAATCAGTCAATAGTACATTCTTAAATAATGAAGAAATTCCATCAAGTCGTTATGTTGAATTAATACCAAAAGATATTATAAAATTCGGAGATGCGACTAAAGAATATGTTGTGATGGTCATAGATTGATTTCAATTCATCATGATGAATTACAAATCTAACTGGTAAAGCCGCTGATTCCACTTCATGATCATTTACTATCCGTTCTATACCATATGCTTAATGATATATGAATTCATGATCACCAACGTTGATGTTATAATTAAAGTCTTTCAAATATGTTCGAAACGTTAACTTTTGCATACTTGGATTATAGCCACTCACTGTTCCTATACCTGTTATAAATTAAATCCAAATCGGTCACAATATTGTCTGGGATCTTTTTTTTATATAAATTATTGTAATAACAATAGATTATATTGAAACCTTGTTTTAATTTATTTATAATTAATTACTAAGTATAGAAGAGGATATCTCCATTCGGATTTATGATTACAAGAAAAGGTAAATAAGATCACGTCTATTAATTAAAAGAGTATCCTACCCTTCTTAAAGGAGGGAATGTGTGGTTTTAAATGACTTGATGAAGAATCTATTTTTTTTGAGGGGGTTAATTTGTATTATACATGAAACACGGGTTTGGTAAAAATTCCTATATCTATCTTTATCTTCCCAATCGCAAGTTTAGGTTAGTCTATAATATTAACTGAAGATACACAATATCTAGTAGTTGAAATTGTTTTATGATGGTTTTACCCTTCATGTTTTCAATTGTGTTTGATATCATTTTGCTAGCTAATTTTAGAATCGATATCCACTCGGTCGCCGAATGATCATATTCATCCATATATGCGGCTATCTAATTAAATATTATACTGTTTCAATTGCCGTTACAATACCGGTTGGAAAGTTCTAGAAATGAATATTTATCACCAAAGGTTTAGAGATCTATATCTATAACTACTATAGTACTGGGTATCCAAGTGTGACAGCGGCACCAAGTTGTATGTTTTAATAGAGCTAACGTTAACGTTAGTATTCTATTTTCGAATTTGAAAAGAAAAATATTCCAAATTGTTTGCATCAGGGAGATTTTAAATTATAATCGAGCAGAAAAAACAGCTGTCACCAAAGTAATTTAAATTAAAGGGTTTTATATAAAAATACCAAATATTAAAAACAAAAAACGATTGCAAAAAATTCTTTTGAATTTAAAAAAAGGATAGCCACCCTATTTTTATTATATCTCCTAAACTTATAATCCCAATTCCAATTACAACTATTGACGATTGATATGACGGAGAAGCGTCGGAGATATATCAAATTTTGATTTGTCTAGGGAAATTGGTTCACGACGTTAGCGGGTATTAATTCTATCTACACATTTAATAGCAAGCTTAAGCTTATGAAAAAGGTGTTCAGGAAGATCATTCGTTAATTGCTGATATATAATTATATAATTAAAATTAAAATGGGACATAATGAGATGCATAGCAGTTTTAAGCAATTTTATCTTCCAAAATTTCATCTTTCTTGGAACATTTATTAATAAGATATGTACGTTGATCTTTATTAATCTTTACAATTACGAGGTGATCTTTATATAGATGAATAATAACTACCGATTATATGTAAATAATTAAAAACTGAATGAAACATACTCATTTTTATGAGCTTTGAGACTACTTTTAATGTTTGTCGAAGCAGGAGTTCAATCGTAACAGCAGTACTGTGACAACAAAAGAATTCCAAGCAACTATTAACTGATCTTTAACCTTCCCGATAAACTGTGTGCCTACATTAATATTATGAGTATTGTAGATCGGCAAACCCATTTCCAAAGATCAAGCCCAAGTTTGTTTAAAATATCAAAAAAGGAGTGTTTTAATTCGACAAATCAACGATTTATTTACGATCTGGAAAAAGTCGATTTTCCCAATTGCAATTGCGAGATGCTTTTGCTTAAATGAAGTAAATTATAATTAAATAATTCATGTTTATATAGTTAAAGTCATGAGAATTATAAACGAACCTATAAAATTAAACAAAAAGACTCGTACCTTTCCTTCTTCTTAAAAATTTCTCCCCACTACTGACATTTCAAATAAATTAACCGAGTGCTGTAAACAACAACGAATCTCAATAACAAATTTAAAATAAAATAAATATTAGTACTTCAATTTCACTGAAAAAAAACCATTCAGAGAAGTCTTACAGCTGCATATTAAATATTTTATTTCATCCTTTCCCTCTCTTATTTATTTATGATTTTACTATACATACTCCTATCCATTTTTCTGAGTTACTTGGTAGCTTACACTATTTTGTTTCCATATAACCAACAACAAGAAAAAGAACCACCTTCTGAAAAAGAGCTGAAAACTCCCACTCCCACATCCCCCGGTCCCGAAATTGAAACAGAAACAGAACCAGAACTAGACATGAAGATTACTGAAAAGTGCCCCATTTGCCATAGAAGATTTACTGTGTCTATCCGACGGCACAATTGCAGGTAAGTTCATAATCTTCTTACCCCTTGAAATTTCAACTATATAAGCATATTAACTTTATTTTAGAAAATGTGGACGAGCAGTTTGTGATAATTGTTCCCATCACAAAGTCAATTTTATTCCCACAGGTGTAACACCAGATATCCAGTTTTTGGATGCTCCATTTGTTCCTCATAGAACATGTGATGATTGCATGGAGAAATATTTCATGGGAGAAGGTAAAATAAATCTAGTGGATGATCAGGAACCAAGCTTAGAAAGTAGCCACCGATTTCAAACATTAAATCCATTTGTTGGACATACAGGATCAACATCAGAATCTGAAGGAGATTCTAGTAATGATGATGGGAATCATATTCCTCTTGATGGTATTTCTGAACCTGATCTTGATATAAATCCCTTGATTTCTAAAAATCTAAATACAGCTCCTGTTAGTTATTTTGATGACATTGTAGAACATGATCATCAGAATTCATATGATTCGCCATCAATGTCACCTTTGGAAACCTTCCCCAGTATTGATCGTGATCACGATTCAGTTCGTGTCAGAACTCCCCCTGTATCCTCATATGGCATTCTAAATGAACCAGTTGTCAAACCTCGACTTTTACCAGATCCTGAGCCACTCACCACTATTCAACCACTTTTAGCAAAATTATTGACTATCCCTCCTCCTCTTCCTCCAAAAATCCCACAACGTCAACGTTCTCCTGCGGTTGCCGAGAGAAATTCAGATACTAATGAACCTGACTTTATTATACCACAACTAATTGATTCTCAACCTTCAACTAATGATTCTTTCACATCAGGGAATGAAAGAAGCACAAACTCAAGTCCCATTTTAAGCCGAAGAACCAGTAGCGATTCTGTTGATAAATCTTCCTTACCTGCCGCCCCAACTGCTGCATCCAATTATAAAGATCCCGTCAATGAACATCCGGTTCCAATTACCAAATATTTACCTAACAACAGGCAAGCAGATCTGAGGCGTAAATTAGGTGAACGGCCATATAGTGCTGATATTTCTTCATGGTTATTCAAAAATACATCATCTCCAGTATCTGAATCACCACCACCCGTAAATCTGAGATCTTCACAATTACCAAAGCGGAGAAGAGCATCCCATCTTAACAAAGCATCTAGACCGATGAGTGCTGATATTACAGGTTGGAGTAATTATCTAAATCAAAATCCAATTCCAAGTAAACTTGGTAAATCTTCAATATTTTCTGGAAATGGTTATACTACTAACCTTGATAGGTCTGGTGTAAGCGAGCATTCTAGTCATTCAAGATCAAGTTCACGTAATGGAAGTGCTGATAGTTTTAGAAAATTACAAGAACAAAAAGTTCCTTCACGGCCTTCAAGTG
Source organism: Alloascoidea hylecoeti (assembly GCA_001600815.1). NCBI lineage: Eukaryota > Fungi > Ascomycota > Alloascoideomycetes > Alloascoideales > Alloascoideaceae > Alloascoidea > Alloascoidea hylecoeti. The sequence goes on from BCKZ01000005.1 coordinate 896,793, forward strand.
GTGATTATAGTAGAAAAGAAAATTTGAAAGAAAAGGAAACTCATACTCGTACTTCTGATTCACTCATCCCAAATTTAAGAGAAAAACCATCAAGACCAGTTAGCGTTATCATTTCTCCATGGTCATATTCTAATAATATAAAATCGCCGATTTCTTCTCCACATGAAAATTCTGGTCCTCATAAGTCAAATGGTCAATTATCACCTCCTGATTCAACTGAAGCAGATCATAAACGAACAGTTAGTCCATTTGAAAAATTGTTAGATTCTTCAAAATTAGATTATTTTGGAAATATTGCTAATCTTACTAATCTTGCTAATCATGGAAATTATGATACTCGTGGGTCTGTTCCTAATTCTGATCCAAGACAACATTCAGAACCAATTATTCCAAATCCAGAATCAATTTTTGTTCAAAGAGTTGAAGTTGCTGATCATAATGCAGTTGAAAATTTTGATGATATTTCACTTGGCTCATATGGTAAAGAGAATTTAAATCCAAGGAATTATTTATATAATAATTTATCATCAGTTCCAGATAATAATTATAAAGATGTTACAAATATCGAGAATTCTTTTATCCCCAGAGGACGTGCACCACCTTCTGTAATCAATACTAATAATAAGAAATATGAATTATCATCTCCTATCCAATTACAAACAGATGCCACTACTTCTAGTAATCCACAACAGAATCAACAACAACAACGAGTGCTTCATAGAAATACTCAAATGGATGGAGTTAACCTTGGATCTGGTGAAAAGCCAATTCCATTTGAACAAATTGTGAGAATGATTACTGCTTCTAAACAAGCCGCGGAAAGAGCAGCACAAATTTCAAGTAGAAGAAATTCAATGCCTATTTTCACGCCACCTAGAGATCTCGATAGTAATGAAATGGATAACATTGATTTTGTTAGTTTATCCGATCGTAGGTATGATAATGAATTCGAACAAAACAATGAGGACACTACACAAGTTGCTCCATCAATCCTTGAAGGTCACATTGACGATTTTTCAGATCATTTTGAGCCTGAAGAGAACCAGAGTTTCACTATGAATGATAATTATCAAGATGGGCGTATTCGTTTACATGGAATTCAAGAACTCGATGAACAAACGGCGGAAACTTCAAATACAGCACCTGGTGAACCTGAGGAGCATGAAATTCCCGAGGAACATGAACATGAACATGAAGTTGAAGAAGTCGAGGTGCATGAAGTCGAAGTTGAAGATGTTGAAGATGTAGAGGAACATGTTGTAGAAGTACATGCAGTAGAAGTTCCTGAAATCGACAATTTTGCTGGACAGGATGTTAACGAGGTTGAATCTGAGGACCAAGAACAAAGTGAAATACAAGTAGAAGAACAAGCTGAAGTAGAAGATATTGTTCAACCACCAGTCGAGGGATTAGCCGAAGATTTAGAACAAATCGAAGAACATGAAGTTATTGAAGAACATGAAGTCATCGAAGAGCAAGAAGAATATCCTATCTCTAGCGATGGGCAAGAGGTTGAACGAATTACAGATATTCCTTCACAAACAGTTCCCGATACACAAGAAAATACTAGTTATGTTTATAGTGAAGATGAGTCTGATGATGATGAGGATCTGGTTGATGCTCTTGATAGTTTCTCTGTTGAAGAGACAGAAGAAGACCAAGACGAAAACCAAGACGAAGACCAAGATGAAGACCGAGACCAAGCGCATGAACAAGAACAAGAACTACAGCAAGAATTACCCCAAGAGCTAGAACAAGAACGGGAGCACGAGTCAGAACAAGAACAGGAACAAGAAGGAGAAACAGAACTTGAACAGGAACAAGAAGAAACCACTGAACAGCTTGAAGATAATAATGCAGAGGTCCCTGAAATAGAGAATGCTACGAGTGAAATGGATCTAGAAGAACCAATACAAGAGATTCACTGCCCTGTTTGTAGCAGGAGTTTGAATGAATTCTCCTTAGAAGATAAAGAAATTCACATAAATGATTGTTTATTACGCGGTGAAGCCGATCATGTTCCTCCTCCAGAAGAAACTCCCGCTGAATTAGTAGTAGGCGATGAAGAAAGTACTTGTCCGGTTTGTGGTAATATTTTAGAAGATTTATCACAAAATGAGAAAGAAGCTCATATTGATCATTGTTTGATGCATCCAGAGGCCATTTCATCTAATGAACAGTGGAATACGAATAAAATGATTGTGTATAACTACAGAGCTCCAAAGGATGTTGATAATGATTCTGGTGATGATTCTGAAATGGTAACCGAATGCGTTATTTGTTTTGAAGACTTCGAAGAAGGAGAAAAAGTTGGAAGACTTCAATGTTTATGTGTCTATCATTTGGACTGTATCAAGCAATGGTTTGAAAGGAAAGGAGAAGGAAAATGTCCTGTTCATGCTCCAAGAAAATAAAAAGTGAAAAGAATTGTTTTTTTTTTATTTAATTTTGCAAAATATTTAAAGAGCAAAATTTCCCATATGCATTATTGTATCTTCTAAAATATATATTATGTTTTTATTATTCTTTTTTCCCATTATTTCCTTTTTTGCATTTTGTTGTTTTATTTCTAATGTACTAACCGGTATATTTTTTCTTTATCACACAACATCTTTTTCTTATTATTAATTTTCTTAATACTTTTTCGCTATTCTATTATATTAATACTGATAGCTTAGTTTGTAAATAATACTCATTTGATTGATTGAAATTTGGGAAATGAGTAACCTTTGTTAATTAACGAGGATGTTTCTGTTTCTGTTCCGCATGTTTGATAAATTTAAAATTGACTAGTATTTCTTTTTGATTTATATTATTTATTTGATTTTTATTATATCATTATTGTTATATACACTTATACCCTTTTGCTTAAGCATAGTCAATTTCGACTTTTACATATACCAAGATAAAAATAATTATTTAGAATATGTTTTAAATCACGTGGAGTCACATGACCGTAGAATTTTTTTTCAGTAATTTTCATTTTAATCTGATTTTTCACTCTTCAACTGTATATAAATTTATAAAATGTCAGCAGTAATTGGTATTGCATTTGGAAACACCAGTTCCTCAATTGCTTATGCAAACCAGGATGGTAAAGTTGAAGTTATTGCCAACCCAGATGGTGACAGAGCCATTCCTTCAGTTATGTCCTATGTAGGACATGATGAATATCAGGGAGCTCAAGCCAAGGCCCAGCTTATACGTCACCCTAGAAGCACAATCGCAAACTTTAGAGATTATATTGGAAAGAAATTTGATGATATTGATGCTAGTGTTAGTGAATTCAGTGCACACCCTCTGAGTAAGGACGGTAAGGTTGTCTACAAAATTCCTATTACGAAGATCAACGAAGATGGCGAGTCAGAAACCATTGAGGAGGAAATCTCTGTTGAAGAGATTACTGCCAGACACTTAAAGACTTTAAAAGCAGCTGCTGAGGATTATATCGGAAAGCCAGTTGAAGGTGCTGTTTTAACTGTTCCAACTAACTGCTCTGAACATGAAAAGGCTGTTTTATTACAAGTTGCTAAATCTATCGACTTAAATATTCTTCAATTAATCAATGAACCAAGTGCCGCTCTTTTGGCTCACACCGCTTCCATCAGTGAAGAAGCACTATTGGAAGATAAGGTATACCTTGTTGCTGACTTTGGTGGATCAAGATCAGATGGTGCAATTATCGCTATTAGAGGTGGTATATTGACAATTCTAGCCACGTCTCATGATTATGAATTAGGTGGTAACAAATTAGATGATGCATTAGTTGAATTCTTCGCAAAGGAATTCGAAAAGAAATATAAGGCCAATCCAAGATCAAATGAAAGATCATTAGCAAAACTCAAGGCTGAATCTGCTGATACTAGAAAAACTTTGAGTAATGTCACTAGTGCCACAATATCTATTGATTCTCTTGCCGATGGTTATGATTTCCATACCACAATAAACAGAATGAGATTTGAATTAGTTGCAAGAAGTGCTTTAAATCAAATGACAACTTTTGTTGAATCATTAGTTAAGAAAGCCGACTTAGATGTTCTTGATATCGATGAAGTTTTACTTGTTGGTGGCACTTCTTTCACACCAAAGTTAGCTTCAAATATTTCATTTTTGTTCCCTGAATCAACAGTAGTTGTATCTCCATCTACAAACTCAAAAGCAGTTGATCCAAGTGAGCTTATCGCTCGTGGAGCTGCATTACAAGCTTCTATGCTCGAGCCATTTGATCAAGATGAAATAACTGAATCTTTACAGCCTGTTGTTGTCAATGCTTCTCATTTACAGAAGGAAATAGGTATCTTAGATGCCGCAGGAAAATTCATTTCAATTGTTTCTTTAGAAACCGCCATCCCCATCCGAAAATCAATTAAATTGAAGAGTGCCGAAACTAAAGGTGATTTACTAATTGAGATATATGAAGGTAAAAGAAACATTAAGATCACAAAAGTTGAGAAACCTGCCAAAGGTGAAAGTAACGATGATGATGAATCTGATTGGTCCGATGAGGAAGAAGAAGATGAAGAAATCAGAGAGAAGGAGATTTTACCTGGAACAAAACTAGGAGAATTAATTTTAAGAAACGTTGAAGCAAATTCAGTAGTTGAAATTGTAGCTAATGCAACTAGAGAAGGACAATTACACATTAGTGCAAAATCAGGTTCACAAGCTGTTCGTGGAGATATTTCTCCAAAATGAAGAGTTAAGAATGAAAAATAAAAAACAATTGTACTCGTTTACATAAAAAGGAGTTTCCATGTTATTTGATTGATAGAAAACGTATCTAATATAATTTTAAACTTTATATTTACTGTAATTTATTGAGCTTTTTCATTGACTAACCAACACTATGGCTATCATGATTATTGATTAATCTACAACTTATAATAACACAAGTCTAAAGTAATATCAGTATACAGTGAAGTCGATAAGTATGAAATGAAACTCGTGCCACAATACAAAACATAATAATTGCTTGCAACTTCAAATAATCTTTATATCTTATAGCATTTGTACTGTGTCTTCTGGAGCTCGAGGAAAGTATTTGGTTAGGTGATTTTTCGGCGCTAGGTGGAATTAAATGTTTGACTTTAATTCATTTGTAGGGAAATTATAATTCAACAAATTGTAGAGTGATTTCCTAATAACACAAAAAGAGGAGTAATAACACGTTCCTACATGGAACTTTTGTAAGAGATCTTTGATAGGATTCCCAAGGGTGTCATATTCATCCAACATAACACACCTACCCACAAAGCTGTATTCATGATAAAGTAGTTTCATGACAATAAAATAAAAGTATTGTAGTTTTATATATATATATATATATTCACCTGTTATACATATACATATGGCCACCAGCTTTATTAGTAATTCACCTCTTTCCTATTCTTAGATAGTTAAATAGTTAGTTATCTATCTATATAAGAAGAGGATTTTCCTCATTTTTCTAGGAGAACAATTTATTTCGACTACATATATTATCTTATCAAAGTAGATTCGATTCTAAACCATCAGCAATATATATAACATCATCGATCTGGAATCTCTTCAAAAAAGTATATTACAAGGCATGAACTATGATTATTAGTATTTTGTATCAGTCTTTCACAAACTACCTCATAAATTTGGATATCATGGATATAATTATTAAATTTTGTATTGTTCATGCATCATGTAGCTTTGACCCCGATTAGGTATAAGAAACATATTTTCATCAACTCATAAAACTTTATAAAGAGCGACACTTCATTCCCTTCACGAAAGGAATGTCAGTACAAAATTCGATGTCAAGAAAATCCGTGAAATTATTCAGAAACCAGTCACTGATTCTGTCTCATTTATTCTTTACAGTTCCAGAAGCTGGTTTTTATTAAAATACGTAGAACCAAAAAGATGCCACTGCTCTTGATATCGATCTATCAAAATCAAATAGATTGAATGAAAATGTACTATCAACATTCTTAAAGGTTCTCGATTACAATGAAATAAATTTGATTCACTTGTTTTAATATTAATCTTAACGTGTACTATGCAAAAAGTATATTTATCTAGATTTTATACAAAACTTATAATTACCATTAATTATAAATCATAAAACAAAACAAAACGTACCAAAATCTTATTCCCAATAATTAAATGATTATAAACAGTTAAATTATTAAAAATGTTTCAAAACTATACATGTATAAATCAATTGTAAAATCTAGTGTTAAAACTAGAGAGTGTCAGTCATTACAAATCATAAGTTATAAACGAAACTTCAATTCAAATTTCTGTATTCTTCCTCTGTATCACTTTCTTCAATACTTTCAGCTAAAGGAAAGTGAAGTTTACTACTATTTGAACTTCCAATGTTATAATAAATATCTTTTTCTCTATCTCTTGAAGATTCAATACTTCTAATACCAAAACCAATACTACCATTACTATTATTTGATTCTAAAGTATTTGATCTTCCTCTTCTTTGTGTTGGACTTCCATTTCCATTTCCAAGTAATGAATTTCTACTTCTTGAAGTAGTTAATCCAAGCATACTTGCAATATCAGGATTTGATTGTATTGCAGTTGATGTATCTTCTCTTCTATGTGATAAAATTGATTTTGGTGAATGATGACCAGATGAAACTATACCTAAACCTAAACCTGATGATAATCCTGTACCTGATGATGCTCTTGATCTTGTAGCAACCATTCTAATTTTTCCAGCTTGTGATGTTGATGGTATAAGTGGAGGAGATTTATTAATAACAATAGAATTTCCTGGTGATAATGATAAATGTCTTAATTTTGGAGTTATTGAAATTCTTTTATTTATTTTTGGTGTTGTTGATGTTGATGTACCACCAGATAATTTAAATGGTTTTATATCAATATCTGTACTTTCTGTACTTGTTAATGATAATGGAGTTTCAATTGTTTGTTTTGTTGAGTCATTTGAATCATCATTTATTACACTTATATTAAATGTTTCAATATCATTTTGATTTTGATTTTGATTTTGATATACATTTTCATTTTCATTTTCAACTGCGGTTGTTTTTTCTAAACTTTTTATTGTTGTTGTTACAGTTGTTGTTTGTAATTTTGAATTTATTGGAATTGAAATATGATGTTGTTTTCTAATTGATGAATTAATTAATTTTATTTTTGAAATTTCTTTATTTTCAAATGTTATTAATAAATCATTAAATAAATCATTTGTATTAAAAATAATTAAATCATTAATTAATGGTATTAAAACTTTTCTCTTTTCGATTAAATTATTATTATCTTTATTATTATTATTAAATCTTCTCATTAATGAATGACCAAAAATTGTTTGATTTGAAAATTTTTTAATTGACTCATTATCAAATTTTTTTAAATCTTCATTATAAAATAAAAAATTTAAATGTTTAAAAATTATATTTAAAATTGATATATTTATCCAACTTAATTGATAAAATGATTTTTTTAATAAATTTAATCTTTCATTATCATTATTATTGTTTATTTCTGTATTATAAATTTTATTAATTTTATCAAATATTGTAAAACTTATTACTGAATCAGGTAATTCTAATAAATATAAAAATAAAATACCAATTAAATATTTTAAATTTGAATTATTAAATTGTTTAAAAAAATTTAATGAAATTTGATCAATTAATTCATTATTATTACTTTCTTCTGTTGTTGATTTTGAATCATATTTATTTAAATCTTTTTGAATCATAAATTTAACAAATTTATCTCTTATAATATGAACTTTTTTCAATTCATTTGGTATAATATTTGATAACCATGCATTTTTGATTTCATTTTTAACATCTTCTTTATTATTATCATTACTATTATTAATTTTATAATTTAAATAATTCATAATTTCAGTTATTATTAATGGTATAACATTTGAAATATATTTATCATCATTATTTTTAATTAATTTTATTTTATTTTTATTATGTAAAATAATTAATTCTTCACCAAAACCAATATATTCAGAATGATTTATAATATCATCATAACCAACAATTTTAAATTCATCTTCATTATTAACATTCAAATCTTTAAAAGTATTTGAATTGGAAGGTAATGATGAAGAATCATAAAATTTTTTTGTAATTTCTAATCCTGTATTAAAACATCCAGTTCCTTTATTTAATATAAAATCATTTATAATAAATGATGAAGAAATAAATGATGATGATTTTAAAATTAATTTAAATTGATCTTCTAATTCTGATGAATTTAAATTATCTTTTAATATATTAATTAATGAATTAAAAGTTTTATTTAAAATTATTAATTTTTCATCATTATTAATATTAATTAATTCTTTTGTTTTTTTTAAAATTAAATTTGAAAATTTATTTTTTGTTGACTCTAAACCTAAATATAATGTATGATATGTTTGACATAAATTTTGCAATTGTTCTTCTTTTGAATTTAATATTGGAGTTTCTGGTATTACTGATTCTGTTAATGTTGAAGCAGTTGTTGTTAAAGATGATCTATTTGATGATGATGTTGATGATGATGATGATGATGAAAATGAAGAATCTATTGCTGAATCACTTGTTTCACTTGTATTAGAACTGAAAACTTCTTTTGTAGAACTAGTTGAAAGAGATTCATTATTATTATTATTATTATTATTATTATTATTATTATTATTAGTTGAATTAATTGTAAAGCATTTTTCTAACCAAATATATTTATCATCACTAACAATAAATTTATTTTTACCAACCGATAATTTTTTTAAAAAACCATTTTTAATTAAATCGTTACCAAAATTTTCACTAAATGATATTGAAATTGATTCACTACTTGATAAATTTAATAATAGCCATTGATGAATTTCATTTCCTGTTGATACATAATATGATGTATTAACAAATGGAATTTTTATAATTTGTTTTGAAATTGTTGATAATAAATTATTAAAAAAATTTGATAATTCTTCTTTTGTATATAAATGATTTGAAATTTCAATTAATTCAATTTTATTATCTTTTGAAGAATTTGAATTTTCAATTTGTTTATTAATTTTTTCTTGTAATTGTAATTGTAATAAATTTGATTTTAATTTTTTTTTCTCTTTTAAATTTAATGTTGTATCAGTTTCATTTAATCCTTTAATTTTTTTTTCAGTTTCTTTAACTAATTTATTTAATTCATTAATTTCATCTAATTGATTTAAAATTAATTCCATTGATGATTCAATTTTAAATTTATATTGATTAGTATTCCATTCATTAAAAGGTTTATAAACTTTTGAATATAATAATTTTGATGTTGTTAAATGAACAAATGATTCATCTGAAAAAATATCTAATAATGAATCTATTTGATTTCTAATTGTTCCTATGTTGTTATCAGGTTTAATAGTTTCTTTTATTTCTTGGTTTTTTTCATTTTCTTTTTGTGGTTGAGTATTCAAAGTTGAAGGAGTTTCAAACATCATTTTTTCAACTTCATCAATATCAAAGTCTTCATCGTTTAATTCATTTGTAGTTTTTTGTTTAGGAGTATCAATAATTTTCCTTGTTGAAGTTTTATCTTTATTAAATTTACTACTATTAAAGTTTTTATTTTTATTTTTATTCTTATTCTTATTTTTATTTTTATTTTTTTGACGTATACGTAATTCTTTTGTATTATTATATGATAGATCCATTAAACTATCGGAAATTTCTTGTTCATAATCTATTCTTTTTTTAATTAAATCCAATAGATTCTGATGTTGTTTATAATTTAATAAAAGTTGATTATGAAATAATCGAAAATCATCAATTTGAAATATATAATTATCAGTTGTTGTTTCGGTAGTAATAGTGTTAATTGAGGACATAATGATTTAGTTTATGACAGATAGAATATGGTATAAGCTGGAAAATAAAAATACAAAATTTGAAAGAGCAAATGATGGAGGAGTATGAAAAGTGAAAATAGAAGAATACAAACAAGAATAAAGATGAGCCTGGAGAATAAGACGTGAAAATAACGGAAGATAAGTTTAAACCACCAGAAAGTTTGAAACATAGAACATTCATTCACCAAAAGAAGGCGGTCTTTCTGGCCACGTGACTGGGCCAACCCACCTTACAAAACCAGCAGAGATTGAAGAAGCCCGTCTCCTGCCGAACAAACAGCACAGGGAGCCTCCAGGAAAGCTTGTGTAGGGTTGATCATAGCTATAGGCTTCATAGCTACATGTATGAGACTTTACGGTATAACGTCAACGCATTATCATAATTATTATAAAAATGCCTAGAAATCACCTACAATATTAGGGCAATTTATATAAAATTTAGATAATTAAACCATCTCTTCTGCTTTCACTTTTCCATCCAATGGACCTTAAAGCAACTGCTAGTGTATCTCTAGCACTTTGGACAACCACTTTTGCAAGACCTGCTCCTCGTTTCCTAACCCTTTTAATTGAACTTGAACCTTCATCATCACCACCATATAAATTACTATAATCATTTTCAAATTCTTTAGCATCTCGTGGTGTTAATGGTCCTTGATTTAAATCATTTGCCGTTGGTAAAACATTTTCTCCAGCACTTAAACTAACGAATAATGCAAAGGGTATAAACCAAACACATAATCCAAAAAATGAAGCAACTTGAGAAAATGATGGAGGACCGTTATGTTTAAAATTTGGATCTAATCTTTGTTCCCAAGTTGGTATAGCAATCGAATTAAAATATTTAAACCAAATATAATGATTTATTAAAACAAGTAAACATGATCCAATAAAAATTGGACTTGTTAAACTTATAAATGGGAAACTTTTTAAATTTTGATAATATATTAAATATGTGAATAATGAAAATAAACATAATTTAAATGGGAATGAATCAATTAACCATAATAATATAAAAATTCCTGATATTAAATATATTGATTGTGTTAAGACTTTTTTTGTAAGAACTGAATATTCTTCAACTAATTCTGAAATATAGTAAAGAGCAGCAGCTAATAAATCATTTTAATCATTAGTTATAATACGTGGCAAATATATCATATATTAATGTGAAAAGCTTACCTATAGCTAAAGTAGCAAATATAAATGCAAGAAATATTCCAATGTATGAAAGAAGTTGAAAAATCATTTTAAATTTTGATCGTTTTGTACCGTTTTAAACCTTTTAAAAGGAGTTTTTCCATTGAGAAACATAATAAATTAGCTATGTGAGTATTCTGAAATGTCACGTGATGCCGTTTATTAAGAAAATAAAAATATACTCATCATTTTTCATTCCTCAAATCTTTGTATTTTATACAATATATTATTATAAAATGAATATAAATATGTTGAGATTATCAACTGGAAGAAACATTATAAACCGCTGTTCTGGCTCAAGTTTATTTCTAATACGGAATATAAGTTCTGGCACTGTTATAAGACAATTGAAAAAAGCTCCTCCGATGGATTCAATGGCTTTTCCGTGTTTGGATAAATTGGATGATAGAACTGCTGAATTGACGAAAAATTGTTCTTTTAACTCAGGACCAGAACCATCATATTCGGATTCTCATGATCCTCCAAATTATCAAGTTTTCACTTCAAATGATCCTTTAATACTTGATTATGGCTCCGTTTTAAACTCTTTTAACCTTGCTTATGAAACATGGGGTGAGTTAAATGCTGATAAATCAAATGCAATTTTACTACATACTGGATTGAGTGCTTCATCTCATGCCCATTCAACAGAATTAAATAAAAAACCAGGATGGTGGGAAAACTTCATTGGTCCTTCTTCTGAATTCCCAATAGATTCTTCAAAATATTTTATTATTTGTACAAATGTTCTTGGTGGTTGTTTCGGTTCATCAGGTCCATCTTCAATAAATCCACAAACAGGTCAAAGATATGCAACTTCTTTCCCAATTTTAACAATACCTGATATGATTAGAGCTCAAAATAGATTAATTAAAAATCATTTTAAAATATCTAAATTATATGCTTCTGTTGGTGCTTCAATGGGGGGTATGCAATCTTTAGCATATGCAACTAATTTCCCAAATGAAACTTCAAAAGTTATATCTATATCAGCATGTGCTAGATCTCATCCATATTCAATTGCTTTAAGACATACCCAAAGAGCTGTTTTATTATCGGATCCTCATTATTCAAAAACAAGAGGGAATTATTATAATTCAATTCCACCACATACTGGTTTAAAATTAGCAAGAGAAATTGCAACTGTTACTTATAGATCAGGACCTGAATGGGAATCAAGATTCGGTAGAGATAGAGCAAATCCATTAAGAAAACCTGCTTTATGTCCTGATTTTTTAATTGAAACTTATCTTGATCATGCTGGTGAAAAATGGTGTTTAGAATATGATGCAAATTCATTTCTTTGGATTTCAAAAGCAATGGATTTATTTGATATGGGTATTAAACAACAAACATTAACTAAAAAGAATCGAAAAAATTCAATAATTTCACAAAATGATTTAGAAAATGAATTAGAAAATGCATTTCCAATAAATCCAATTGAAGAAACTCCTAGAGAAAAAATCCAACAATTAGAAAAAAATGATATTATAAATGGTTTATTACCAATGTCAAATTTAAAAACTTTAATAATTGGTGTTGAATCAGATATTTTATTCCCACAATGGCAACAAAAAGAAATTTCTGATACTTTAAAAAAAGGATCAATTTTACAAGGTGGTGATGGTTCAAATATAAAATTTGTTAATTTAAATCAAGATCAAAGTTGGTATGGTCATGATACTTTTTTATTAGATTTAAAAAATGTTGGAGGTGCTATTAAAGAATTTTTATAAATTATTTTAATTAGTATTATAGAAATGGAATATAATAGTTTTTGCATCATATATTTAAATAGCTATAGACGATTATATTTAGTATTAGTATCTTATAATGATATATTCAAACTAAGATTAAACTGAAAATTCACAAATATTACACCTGATATTTAGACATAATGATAAATTTTAACTGACGGTTATTTCTAATAATCATCATCAAGTGTACCACAAATGTTTGAATATTTAATGTCGCAAATTTAGGGAGAAATCGTGAGAAAAAAAAAAAGTTTAATTTTAAGATGGAAAGTAAAAAAAAAAAAGTATGGTTTGGTTTAAATTTGTTGTAGCTAAATTTTTAATTTTATGAACATAAGTTAGTCGTAAAATGTCCATATTTGTACTGCTTAAATGGACAACAAAAATTTAAATACCCAAAACAGAATACTGCACTAAAAATTTTCAAAAAGTTTAAATATAATATAGTTAGAGTTCAAAATTTGAACAAAGATTAGTATGCATAGGCACATTAATTTCCCTTTTTGAAATCCGTACTATTTACATTATTACAAACTTGCAAAGCAAACTACTTCACCAATAAAAAATTTTATCAAAGAAAGATTAAAAGGGTGGTATACCATTTTTCCCATTTACCAATAAAATGAATGATCCCAGATTAACTAAGTATGATTAACTAAGTATGATAAATTATCTCATTTACACAAAAGAATGATGAAGATAAAACAAATATTAACCCGAAACGTTTAGAAAACTATTCAGAACTTCAGAAATATATAGATGAGATGACTGGTCCTTATGACCATAATCCATTAGCACATAAAATTCAATTATTATTATATGACAATAAGACATTAATCGAACAAGGGGATAAAACTCCACCTAGAAGAGTTGAGGAAGAAGAAATCCCCACGTTATCAACTAAGGGTGAATCTCAATCAATCATAACTAGCGTCAAGCCAACAGAAAAGCGTTCAAGGTGGGATTCAAAGACACATTTAGAGCTTTAACCGGTAAAGAAATCAAGATGGGATTTTCAAGTACCACCTACTCAACAACAGTTAAAAAAAAGATCACAATGAGATCAAACACCTACAGTATTACGTGACACTCAAACCTAAGGAACAGTTTCCGTTATTCAACCTGGTACAACTGTAACAAGCCAAGCACCACATGAGATTTTATCAGATGAATGATTGAGTAGTATATTGCCTTCTGAAGGTTATATAATTGTTGAACCACCAACACCATTAACAGTTCCATCTGAACATATTGGGTTTCACAATAATAGAATGAATATAGAATACCAGAAATGAATATTCAAAATAGTGTTTTAAAATCAACAAGTTTTATGCTTATGCAGTAACACCATTACTTGAAGATGCTTTAACAGATGAAGATCAAGTACATCGACAAACAGCTGCTAGTGTTATTAATCATATGGCATTAGGATGTGTTGGATTAGGATGTGAAGATGTTTTCATTCATTTTTTAAATTTATTAATGCCTAATATTTATGAAACTTCACCTCATGTAATTGAAAGAATAATGAATGATATTGATGGTGTTATAAATGTTGTTGTTCTTGGTATTGTATTAGATTATATTTGGGCAGAATTGTGTCATCCTGCTAGAAAAGTTAGAGAACCATATTGAAATATCTAGATCCTAACTCCTATGATCCCAGTCTCTATACAGTTACTTTGTCGTATATAAATAGGTCCATACTTTCCCCCTTCTAATAAAGCTTTCAACTTGGTTCCTCTTTATAACCTTTACAGTATACAAAAGAAAAAATAAGTAAAGTTTTAATATAATATAATTCAAATGAGTATAATATTTCTATAGTCAAACAAGACTCTATTGGGATTTGTAGTAATCATATAATCATAATTTTTGACTTACTTACTCTTGATTCAACCAGATCTTTAAAAGACAATTACAAGCTTGTCCATAGGTAAAGGTTAATTATAGGCTTAGAGCTGATATTTAACATCGATCGATTGTGAGAATTATTATCCTACGATCTAGACTTATATATATAGCTTATAACATTCAAGTATTACACAGACACCGTAGACTCAAACTTATGTGTAACTAAGCGGCAATCACAATTAATTAAATATAGATATATAACTTATAGTTGCATAATTTTCAGGCTTTTTGCTATGAATTAATTACATCATGATTAATAGAACTATCAATTGTTAGATTTTATTGAATATTTCTATTAATTCTATATGTTTAGGCTTTTAAATTTTTTGTCTATAATTTATCCCTAAGGTTAATCATTGCTATAGGTTCACGTTTAAATAATATTAAATATGAATATTAATCGAACAGTAATCAAAAATCAAGCATATCAAATCTAGATGAATTTTGAGCTTGGTTACATATAATTTATACTATAATTACCAACTTTTAACTCAAGCGAAATTAAAACCAATATAAAAGAACGTTATTTTATCATGGTATTTATAATTAGTTAAGATAAAATATTACGACATTAACATTCATTATATTAACTGAATCTAATTAATGATATGATTAATAGGTTCTTTGTTAAAAATTAAGCAACACGATAATTATTACTACAAGACTATATAAATGGAGCTTTTTCCCTTTATTTTTGATAAATACAAGCTTTTCTCTTTTCTTTCTAACTATAACTGATTTAATCAAAAATATTTAAAGCTACTATTATTAAAATGATTGGTGAATCAAATCCTTTACAAAGAAATAACGAAAAGAATCTTCAATCTGAAGAACACGGTGGTAAATTAAAAACCCATCAAGAATCTAAAGGACATAACATTCAAACCGAAACTCATGGGGGTTGTGGGCCCGACAAGGTAGGTAATACTCATCAAGAATCCCAAAAACTCGGCGAAAACAAAGCTGAGTATAAATCTCAAGGGAAAATCACTGGAGATAAGAATCATTTAAAATCTGAAGGACACGGAGGTTAAAACAAAAGTCAACACAAAGCTTAGTTATAAGGGGGTCATGGGACAAATTAATTGAAGTTTGTTTAAAAATTAAATATTAATAACTGCTCTGAACCAATATTTTATAATAAATTTTAGTCTATCTTTCAAAAGTATTTGATTGCGGTTGTAGGTATATCAATGTAAGAGATAAAAAAAATTAAGGAAATATTAATGATTAAAATATTAAACTTGGATATATCATGTTATTTTAGTAAGTCTCCAACATATAATTTTGTATCGTTTCCAAAATATAAAATGAATGGGACTACGATCAATTCAATCCAATCAGGCTTTAATCATCCTATATGTAGGTTTAAATTAGACCTGTATTTAGAAATTATACAACATATTTTCACAGAGGAGCCCAACTTAAAATGTCTGATTTTCTGTGAAAGGTTAGTTTTAAGGAATCGTTGGAAGCTTAAGATATGATTCGTATATTGCAAATGCATGTAAGAATTAATAATTACCAAATATAGAAATTATACTTTACTTGCATTATATATTTAGCGGCCATAAATAAAAATATTGGTAGTATTTATGATCATTAATAGATATTATAGTTCACTCTACTTATTACTTATTATTTATTATTTATTATTGTATGGCTCGCTTGCAGAGGAAACGCACAAGATACTTTGGAGAAGAATCCTCATGATGAAGTTATGGAGCCATCAATGATATCCAAAATGTATATGCTCTACTTGAATGTGTTATCGATACTTAATCCGAAACCGCTCAGTTTTTAAAAGGTCTCAATAGACATTCAATTAACATAAGATTTATACACATTTGTTAGAGTGGCTCTTAATAGCGTAATCCATTCACAAAAATGATCCCATATTTAAGCTTAAGATTTATACGTTACTCTTATTCAATGAATTAAAATGTGTTCAACTTCAAGTTATGTGTGTATAAGCTCCTTCAAATATATAACGGAGCTTAATCTCCGGTTAAAGATATCGATAAGTATATTTTTGACTGGTGTTTATCTCATATTCTAATAGATAAACGATTATCTACGGAACATTAAACATTAAATAAGGCAAGAGGCAAGAGGCATTCTAAAATTAATTGAATAAATCGAACTTAGAAGAGACAAAATTCGGGATTATCAAAACTGTAGTTATAAGAATGTGTTACAATTGATATTCTTATTTGTATGCCCGATGGACTGAAACGTGGATTACGGCGGTACTGGACCTACTGCCGGTAATAATACGTAATCACAATTGACCCAACTTTTCTGCAAATTATACCTGATATTCTGTTGATTTCTTTACTTACTCTGATACACCAATATTATTATTTCGAGCTTTTTTCAATGATGATTAGAATCCTAGGTGTAGGTAGAATAATTGAGATCATTAAAAGATATTTAATAATGAATAATTTAAAACTGTAGACTCGTTTTCCTTGAACATATATTTCCCGAACTCATATTGGAAGCCCCATATTTCTGATCAACGGTTACACAATTCCATTACCATTTAAATGATCTACTGAGAATCATTGCAAAATTAAACTTAAAATTTACAATTTTGAAAGTTGAAATTAAACAAATTTTAATTTACGGGAAACCCTTTGAAGAGGAGGAGTAAAACGCCGCACTTTATAATTTTAAAAATGTCACAGTGATGGTTGTAATTTTAATATCGCGATCGTTGGATCGATCATGATAATAAAAGTTTGCAATTGCAAATGATTTCATGAATTCAAACAACATATTTTATATAATGAATTTTGATTTTGTATAATAAGATATATTGCGGATCGATTGGTGAGCCTTGTTCTGTATCATTCATTTTTGTTCTGTTCAATTGATGATGAATAGAATTTAAGAAGAAAGCCTCTCATATAACTAGCTTAAAAACCATGCATATGCATCAATCACTTTCAAATCCAACGTGCATGAACAAGAATAGAAACATCTCAATTACAATGTATATCTTCAAAGTAAGGGAAAATCCACAATAATTGTTATGTAGTTAATGTAAATTTTCCTATAATTATTACATCATCATCAATAGCAGTAACCCATTTGTTACTTCGACTGTGATTACCGATTTTGGTTTCGATATATCCGGGAAGTGATTTGCAATTGTAAACTCTGTAATCGATCTTAAATCATATATAAATAAAAAAGACCTGGTGGGTGATACTAATATTACTGGGTATACTCTTCAGTTATTATAAATACCACTCTTTATCCCCCTTTTCTATCTCTTCATTAAATCTCAATTGTAATTGATCTTATACACTTTTCACTTTTTTATTAAAAACTTATAAAAAACAACTCCAATTCAATAATGGGTAACTACGGCCGTAATGAGGATGATGACCATGGAAGACAGGATCTTTCTGAAGAAAGAGGTATTGGTGGTGCTTTATTAGGTACTGCTGCTGGTGGTGGTCTTGGTGCCGCTGCTGGTAACTTCATTGGTCAAAAAACTGGCTATAAGAAGGAGGGTTTAGCCGTTGGCGGTGTTGTTGGTGCTCTTGCTGGTGCTGCTGCTGGTTACTTTGATGATGATATCAAAGAGGGTGTTAAGCATGGTGTCAATAAGATCAAACATCATGGTGATGATGATAATAACGGCGCCAGAGGTTTTGGCGGTGGCCGTGGTGATGATGACAGAAGAGGTGGATTCGGTGGTGATGATGACCGGAGAGGTGGCCAAGATAAATTTGGAGGTAATGATGACAGAAGAGGTGGATTCGGTGGTGATCATGAAAGAAGAGGTGGATACTAGCTTATGGTAATAATGACCGTCTTTTTTGACTGAGTATAAAAGTTATCTTATATGTAACTGAATTTAAATGAAATGATATTGAATTGTAATACAATTGATGTATCATTAATTTTAACATTGTGTTCTGTAATTATAATAGAAGCAATGTTTCTCGTTTGACAGTAGCAGTCACTACCTATGTGTTTATCTTATAAAGTATTCAAGAAATGGTCGAATACTTAATTCAAATTGTGGCCGTATATTAAGTGTTTGTTAAGCAGCGGAATATTTATGCATGAAATGGTCTAATAATATGTTGAATCAGTGATCGAATATTTAATCTATTAAATGGCCGAATCTATATGCATCATATAGTCGAATATAATTACATCACAGGGCCGAATCTGTAATTTAACATCTGGGCTAATATATCGGCCAACAAGTGGTCGATATTAACGCAGTATAGTGTAGAGTAGAGAGAATGAATCGAGGGTGATACATATTGTATGAGCCAGAAGCTTAAAACTAAAAAAGTGTTCCCAAGCACTTTAGAAAAAATGGAGAAGGCTTTGATGAAAGAATGAGATGATTTTAGTCATGAATTGGTGGCTACATGAACGAAAGCTTTAATTAAGCAAAATGGGACCCAGACAAAATATTGAAAAAAAGAGCTTTTATTTGCTTTGCTTATTAAATACTACATATGGGGTAATTGAAGTTTGAAATCAATATGTAGGTGGTTGAGCTTATAAATATAAGTTATAAAAAGCTGGTAAAGCTTTAAGTTTATACATTTCTGAACTCTAATCAAGTATAATTTTTTGAACATTTTAGAAATCGATATATCGAAATCTGTTTTTTATATCTTTGTTGTTCATTTAACCAATACAAATATGGACATTTTGCGACAAGTTTAAGTTCTTATAAAATATTCAAAATTTAAGTATAACAATTTCCTCATAGATTAACATGTTTTTCTTGCACTATTAGTTTGCTAAAATTAGAGATCCTCTGAAACATTTTCTAAGTGGTAGCATATTTTTTAGAATTAATTACCTGTTTAATTTATATCATCTATTATTTATAAGTTATGAGTTCTTATAATTAATATGATCATCTCAATAACTACAAAACCCTTTAATGGAAGATAAGACAAGAAAAAGAATCTAGACCTTTTAAGATGTAGAATATTATTTCTTTCCCCCTAATGAATTTATAAATATTAAATACAGATGATTTAACATATATGCAGGGATATCAATCGTAATAATAGTTTCCCACAAAATTTAATTGCAACAAATCAACATATAAACTCACTATAATATATTTTATAATTAAATATTACCTTATAACTATTAATTAAGAGTTTTATTTATATTCCTTGATATATCTTAATTAAATAACCCCATATTTCAATATTCAATTTAATAGATTGCTTTTTGTTGTGGTATTTAGCCGAAAATAGCTACTTAATCAGCCTGAATGAATCAAACAATAGGAACCATATAATAAAACTTTAGATAGATGAATAGTTAATTGATATCATAGCTCAACTTTTAAATATTTATACTTTTAATAAATCAAACTCACAATAGAACAAGATTATATTCATCAATAGTTTTAAGTATTTAAACATTCATGATCAATGTCATGAATAAAAATAAAGTGAGATGTTATTATATCATATGAATTTAAGACCTTAAATTTTATTAATGTTAACTGAAATTGTGGGTAATCAAAGCATATAGCTAGCACCATAGATCTAGTTAGTTATTTAACAAATAAGGAAAGTTGTATGGTATGACCATGTTATGCTCATCTGTTGTAGAATTTCAATTATACGCAGTAGATCGCGTATTACATTAATATTGTTGCAATGATCTAGATTCTCTATTCAGTTACTTAATCAGCATATCTATAGCCAATTATAATTAC
Source organism: Alloascoidea hylecoeti (assembly GCA_001600815.1). NCBI lineage: Eukaryota > Fungi > Ascomycota > Alloascoideomycetes > Alloascoideales > Alloascoideaceae > Alloascoidea > Alloascoidea hylecoeti. The sequence goes on from BCKZ01000005.1 coordinate 917,242, forward strand.
TTAAGAACATGTTCATTCACATATAATTTTTCCATGATATTCTATCATTTTGGAATAATTATAAAATATAACGCTTTATTTTATATTAAATTGCAAATAGAGTTATATTTATTTGATTACAATTTACAACTACCTTGATAAAGCCATTTCTATTTATAATAAATATGGGATTATAATTAATTATAATAGGTTAAGCCATCCGCTTGTTTATTGGTTTAAATAGTTATATTCATAATCCTGAATCCTAATTATCAACTGCAATTTGGAATATTATGTCAATTTATGTGGATTAAAGAAATATACTATCATAATATACAAAAACAATAACAAATATTAATTACAAAAGTCAAGGAATTCAAAGATACAAGATAATGGATAATTACAAAAATTCAATATCAACAACCAAAAATAAAAACAACAATTAAACAGATTTAAAAATATGACAAAATAAAATTCATAAGATGATCATGAAATGACAAACAATTCAAACAATATATGTAATGATATAGATTTTATATCACACCAATATTGCAATATAGGATCAAGCGCTATACTGATCTCTCTCTCTCTCCATAGTTATGTTATAAACAGTATGTTATTATATACATATATGCAAGTTTTTGCATTATTCCTTTTTATGATAAAATGTTAAATGTATAAGAGTAGTATAACTAGTGCTTTTCCTTTGGATTCCTTTCAGTAAGAACTGTAGTATGTAAAGATTTGATATATTTGTAAGCTTTATGTTCGGCTTCCGGTTGGGTTTCATGATTTATACGTTGATTATATTGATCAATTGTATACTGTTCGAGGAGCCTTAAAAAATCGAAGGTCAGCTATGCATATTATATAATAAATTGGGGACAGACATACTTTGAGTATACAAGTTTTTGTTCTTTATTGATATCATCTGGACAAAACATTTCAAGTATAAATTTTATAGATGGAGAAAGAAAAAAGGAAAAAACGGAGGACTCTAAAGGCTTTTTATAACCCTGAAGGATAATCGCAAAATAACAAATAAAAGATCTAGAGCACCATATGATCAGTATGTTAATTATTAATATGATCTAAACATGCAAGTACGATGGAAAACAGTGATCCTTCACTTACATATAGTCAGCCGTGCGGTAAAAATAGAATATCCATATTATTATAATTGTTATAAAACTATAAAAACAGTGCTTTCTTCCTTATTTTTTTTTTCTTCTTCTTCTTGTTTTTTTCATATCACTATCAAATATAACGTCTAAAGTAAATAGGCAACATGCTTTTCAATGACCCCAACAAACAAGAAAAATTCCTTCAATACTCTCGGTAAGCCAATTGAGATCACTTAATCTGAATAAATGTCAAATTGCAAATTCAAAAATAGATTAATAATACATATCCATATTCTAATACTTATACATATTTAATTAGTATCCTCCAACAACAGACGCAATCTCAATATAACCAAAGAATAGATAGCGATGCCAAATCCCGTTCTGAAGTTCTGGCCCTTCCTTATTTGAAGTCCTTAAAAGCAACTGTTATTGATCAGGGTAAAAATCCAAAAAAGAAGGCTTAAAGGAATAAAGATGTCCCTGTACATATGATAAATTATGGTCATATATGCACGCGCGCGTGCTATATATTAGTCTATAACTTATAACTACTTGAATAACCGGTTATAGATGGAGTCTGAAGTTGGGATTAAGTAACTGGAAGAGTTGTTGAAGAAGTATTGTCTATTGAGTAACACGTATAAATTTCTGCCAGTATTACAATTGTGTTTTTAATGTTTTTGAGTTGAATAGAAATGTGTCATGTAAGTTATAGCTATTTGAACCTCATTATAGATATAGATAAGATTGTACAATTATAAGTCATGATGATGTATTAATATTTATAACTTCGAGTTCTTTATATCACCGACCTACAGTATAAGCAGCCATGTAAGACTTGAGACATATTATATAATATAAAGTTCATTGTGTAATTTCGATTGAGAAATTGAGGCTTAAGCTGATAAACATTTTAATTCTTTTCAGGTTTTTATTTAATTACGTAACTTTATAACATATACGAATATCTAATTATAATTAACATGTATCCAATAAATAATTAGTAGCTGTTTGCAAATCCCAATTAGCATGTTCTAAAGCTCTTAGGGAGTCCGCTTTAGAAAATCCCATTCCAATCAGTTGTTGAAGTGGTTCTGAATGATTTGAATTTGGATTTATTCCGTCCCGTTGGAATTGATTTGGGGATGTTTTTATTTCTTGTGGTGTTATTGTGTTATCCCTGTATGTAAATGATGTCCGTGGCGTTGGTTTAGAATAGTTAGAATATGATGTGACACTCGGACCGGTGTTTAAGTTGTTAGGTCTAAAGGTACTCGGGCGCGATGTCTGCTGTTGGTCATGATATTGTGCATTATTAGATCTCATGATTGTAAATGAATAAGAAGATGTGTCCTGTCTTGGATTAGCATTAGCAAGTGGAGTATCAGGCGCCGTACGTGGTGAAGGTTTGTAGTTAGTAGTTTGTCTAGTTACTGGCCTTGTTGCTGTAGATGCCATATATGAATTTTGCCTGGAACTTTTAACCGGCAGCGGAGTCTTCGGTTCTTCATTATTATCATTAATACTATTTTCTGAATCCAACGAAAATTTAAATCTTCTTGGTCCTGTTGTATACGTAGTTGAGGGGGCCATTTTTGGAAAACCATTTATATTTCCATTTCCATTTCCATTGTCATTTCCACTTGTACTGTTCATTTGTGCTCTAGATCTTGTTCTAGATCTAGCACTTGAAGAAGGAACCACTAACACTGGTGCGGGGATTAATGAAGATTTCGGGGAAGTAGTAGATCCCTTTGGGCTAGAACTCAATTGTAAATCTGATAATACATTTTTAGTGGACGGTTTAGGAACACCACCAATTGATACTGGGTTCGAATTCCAAGGACTTCTTGATAAATTTTCCCAACCTTCGGAATCTTCGATTTCATTTGACAAATCAGTTAATTTAAATCCATCATTTTGATCATGATCAACTTTTAATGCACTTCCAAGTAATTTTACCATTTGAAATTGTTTAGGTTTAGATTTGTCACCACCATCTTTTTTGTCATTTTCATTTTGAAGATGACTAAAATTAGATTCTTCAGATTTAAATGGTTTATTTAATGAAATTTTATTTGTTCTTGGATTTATAGAATTATTATCATCCGATCTTTTTAATTTTGATTTCCCACCTGCATCTTGATACAAATCATCGTCATCTGTTATATCAGAAGCGGTATCTGTATTTGGAACATTCCCTTTAATATTGCCATTGGATCTTTTACTATTACCAGCACTATAATTTCCAAATAAAGCTGAAATATTTGTAAATTGAGTAGTATTGTTAGAGGTTGTAGCTGTTGATGGCATCTTTCGATGTTTTGATAATGATTTAGCATGTTGACGTAATAATTGTGTGTTATAATTATTATTATTAATGTTGTTATTATTACTGTTATTTTGTGCTAAAGGTTTCATTTTTTTAGGTAATGGATCATTTGCCGTACTATCATATCTACCAGGTATTTTTGATTTTTCATATCGACGATTCATATCATAATATTGTTGTTGTTTTAATATTTCTTTAACTGCTGTAAACTGTATTTGTGATCTAGTAGCTGCTGCTGCTTTTTCATCATCTTTATTTTCCTTTGCATCATCATCACCTGTAATACTATTATTAATATTATCAACAAATTTAAAATCAATAAATGGTTTATGTGAATCATTTGAACTAAATGCAAGTCTTGATCTTGACCTTTTAAGTTGTCTTTTTGAATTTGAGTTTGAATTTGAATTTATACTTGTTGTACTTGCATTTGAATGTTCATTATCTAATGGTGATTTATTTGTAATTACAATTTCTTTTTTATAATTAGTATTGTATGGATCTATTACATTAGAAGAATCATTTGAAGTTAGAGTATCAGTAGAATTTTTATTCTTAGAAGTATCTTTAGGTTCAGTTGTATGTTCTTTAGCAGATTTATTTAAAAGTGAACTTGCTGCTCTTCTTTCTGCAGCTGTTGTAAATATCATTCTTCTTTCTTGAATATCAGGTGTACTAGTAGAATCAGGTTTTGGTAGAGAAATATTGTATTTATTATTTTCAATATTATTATTAGAACTGAGATTGATTTTTGAGACTGACTTGGGGGTTGAGTTAGGCTTACGTGAGATGGATGATCGAGGACTTGCTCTTGAATTAGCACCAGACGATCCCATCCATAATTCGGAAAGTCTGGCTACAAGCGATGAAACTGGAGATAAACCTCTATCTGGTTCCAGAATTGATTTTTTAGTATCATCGGGAGAGGTAATTGTGGGGCTTTCATTACCGCTAGGGGAAGACTTTCCTTTTGATTCATCATTGTAATTATATTCATGATCAGCTATAGATTCAGAAATTTTAGAATTATCTTTATCTTTTTCATTTTGTTGTGATTGTAATTGTTCATCAATTGAAGAGATTTCTTCATTTAAAGAATTAATATTATTTGATAATTTTACATTTTCATCTTTTGAATTTTTCAAAATTTGTTCTTTTAATGATTTTTCTTGTTTTAATTTTTCTAAATTTTCTTGTTTTAATTTAATTAAAGATGATTCTTTTAATTTTAAACTTTCTTTTTCAATATTTGAAATCTTTAAATCATTTTCAATTAATTTTAAATCATCATTTAATTTTAAAATTTCATCATCATTATTTTTTTCATCAATAATTTTTTTAATTTCATTATTTAAATTATTAATTTCATCATTTAAATCATTTAATTGATTTTTTAAATTTAATTTTTCATCATTTAATTTTGAAATTTTAAAATTTTTAAAAATTATATCTTCTTTAATTTTTAAATATAATTTATTTTTTTCATCATATAATGATTTTGATTTTTTTAATTCATTATTTAATTTTAAATTTTCACTTATTAAATCATTTAATTGTAATTGTTTTTGTTTTTGTAATTGAATTTGATTTAAATTTTTTTTAATTATTTCATTATTTATTATTGTTGATTGATCTTTTAAATTTTTTAAATTTTTTAAATTCATTATTTCAGATTGAGTTTGATTTTTAATTAAATCAAGTGATGAATCTCTTTGATGCTGATTATAGTCAATTGATAGAGTTTCATTGTTATGAAGGTCTTCATTTGTACCAACATCAATATAACTAAGTGCATTATATTGATTTAAATATGGCAATTGACCAACAAATGAAGTTCCTAAAGGATGAGGTTGTTGTATACGAGGTTGAGATGGAGCAGATGATGAATATTTTGAAGCAATTCCTGCAAAAGGTAATGAATTTGATCTTTTACTAGCATCTTTCAATCCAAAAGTTGTAAATGGAACTTCTTCATTGACTATAGGCAAAGAATTTGAATTTGTTGGAGTTATTTCATTATCATCATCAGATATAGCAGTAATAACTGGAGGTTCTTCATTAAAAATCTTTTTATTACCATCAATTATTTTAAATTTATAATTGGGGTTTATAGGAGAATCAGGATGAATTGATTCAAATGATTCATCATTTTCATGATCATTATTATAATCATTATTTGGTAATTTATATTTATCACTAATTTTCTCAAGTTCATCAATAGAAGCAGCATCTTCAAACTCATCATCATCATTATCATCGTTATCATCATTATAGTTACTATCGCTATCACTATCATTATCACTATCATCATCCATTATAAATATTTCATTTTGTAATTCATTTGGTAAAAAATCAGGTAACTCCAAACCATCTAATCTTTTTTGAATTAACCACATTGCAATTGAAAATTCTTTTTTTGTAAAACATGCAACATAGTCATTATTTTTTCTCAATTGTTCTGTTAAATCTGATACAGATAAATCCCAAATAATTGATAAATCATCTTTATCTAAAGTTGCATTTGATAAGAAATTTGCAACTATACTTGGAGTTAAAATACCTAAATTTTCAGTATCTAATGAATCAAAAGTTTTATCATATTGATGTTTTTTTGCTATTGGGATTGACCAATTTATATTATGTTCAGTTTCTTTATCGTTTTCATTTTCATTTTCAGTATCATTAGTTCCAACTTCAATTTCTGTTACAATTTCAGTATCAGTATCAGTATCAGTATCTGTATCTGTGTCACTTTCTTCATATTCATCTCCATCTTCATCTTCATCTTCATCTACTGCTTGTGATTGTGAATGAGTTGTATAAGAATGATCAGTTCTTGAATCCGATATTGATTCATTATCAGAATGATCGTCATCATCATCAGAATCATCTAAATCAGTCTCTTCCGTAATCCTAACTTTATCAGCCAATTCATTATAAAATTCAGGAGTTAATTCATCAGGCAAAAATTCCAATAAACCACTTGATAAACAATCAATTAAATGCATTGATATAATAAATTCAATTTCATCTAAATTTTCACTTTTATTGATTGATGATAAATCCCAAATTTTTAAACAAATATCATTTGATAAATTTAATTTTAATTTCGCTTTTTTATAAATTACTTCATCAGCAATTTCTTTTGAAATAATTCCATCATTTTCAATTGTTTTAAACATTTTCAAAAACCTTTTAACATCATGATTTGTTATAGAAGGAATTGTATCATTATCAATTATATGTGAAGATTCTGGTTGTGTTGGAACTTCGATACCAGAGAAACGAGCAAGAGGGCCAGCTAGATCATAATCACCATTAGTTATATAAATAGATATACAAAGATATAATGATAACTTACGGGTTTCAGCCAAAGCTGGATTTAAAGAATAACCATTTTGAGAATAACCAATTAATCTCATAATAATGCAAAAACCAGTTGGATCAATAAATCCTTCATCGTTTGTATTTACATATTCAAAAATATCATTTAAAATGGAAGGATCTAAATTAGATACTTTAAATAATTGATCATTTATGATTTTAGTTGAAATCAAACCATTTCCTTGAGTATCTAATTGAGTAAAAATTGAAGAGTAATATTGATATTCTTGATGAGTGATACCTATTTTATTTGTTATTAGTTTTGGTGTAAAAAAACTTCCAAATTATTGAAGATCATAATTAAAGAAAATGATTAATACCTTTGGGCTCGAAGGAGTTATATATACTCATAATTTCAATATTAATATTAATATTTTCTGTTTAGTATTCAAACAAGGAAATGAAAATGAAATGAAAATGATAATAAATAATAGATAATAATTTTAAATGATAAATGATAAAAGTAAAAATAATCAAGAAAAAAAGGAGGTTTTGAAAGGATTATATAAAATACATAATAATATAAAATAATTAATGCTGTTGAAACATAATAGTTTTGACTATATAATTATCTAAGACAAACCTCCTGATTTTTGTTTATTTCCGTCATCTCTCCAAAAACTACCATCTATATAATTTAATATTTACATTTTTCATAATTATTGATCGATCCCACTTAAATGCATTGTTTTCAAGGCAATATTATCATTTTCTGTCTGCAGATCATGATCTTCAGCATCTTCTTCTTCTTCTTCTATATTTTCACCATGTATGTGATTATCCGCTTCCAAATCAAAATCAAAAGCATTTTCATCTTGTAAAGAGGTGTCCATTTCAATCCCACTGGTATTTGAAATTGAATGTAAAGATGAGTATTTTGATTTACGACGACGGTCTAACATTCGTTTATGATACCATGCTGATAGAATAAGTCCTAGCAGAGATCCGATGATATTTGCCTTTTAGTTGTTAGTTTGAGGTTTGTAATTGTATTTCAATTGTAGCACATACCAATATATCCCTTGGATCGAATGTGCGATACTAAATTGTAACAAAAGATGTAAATGTTAGTAAATATTTGTAAATAAATATCCAAAAGAATTACTTACAGGCACAAGACCTTGTATGAATTCGGATACTATGGAACCAAGCAAAGTAACAACCACAAAAGTAATATTTCTGACTTTTCTTATGCTATTTGTATCTACAATCCAGTAGAAACAGATTGTTACAACGAAAAATGCCACAAAATGAAGAAATTTGTCATTTGGTAGTTCAACTGAAAATTTCCCTAAAGCGAGATAAGAAAATAGAAATAAAAGAAGAATGAAAGCTATAAATAGTATTATTGTTACTATAATGTAATAATCAATAAATATAAGTATAAATATAATTCTTTACTTACTGATTAAAACAGGTTTTCTTAATCTCATTTGTTTATTGTTATTATATAGATATATCAAGTATGAAAGTTTAAGGTGTGAGCAAAAGATTTAAATTTAAATTCAAATGTGTTTGTGTGTGTTTGTGTTTGTGTTTAAACTTTTGAACATTTTTTATCATCACCAAATTTATAAATTATATAAATGTCAACGAAATATATCAAATATATCAATTATGATACTAAACTAATATCAAGGGCTTTTTCAACTACAAATTACAATTCAAATATCTTATCACAAACAGTACCAAACAATTTAAAAAATATAAATCAAATAGTTAAAAATGATATAAAAAATTTAAAAAAATCATCAAAAACAATTCAAATACCAAAAGAAAAACCTACTGATATTAAACAATTCAATTATGAAAAAGATTTTGTCATAATTAATTCAAATGCAAGATTTCCTAATAAAAATAATAAATCAAAAACAAATGTTTATAAACCTCCTTTAAAAGGATTACCAAGAATACAATTACCTGGTGCTCCATGTATAATACAATCAAATTATTTACCACCAAGAGAAGATAATTTATTAAATGCTGCAAATACTTATTTTAAAAAATCTGATATTAAATTTGAAGCAAGTTATTTAAAATTTGAAGATTTTCCCAATGAAAATTTAAGACAGGAAGTTAAAACAATAATTGATGAATTTGGTATTGATTATGAATTTGATAATCATATTTTAAAAAAAATTAAAAAATCAAATATAATAGATTTACCAGAAGTTGTTTTATTAGGTCGTTGTAATGTTGGTAAATCAAGTTTAATTAATGCTTTAATTGAAAAAGATTTAGCAAAAAGTTCAAAAATTCCTGGTTTTACAAAATTTTTAAATTGTTTTAAAATTGGTTCAAAATTTAAATTAATTGATACTCCTGGATATGGTAAAAAAGGTAGAATTGAACAAGGTATTGAAATAATGAATTATTTAAAAAATAGAAAAGAATTTAAAACTGCTTTTATATTAATTGATTCAAAAATTGGTTTAATGGAAACTGATTTACAAGTTTTAGGAAATTTAGAAAATTTAGGTATACCTTATCAAATTATTTTAACAAAAATGGATAAATTATCAAAAGAAGAAGAAATTAAACCAATTTTATTAGATATTTGGAAACAAATTCATATTATTAATTTTGGTGATAAAAAGAATTTAGCATGTGGTGAAAAGATTATAATGACTACAACTCAAAGAGATAAGTCTGGGAAACTTGGACCTGGTTTGGCAAATATCAGACTTTCTTTACTTCAAAGTTGTAATCTTTTTAATTCTACAACAATTTCTAAAAGAACAAAATTTCGAAATATAGTCTACTAAATATTAAATATAATAAGTGAATTAATTTATAATTAAAATCGACCACGACCACCAAAACCTCCTCTACCACCTCTTGATCCTCCTCTTGGACCACCTCTAGATCCTCCTCGGCCGCCAAAACCTCCTCTGGATCCTCCACGGGGTCCTCCACGACTACTGAAACCTCCTCTTCCACCTCTTGAAGGTCCACCTCTACCACGACTTCCACCTCTTGGTTTAGATACTTTTGAACCAGCGGGTGCTTTTGGTTTTGGTAAAAATCGATCAATTGGTAATAATTTGTCTCCACCAATATAAAACTTATCTCCATCCTTAAAACTAGTTGCTTGAATTCCTTCGGTTGGTTTAACTGTGAAGTAAACTTCATTTAAAGGTCCTAAAATTTCATCAACTTTTCCAACTAATGATTTATTTTCAAGATAAATTGGAGCATTAAAATAGGGAACTTTGGTATTTATTGAACGACAAACAATATCTCCTTCACAAGAATGTAAAAAGCTTCCCATTTCTAAATCAAAAATTGGTAAATAATCAGTATTTCATATAAATATAAATATATATTCATTTAAATCAAAAAAAAAAAATCCTTACCTAAAACAGTATCTGGAGGACCTTGTTGAAAATTTCCTCTTCCACCTCCAAATCCACCTCTGGAACCACCTCTAAATCCACCTCTTGATCCTCCACGGGGACCTCCTCTGTTTCCTCGAAATGACATTGTTTGTTATATAATTGAAATAAATTGAAAATTATCAGAAAGTTTTTTTTTTTATTTCGATGCGATGAAGAAGCGAAAAATTTACCTCATCTGTGTATATTTCAGAACGAAGGAATACCACTTTTTGTTTACTTCCACTACTTTCGTATTTCTATTTAAATTTATGTTTATTTATATTCATTTATTTTTATATTTTGATAAAGATTTATATAAATAATGCCAAGGACTTCATCTAAGAAATCTGTTGGTATAAAAAATGATATTACACCATCTGATCAAATCTTAACACTATCAAAAAAATGGAATAAACAAACAACACGAAAATCAAAAGCAAAACTTAAATATGAAGAGAAAGTTGTTATTGAAATATTTAATTATATAAAAATTGACGATAGTAAAATATCAAATGAATTATTAAGTCAATTGGAAGGTTTGGAATATTTAGAAAAGTAAGTTAAGGGGTAATATTTGTTTATTATTATGTTTATGAATTAACAAAATATTATATTTTAGATATCTCTGGCCATTTTTTCATGAAGATGTTACAAAAGAACATATTTATTCAATTGTTCTAATTTTTTTAACCAAATCTAATGATGAAGTTCCGATATGGGATTTATTAATTACAGAAGAAGATAATAATAAATTTTCATTATTTTTTACAAGATGTTTATCATTAATAACATCACCATCATCAATAACAACAATATTTGAAAAAACTTTTTTATTATCATTTATTTCATTAATTTTTCAAAATATTGATATACCAATTTTAAGAAAAGAATGTGCATCACTTGTTTCAATATCAATTTGGAATTGTTTGAAATATAATTCAATACGTGATGATATTATTTCAAAAAATCAAATGTTAAAAAGAATGTGGAAAAATTCAAATAAAAAATTTGATTCATCAATTGAAGATAAAAAAAATCTTTTAATATTTTTAAGAGAATGGTTTTATAGACTATTATTATCATTTATGAATGATATTTCTTTAAAAAATCAAGATAAAGAAAAAGAACAACAATTAATTTCTTATGGTGAGAAATTAATTGAATTAATTATTGATATAATATCCCAATTACCAACAAGAAGATTTACAAATACATTAATTAAACATTTAAATTTCATTACAATTTTAAAACTATCAAATATTTATAAAAATCCTTTAAATTCAAATTTTATATTTAAAGAATTAATAACATTATTAGAATATTATATTTATTATCCAGTTAATGATTTTACAGGATTATTATTAACAAATGATGAAATTAGATTAAATTATTCAGTTAAATTATTAAATTTACAAAAATTATCATTTACAAAAGAAATTTATAAAAAAAAATTAACAATTTTATCATTATCAAATTTTAAATCATTAGAAAATAAAGAATCTTTATTAGATATTTTAAAAAATTTAAATGATGATGAATTAAAACAACTTTGTGAAGATTTAAAAATTTTACATACTTATAATGAAAATAATAATAACAATAACGAAGAAAAAGGTTTAAAAACAACAAGAAATATCATTGAATTAATTTTTATGGATTATTTTTTTAATGATAATAAAACTATTTCAATTAATAATTGGTTACCAAATGAAACTGATTGTTTTTCAAAATCTCTTGAAGTTGCTAATAATTATCATCCAGGTCAATCATTACCTTTACCAAAATTAGGATTGCAATATCTTACTGTTAATGATTTTTTCGTTAGATATTTCAAACTTTATCGTTCTGAAATAAACTTTCAAATTCGAAGTGATATAGAAGATGTCATTAAAAGACTTAAACCTCATAAAATTATCGATGATGATAGTGAGTATACAGATAGTGATGAAGAAGTAGATTCAAAAGATGAAAAAGAAAATGATGATATAAAATTTTCAGGTTATTCAAAAATGGCATTAAAAATAAATTCTACTTCAATTTTAGAAATTGGTGCACCAAAAATAACTGAAACTGTTCCTTCATTAATAAGATGTGAAATTCAAGTTGATGTTGGTAGATTACCAAATGATATTAAAAAAGAATGGGATTCATTAAGAAATGATGAGGTTGTTTTCTTATTATCAGTAACTGAACCAAATCCAAATTCATTAAATTTAAATGAACGTATTGGTGTTAATTATCTTAGATGTGGTCAAGTAATCCAAGTTTTGGATGGATATGGTAAATCAATATATGATGATGATAATAGCAATGAAAATGGAAAATCAAAAGATGGTTATCGTAATCGTGGAAGATCTCGACGTTTTCATGTTAAACTTGATAATCATTTATTTGAAAAAGATAATGAATTATCATTATATAAATCTTTTAATGTTATTATGAGACGTAAAGGTAAAGAAAATAATTTTAAACCAATTTTAGATACAATCCATTCTTTAATAACAGAAACAACAGAATCAACTTCAACAATTTTACCTAATTGGATTAATGATATTTTCTTAGGATTTGGAAATCCATTACAAGCATCTTTCGATAAGATGAATAATAGAAATTTTAAAGTTAATTTTTTTGATACTTTTATATCATCGGATCATTTAATTGAAAGTTTCCCTGATTATGATATAAATTTTGAAAATGAAGAAAAAAAGGAAGAAGAAGAAGTAGTAAAGAAACGTAAAACTAGAAAAGGATCGAAAAAAATTATTAAAAAATCAACACCACCTCCTCCACCATACATTGTTGATTTTACAAATGAAGAAACGAAAAAATTAACGATTTCAACATATGAACCAACTAAACTTATTATTAATAAAGATCCATTTTTAAATTCTGGTTCTAAAATTCAAAAAAATCATTTACGTTTTACTCCTACTCAAATTCAAGCAATTCATTCAGGTATAAGTAATGGATTAACAATTATTGTCGGACCACCAGGAACAGGTAAAAGTGATGTTGCAACACAAATTATTAATAATATATTTCATAATAATCCAAGAGAAAAAACATTAGTAATAACTCATAGTAATCACGCATTAAACCATTTATTTGAAAAAATTGTTAAACTTGATATTGATGAAAGATTTTTATTAAGACTTGGTTATAATAATGGAGAAGAATTTAATACTCATAATACAAATACAAATAATGATATTGAAGCACCATATGGTAGAATTGAAAGATTTTTAGAAATTAGAGAATATTATTTACAACAAGTTACTAAATTATCAAAAAGTTTAAATATTATTGGTGATCATGGTGATAGTTGTGAAACTTCATTATATTTTTATAAAGTTTATATTTTACCATTATGGAATAAATTTAAAAATAATTTTAAAATTTTTAAAACAATTGATGAAATTAAAGAAAATTTCCCATTTAATGAATTTTTTAAAATTAATGATAATGATAATGATAATGATACTGAAAATGAAAATAAAAATAAAAAAGAATTATTTTCTAATTGTGATAATAATGAAAATTGTAAACAAATTGCTATTGATTGTTTTTATTATATTAAAAGAATTTTTAGTAATCTTGAAACTACAAGACCATTTGAATTATTAAAATCAAATAAAAAAAGATCTGAATATTTATTGGTTACTCAAGCTAAAATAATTGCAATGACAGCTACCCATGCAGCAATTCATCGACAAGATATCATTAACAGTGGATTTAAATATGATAATATTATTATCGAAGAAGCTGCTCAATTAACTGAATTAGAAACTTTATTAGCTCTTACATTAGGTACGAATGATTCTGGATCTAATGTTAAAAGAATAATAATGATTGGTGATCATCATCAAAATGCACCAATAATTAAAAACATTGGGTTTAAAAAGTTCAGTAATCTTGATCAAAGTTTATTTGGAAGATTTATTCGACTTGGTGTTCCTGTTTTCCAACTCGATGCTCAAGGTAGAAGTAGACCAGATATTTATAGCATATTCAGTCATATTTATATATCAGATTCAACAGAAAAACAAGAAATAAAATCATTACCTCATGTATTGGATTCATCAGAGTATCAACTTGCAAATGCAGGATTTGCAAAGGAATATCAATTCATTAATGTTGATGATTATCAAGGCCATGGTGAATCGGAACCATCATCACATTTCTATCAAAATCTTGGTGAAGCAGAATATTCTGTTGCGATTTATTCTTATATGCGATTATTAGGATATCCAAATAATAAGATAACTATTCTTGCTATGTATCAAGGTCAAAAGGTTTTAATTGAAAAAATATTAAGCACTCATTGTGGCGTTTCTAAATTAGCTCTAGATACAGAAAAAGATGGGAAATTTCAATTTGGATGGCCTGTTATAGATACAGTTGATAATTATCAAGGACAACAAAATGATTATATTATTCTATCATTAGTTCGTACTAAAAGATTAGGATATATAAGAGATATTAGAAGATTAACGGTTGCATTATCTAGAGCAAGACTCGGTCTTTATGTTTTAGGACGTAAAGAAATTTATGATTCTTTTCCTGACCCAAATTTTTCTGAAATGATTGATAAATTATTAAATAATGACAATGATGGGGAGCATCAATTACAACTTGCAATTGGTGAAATGTATGGAAATTCAACAAGAAAGGTTACTGATGAAGAATTACCGGAAGGAGTTCAATTTTTTCCAATAGAAAATGTCGAGCATTTACGTCAATATGTTCAGACTATGACGCAGATGAGAATGAAAGCAGATGAAGGAGAAAATAAGGGAGAAGAAAACAAAGGAGAAGAAAATAAAGAAGAGGAAAATAAAGAAGAGGAAAATAAAGGCGAGTAGTATTTTTGTCAGATTACACTTTGTTGGGACTAAAACTGCGATTGAAAGCATATAAAAACTTTTAATACATTTATCTTTAACTACATTTCCACCTATTACTTAGTTTTCGGTAATACTATGAAACAGGTTTCTTTTTATAAATTTCACATATAATTTTCAATTAAAACGTTAGAAAAATTATAGTTGAATGTTTTGGAAAATGACGTTTTAATAAATTTAGGACTAAAAGGTATACTTACCTTACATGTATATGAGCGCTATAGCTAGCTGTAAGTTGGGACATGTTCATTGCTCTTAATAAAAAATGAAGATAAGCTGTAAACTGACACATAATTAAGTAAGAAGAAAACTCTCAAAATATAAATTTGAATTGGAAAGTCCATAAGCCTTATGAGTATTGTTCATACCAATCATTTTTTGTGTAGGTAGGGTGAATTTGATAACTTATAAAACACATTTTAATATATGATTTGATTCTTCGATATCATTATCTATATATATATTTTAAAGATTTATTTTCTTATGAACTGTTAACTTGCAAACTACAATTCAAACAAGTGGAAACATTTTGAGTTTCTACTTTTACTTCCAGGATTACCCTGCCACCACTTTTTCACTTTTTCCATTTGACATCTTCTAGCAATAAAATATAAAATAACACAAAAACAATACAATAATACAATATGGCTTCATTTTTCGGTGGTTCAAGTTCAAACTCTTCTGGAGATGCCAGTAAAGCAAAAATCATGGCTGCTGAAACAGAACTTGATATGGTTACTGATATGTTCAATCGACTCGTTGATGTTTGTCATAGTAAATGTATTGACAAAAGATATGACAGTGCTGATTTGAGTAAAGGTGATAGTTTATGTATTGATAGATGTGTTGAAAAATATTTTTCTGTTAATGCTAAAGTTGGAGAGGTAAGTTTCTATGTTTTATTTGTAATCAATTCTCATCTTATTTAATTTGGTATAATGAATCTAATACTTCTATTATTTTTTTCTCTTTTTTATAGCATATGCAACAATTAGGAAAAAGTGGTGCTTTTGCTGGAGCAAGATGAATACTTTTCATATAAATCTATCAACAAATATATGTTCGAATTCACTCTTGAGCAGTCGACAACAAGGTCGTACGACTTTTTGACAAAACTGTTTCAATATGGTCTTTAATAATATAAATATTATATTATATATATTGATTTTTAGTTTGATATTTACTATAAATTTGTACATATTTGGTAAAATATTAATATTAAATGAATCTGTGTCTATCTACTTTAAATTTATAATCACAAAGTTATATGTACAATCTGTAGTTAAATCCATATTAATATTTAAAAGGCCTTCTTATAAATCTATTTACAATCACAAGAAAAGAGGCCCATATTCTATCTAATATTTAATAAAATGCAAAATACCTAATTCAAATAACAAATATTAACAATAATTCAGTATTCAAAATTTATAATTAATTAATCTTTTAAACCAATAAATTTTCTAAAACGCATACTAAATCCTTCAAATGAATTTAATTTAGGTCGAACATCAAGATAAAAACTTGGTATGTCTGGTTGATTTTTCATTGGTTTACCACTATAAAAATCAATAACATATTCGATTTTTTTACCACATCTGTCAACTATCCAATCGTGTCTATCAAATGGCCTTTGATATCCCAAATATAGATTGAAACGTGCCTTTGGAGTTAGTTTTTTAGAATCTCCTTTAAAACTTTCTAGTTTTGGTCCTCCACATCTATAACACAAAGCGAGTTAATAATCCGTATACTTATTACATCTTATGTTATGAAGAAACTTACGTATTAGAACCTTCATTAGTTTCCCATTGTAAAATTTGCATCCATGCTCTTTCATTAACAGCATTATGAATAGGTACAACAGATGGCATATCTTCTTCTTGAGGATCCCATTTCTTCCTCTTCATTGCATTAAAAAATTGTTGCTGTGAAGGATATATCCATTTCCCATTTGTATCTGTTCGTGGAATCGATGATACTTCTCGATCTGTGGGTAAATTTCCAATTCCATCTATAACTCCAAATGTACTCGAACTTGTTTTTAAATCATCTGAAGAACAACTATCGGATTCTTTTTGTTGTTTTTGTTTTTTTAACCAAACTTCTCTTGAATTGTGATCTACGGGACAAACTTCTTGCTTCTCGGATGCTGACTCAGATGGCGGGTCAGGTTTTGCTGCCATAGATTTGGCATGTTGTTTAATCCATATATCCCTCGTTGAATGATCAACTGGACAAGTTGCCTCTTCTTCTGTGGCCATTTCACCTTTTATTTGAATATTTTTATTTATTTGAGATTTTTATACATTTATTTTGAATATTTTGAAGATTTGAGATGTAAGAGATGGTTACCCTACTTTATATACAGTTTAAGTTTCGGACATATTTCACAAAACCTCCAACATATTTACAAATGGCTGTTGTGAAAAGAGCTTTTACAGCTCCAGGAAAGGCTCTTTTGGCTGGTGGTTATTTGGTGTTATTGCCTGAATATTCAGCTTATGTGGTAGGTTTATCTTCAAGAATGCATGCTGTTGTGGAAGGTGAAAGATCAACTAGCAAATCTACTACAATAACAGTTGAAAGTCCTCAATTTGCTGATGGTGTTTGGTCTTATGAATTCCCATTGATTTCGGATTTTAATGGTGTTTCCTCGTGAGTAATTTTTCAATTGAATCTTTTTCATTTTCATGAGATGGGAACTAACAATTAGTGTTTTTTTATGAATAAAAGTCCAGAGAACAAGTCATCAAATCCGTTTTTACAAGCTACATTATCAAGTGTTTTATCTTATGTTAATCCCGATTTCAATTCTAATATCAAAATTACAATGTTTTCTGATTCAGCTTATCATTCACAAACAGACTCATATATAAAAGATGAAGATCATCCTTTAAAATTTAGATATCATAATCAACCAATCTCAAAGGTTCCAAAAACTGGACTTGGATCATCTGCAGGTTTAGTAACAACGGTTACAACCGCCTTATTATCTTTTTATAAACCGGATTTAGATCCAACTGATAAGAATTGGTTATCGATTATTCATAATTTATCTCAATTTGCTCATTGTTTATCTCAAAAGAAAATTGGTTCTGGTTTTGATGTTGCTGCTGCTGTTTATGGTAGTATAGTTTATAGTCGTTTCCCTCAATCAACGTTGTCAACAATAATTGATTTAATTGATAGTAATGATACTACTAACAAGAAAACTTTAATTTCAAAACAAATTCAAGAAACTATTAATTCAAAATGGGAAATGTCTGTTAAACCATGTTCATTACCAAAAGGATTAAGAATTTTAATGGGTGATGTTAAAGGAGGTTCAGAAACTCCAAAATTAGTTAATAATGTATTAAAATGGAAAAAAGAAAATCCTGAACAATCTTTAAAATTATGGAATAATTTAAATAATGAAAATATTAAACTTGTTGAAATTTTAAATCAATTATCAAATTTAAATAAAAACGATGAAGAAAGTTATAATGAAATTTTATCATTTTTATCTGAAAATAATTCAGGACAAATTAATTTATTTACTGAATGTTTTAATAATAATAATTCTAATAATGATAAATTTATTAAAAATTTATCAATTTTAACAAATTGTATAAATACAATTAAAAAAATTCGTTTTTATTTAAGACGAATGACAATTGAATCAAAAACTGAAATTGAACCAAATGAACAAACAATTTTATTAAATTCTTGTTTATTTTTAAGTGGTGTTTTAGGTGGTGTTGTACCTGGTGCTGGTGGTAATGATGCAATTTCAATTATTATTCATGAAAATAATGTTGAAAAAATTAAAAAATTAACAAATATTAATGATGAATTGTTTATTGGTAAGAAATTTCCAAATCAAGGATTTTTTAAAAATGTTGAATGGTTGGATTTACGTGAAGAACAAATTGGTTTAAAAGAAGTACTTGTTGATGATTATTTAAATATCCTATGATTAATTACAAACTATGGAATTTGATAAATTTCTTAGCTAAATAAAATGAATAATTATAAACATATTATTAATAGAAACCTATGAGTATAAAATCTTTGATTGGGACAGGTCATGATTTCTGTAATTCTTTTGGAAAACTGTATCTACTAGCTAGGACAAAAAGAATTGGATAGTAATTCGTTTAATACACAGTTCGAATTTTGGTCTTCAGAAAGCATGCATGCAACTGTGCATATACTACGACATAAGGAAATATATCATGTCCATATGCATGCACTCAACTGTATAAGATACTGTTGCCATTCGACATGACGTCATATTTTTAACCTCTTCCTAGTTCCTCTTCAATTGCAGTGTTAAATTTAAATTTGCACATAGACATTCCCAATGATTCCACTAAAGTTAACAACAAATTTTAAAATTTATTATATATATATATGATTAAGATACAAAATTAAAAAGAAAACATTACAAAATTTAAATTTAAGCGAAAAATTAGAATAGCAAATAAGAGGGTTGTCTTAATTTAAATTGAAAACTGAAAAACATTTTTATAATAATATAAAATAAATAAATTTTTAAAAAAATAAACGATATTTGGTGGTCATAATTATAATGATTTGGAAGGTTCATTAGCAAGCGCTCTAGCAAGTAATATCTTAAAATATTTTATTTGTTCTGGGAAATGAACAGCAGCTTTTGGATTGGTTAAAGCATCAATACTTAGATTTGAAAACTTGTGCTTGTTAACGATGCTTAAGAAATGTTTAAGATATTCATCCTTCTTTTCATAATGATATTCTGGATTTGTCATCACTTGGGTGATTACTTCTTGAATTGAGTCTGAAATTGGTTTTGAGGTAACATGTTCAACAATTTCACCAAATTTCTCTTCCATAAACGAATATATATAGAATTTTTGATTTAGCGATTCTTTTCCTGCTGTTCCTGAATTAACATACCATCTTAAAAATCTTAATAGAACACCTTCATCGGCTGGTAAAAATTGATATAATGATAGGCACAAATATGATGCAACTGTACTATGTTCACATCCAATATTATTATAAGAGAAAGCTGGTTCTGGGCATGTTTGATTACAACCAACATCAGTAAGTTTGGTATCTTTACCCCAAGAATTACTTATTGATTTAATCCTACTTTCTGTTGTTGCGTATAAATATAGAAATTCAAGATAAACTGCTGGATAAAGTGTTTCATTGAGATCAAATCGCCCACTAATCTTTTGACTTAAGGCTATGTTTTTCCTTCTTATATGCATAAATGTTTGTAAAAGTTCAACTGTAACATTTCTTGTGCTTGGTATTAACATACCTTTTAACGTATTTGCAACAATGTAATTATCAAACATATCAGGCGAATATTTGGGTCCAATTAAATCATCGACACTATTTAAGCATGGTCCGACAACTGTTCTCTCATTTGTTAAAACCCCAACTACATCTCCATTGATAAATCGACCTGCCTTATCCATTACTTCCAAACATTTCGCAACTAGTAGTGCACCAGCTTGAAAAACTCCAGTATGTGGTAATTGCAACGTAATGAATCCAAGCCAAAATAATTTACCATGCCAATAAGAATTTGGTGATAAACCTTCAACCAATCTTCTTAAACTTTCCAATATACAAACATTCATATCAACCGCTCTCTCATCATGTGTTACTGTTGAATCTGTTGCCCTTTGCATAAATTCTAAAATCCTAGAAATTAATGTATCTGTTACACTATCTTTTGCTAAAAATCCCATAATCAATAATGCTCTTGTTCTAATAACCGATGTTTTCTTAAATGAAGCATCAATTACAAGTGATAACCATTTATTTTTCCAAGTCAAAACCTCCTTCCTGTCTCTTCCAATTAATGATTGAAATTCTAAGAGATATCCACAATATGTTTCAATTCCTGATACTAAAGCACTACTATGTCGATTTTCATCTTCATCATCGGCTGATATAGAACGATTTAATCCAAAAATAAGATTTGCACGTTGTCCACAAAACCTTTCAACGATAACACTTATTCTGCTTCTCTCGTTATCCTCAAGCACTTCCGAATTGGAGAATGAATAAAGTGTATTTATAATCAGTTTGTGTAATGCATGCCTCATATCAGATGGCCCCATATCAATAAAAGAGGTCGAAATGAATAATAATTCAGGAATGAACTCGCGGCAAAGCTCAGCGTTATCAAATAATAAAATAGTTACTGCTTTAACAAGTACAATAATCTCAACCCAACTGGCTTGAGCATGAGCAAGAGAAAGAGTTTCGTTGGTTTCATCTAACGGAACACTCGCAACATTTGTTAATCTTTTAATCACTCTATCAACTAAATCTAGTGATGGACATGTTGTTAAAATTGATATTACTTCTTCACAATTACCACCATCTGTACGTTTGTCAATTGCGGAATTAATAACTTCATCAACTAAAATATTGGCTAATTCAGATTGTTCACATAATGGTTTCCAAATATGACTATGAAATAAACCTGTATGACTTTTTGAAAGGAATGTAATTCTGATAAATTCTCTAATTAAAAATTTAGCCCTTCTTGGTCCCTTTTCTCCATCATTAAGATAAACATGTGTATAGATCATTGGTACCCAAGGAGTAATATAAAGTAAAACAAGATCTTTTCTATTACTTGGAGTTAATTCATAAGCCATAAAAAATGCTTTGATAAATCCATAAGTCAATTGAGGACTTTGTTTAACAAAGGCATTTGATGCGTTAAGGATATAATTGATATTATTTTTAGGAAAATGAATACCTTCCTTTGGATCGCCTAACTT
The DNA here is from genome assembly GCA_001600815.1 of Alloascoidea hylecoeti. Lineage (NCBI taxonomy): Eukaryota > Fungi > Ascomycota > Alloascoideomycetes > Alloascoideales > Alloascoideaceae > Alloascoidea > Alloascoidea hylecoeti. The sequence continues at coordinate 939,121 of BCKZ01000005.1, forward strand.
TAATGTTGATAAACCCGAAAATACTTTAAGAAAAGCACAACCTAGATTATAGGCTGCTGTTCTAATATCTTCATCTGGCATACATAGAGAACTGTAAGTAATGTTAGCAATAATAGAAATTACTTCCTGAATTGAATGAACAGCTGTATCACCTAAGGAGACAGATGATGAATGTTCACTATAACGTTGTATCATTGCATTTATTGATCTTATGACATCACCTCTTTGCTTACTACTTAAAATCATAACATTCCCTGAAGCAAGTTTAATTGAGAATTCTTCATGATCGTCTTGATCTTCTATGTCATCTTCTTTAAAGCTTGAATTTTTCGTTGAAAGTTTTGATGATAAATAAGAAGTCTTTAATTCTGTTGCATGATAAACATCTAATGGTCTAACATATGTATTATGATTACCACATGCAAATGGTATTGGATCAGTGGAAAATATTTGAATGAATTCCTGACCAACTTTAATACTAACAGGGTAAAATTTTTTATTTTCATGATCATATACTTTCAAATCTGTGAATTCAACTCTAGAATCACGTTTAATTGCTCTTGTCTTCCTTGAAATTCCAAATGGTTTATTAGGCATCTCAAATTCTTCATCATATGAAGAATGGAAATAATATGGCACTTTATTTGGACTCAATCCAGTCCCATTTATTAAATTCATAATCGTTGGATACATTGCTATTGATTCATGAGACGAATTATAATAGTAAACACCAACACAATTTTTCATATACACTTCCGGGAACAGTGTTAAGAATTTTGTCGTAACTGATGAAGGAACAGAATCTTTTTTAGTTAAACATGTAAAATCAAATAACATTGAATATTCATGATCCCACATTTTACTTGCAACTTGAAATAATCGATAAACCACCATATCAGTATCATTTATTGCTGCTGAATCATAAAGACCAAGTGAACAGATAAGAAATGGTAATCCATCTGAAACACCTTCAGTAACAATTTGTTTTTCAAGCATAGGACCAAAATCTTTGGCTTTATTTTTTGACATGAACTCATATAATGAACTTCCAACTTCACCAAATGATTCTTCTTTTGCCTTTTTCGCATGTGAAGAACCCGTATGCACTTTTGGTTGCCCAATTGATTCGATTAATTCTTCTAGTCTAATATAGGATGAAGAAATATCAGAAACTGATAATTCAGCTGACGAAATTGTGCTTCCAGCATAGCTGACGGAATCCAATGTACTTCTATGGAAACTTCTTAGTGAGCCTCCTGTGGATGTTTCCTGACCTACTGCTGTTGCCTTTGCGTGAATTTCATCCCAGTTATTATAAAGGTAGTCATGAATATAACTCATATATTTCTGATCAATAGCAAATGATTTTGAATCGGAATTACCATTTGAATTACTAACTTGATTATTATTAACATCAACAATAGATTCTTGGAATTGATCCAAAAATGAATCAGCATTTATAAATAAACTGTTCTCATTATTTGAATCAGCAGCTTTTTTCATGAATGATACAATTTCTTCATTAATTTTATTTAAATCATTCATTTTTTCGTACAATAATGGCAACTTTAAAGAATATAATGAACCATTTGCCATATTTTGAATAATTTTTGCAATTAACAATAAAGATCTTCGAACTTCTCTCCTTGGCTGATGTTTTAATATGACACCCTCTGCTTCTGGAGCGACAATTGCGGGACAGAAAAATCTCAGGAATAAGAATGAACCAACAGAAGTTATTGCAGCTTCTGGATATCTTGGTGAAACTGCTTTAAAAATCGTATAACAAATGTCTTTAAAAGATTTTGGCATTATATTAAGAGAATTATAAAAAGCATTTGAGAAAGATGATAATGACCACATAAACTTATCAACATTTTCCTTTGCTTTAGACTCTTGGCCAATCTTATCGACACTTAATTCAAATACATATTTTTCCGGTGAGTCAACAAATGATTGGATTAATGGGCCAATAGTTGAGTTCAAATATTCTCCACCATATTTTTTAGAATATAGAGCTAACATTCTTGAAGCAACACTATTTCGTCTTAATAAATCAACAACACGGGTTGTATTTTGAATTTCTCTGGCAACCAATAATTTCAATAGCACAAGACTATTCCCGTTATTTTCAAATAATTCTAACAATGCAATAGCTAACGAATCAACCTCACTTGCTGGACAATGATCACATATATTAGCACAAATCAATGGGTTCTCGGATAAGAATTTCATTAAATCGATATATTTCTCGACTTCACCCTCACCAAAGTTATTGGCTAAACCTTGTTGTATAATGGTTGTAAAAACTTTGATGAAACTTGTTCTTATCTTTGGATTTTTATGATATCCAATTGGTAAACCAAATTTTAAACCTACATCTGGATTACCTTTTAATAAATTAGTTAAACATTCAATAATATAATTACAAAATGATACAGATCTTTGATTTGTTAATCTATTATCATTGGCGCTTGAAGTAGAAGAGATGGTCTTTGCAATAAAACTACCGTTAGCATGACCATTTGTTGCAGAGCCAGTAACTTGTGATGCACTAGAATTTGAAGTTGATTCTTGCAAGTGGTACTTTTCCAAACCACGCAATAATAATGAGAAAAATCCACCACAAATAGTTGATTTTGCCTCTAAATAATCCTCTTCTGTTGTTATATTTTGTTGGACTTCAATTGAAACACCTCGACTCATAAGTGAAACAGCTTTGATTGATTCTAAAGCATAATCTGAATAAATATAGTCGGCTTCATTATATCTTTTCAAACCTTCAATCAACGGTGGAGATGGTGGCAGCATTGTACTTTGAGAAGATTTCTCTCCAACAGAATTTGAACTGTCATTACCAAAGGTAGCCTTTTCAAACCATGATAGTAGAATAGTAATTAGTTGATACCTTAATTTTGATGATAACCGCAACGACATTATATCTTGATTTGAGACCAAATCACTACAAACTTTTGCAGCTCTTATTCTCATTTTGATGATTGTTAAATCATTTGCATTCAAACTAATGTTATTATTATTCGATTTTGTATCTGAATTTAAATAAACCATAATTAGATGCAAGACATTTATAGTTGATTGAGACATTGGGATCCTCTCACTACAGCATCTTGTGATAGCTGACTTAATCAATGAAGTAACTGTGTCAACCATTCTTATTATTTGATCTTTTGAACCGGTTTCCAATGTTTTCTTAGTTAATGTTTCTATTGATGTAAAAACAGAAGGTAAAGCATAAATACTGAATTCTCTCGATAATATTTCTCTAGCAGCTTCACGGATCTGTATATTTGGAGATGATAAGAAATTAACAACTTGACTTATAAAATCCTCAATTACCGGAATTAATTCTGCAACTCTTGTATTTGTTTCTGGATCACTTGCTATTATACAATCACATAGACAGGATAATAATGAAGCAAAATTTCTTCGCGTCTTATCATAAATTGTTCTATAATCTTTCTCTTCATCGTATGATGTGAATTTACCTAAAATAATTTCCCAGGCTTTCATTATTCCATCAGTTGGTACCTTAAAATCCAATACAATTTTCCTAATTCTTTTCTGTAATGCGACCTGCCCAGTGATTATGAATGATTCACTAAAGAATTCTTTATATTGATCGGAATTAAATAATAATGGGCACGTTGCCATCGTATTATTATATGTTGCAAAACCACATTCTAAAACAGATTTTAAGGCTTTTACAGCAACTTTATAGATATCAATGTTGGTCGAACACATACAAATTAAAAAGGCAGTTTCAAAAGATGAGTAAAGCTTTTGTCTTATTTCCAAGCTTTCAAGTTTTGTTATATCACCATCACAAATATTTAAAAGATTATATCGTTCAGCGATAAATGCTCTTGCTTTGCAAAGTTCAGCAATCATATTTAAAAATCCAATAAGCCTGGGATCATTTATATCGATTTCAATAATCTTGTCAGCAAGTGCCATAACAACATAACCACAGGCACCATAGCATGGTAAAACAGGAGTATTTGTGTGTAAAGTGACATCAGAAGGGTTAAAAGAGCCTAGCCTTGATGGTTGTAAATAGGCTAAAAGATATTGGGAAACACTTTCAACAAGATCAGCATCATAATCAACAAGACATGTAATGATCGGATCCATATCCGTATTATCAAACTTTATTCTAACTTGCTCTTCTATACCCGTGTTATAACCTTGAAAAAAAGTATATGGATTTGGCATAAAAGCATGAAAAACGTTGATCAAAATCGGTAGACTAACTGCTTCGGAATTATTTGTTGACATTGAACGTTTTGAAGAGGAAGAAGCACTAATAGCTCGGGCTTTTAATAATAATCTCGAATGTTTTCTAATCAAAGCTCTTAAAGTTGGAGCATTTTGCTCCATAATCTTTTGATAAATTGATGTTGCGGATGGAACAGCGCCAATTGCTCTGAAAGCACTTGATAGACCACAAACGGTTGCCGGTTCGATGTCCTGTACTCGACCAAACCTTTTTGAAACTGCCATCGCTGCTAGTTCTGGTTTAATTAATGAGATGTTGATAAAATATGAACAAAATAATTGTATAACTACAGGTGATAAATCATCCTTGAAATAATCAAAATATGATAATTCTTCTTCAAAGACTGATAAATAAAACTTAATTATTGGATTTGAATGATCAAATCTACTTATTGCTGATGCGACACAACCAATATTTTCAATACATATTAAACAGGTCTCATTAGGCATAACTTGTTGCTTTTTGGTATGAATAAATTGAGATTTTAAATAGCTTAAAAATTTAACTTTCTTAGTGTTGGTTGTGAATCTCTTAAGACCACCAATAGCTATTGGATTATTACTATTGATATTATTTAAGAAAGAATTAAAAGAACTTTGTGAAAAACAGATTAAAATTGATAAAAACCTTATCAAAGTTGATTGATATTTATTCGAATTTTCCATTAATGAATACATATAATCAAAAAATCCATTTGCTTCAACTGATAATGGAGATCCCTCCGATGTAACTTTTAATAATTCATCCTGTCTTGCAATTATCCAATATTCTAAACTTTTTGAAAAATAATTAAATATTAGAGATTGGAATAAAGGGGACCTCATCGCTGGTAATAAACTCCACATTTCTTTAAATAGCATAGCAATTGAATTTTCATCAAGATAAACATAAGCAAGTAGATCAATATTCGGTATTATTTCCGACTCATCGGATGTAATATTCTTTAAAAGGTCGATTTGAGATATTATGATTGAGAAAGATTCAGTCCAATTTGAAGCTGATAAATAGCGTATCATTTGAATGCAATACTCATCGATTTCCTCAATCAAAACTTTATATGGATGAGAGTCACTGCCACTGCTGTGGTTATTAGATAGTTGATAATTACCATTTGTTATGACTAAGATTTCCTCAACTATTAAAAACTGCGATCTTATATTTAGTAAATGATCGTACAATTTCCGTACTACATTAATATCTTGGTTTTGTGGCAATATAGTGTGATATTTTAAAAAAGGTTTAACATAACCGGTTTGACCAAAGGAAAGTGGTACTCTTCCCTTTCTAACGGGAGTTGGCTCTGCAGCATCCCAATTTGATTCTGTGCATTCGGACAATAGCTTCATCACAATAACAATGGAACTCAAGGAATAAATATCTCTCTTCGTTATCGGTTCATAATGATCTCTCTATATTGATAGGGTAAGGAATGTTAGATTTTTTGTTTAGGTTAAAGTTTAACGCAACCCCGATCGCACATATAATATAAGACATACCTTTGCTATTATATCCAACAAAGAAATAAAACCAAGTAAAACTTGGGAGATCAGATGGGTTTTTGAAACGGAGAGCAAGGTTTCTTTTGTTTGAAGAAATGATTTATCAAGCTCAACATCTTCGATGCTGTGTCCAGTCTCAAAGGGAAGCTAGTCGAATGAAAATTGTAAAGACAATAAATTTAACGTTAGATCAACCACAACGAAAAAATATGTTGGATTTTGAGGGACAAAGCTTACCAATTTCACCAGTTGGGTGACCAGCTTGGGTATAAGACTAATGTCGGAGGAAGGTTTTTCCATAGTCACCATTTTGACAATATTAGAGAAATATGGAGGAGAGGGAAATTGAAATTTGAAGGCCGGCCTGGTTGGTTAAGTACTTTATGTATATGCTGGCTGATGTTGCAGCAGATTGTTGCAGGAGACTGCTTATCCACATAGCTTTGACATCGGGATGATCGTATGTATACACACAAAATATTATATCCATATAACAACTCTAATTCTCTTTTTTGTCTATTTTTTTGGGTTTTTGTCTTCTATTGCTAGCTATAGTGGGGGTGGATCTATAAGGCGGATGTTGTCACTTTCAATGGTGTTGGTAACTGTAAACCTTCAATCGTGATATCAAACTTTTTGTTCATAGTCATGGACTTGCAATTGTCAATTAAATATTTATATCTAATTATAATCCGTTTATTATCATTTAATATCTGGTGATAAATACATCAACCATGACCATAACTACTTATAATTATGTATGGCTGTATGTTGTAAATATATTTTTATTGCATTATAATTTCATACCTATTGGACTATTAATACATGTATTCTGGTTAACATACCGAATCCGTAATGATGCCTTTAGAAATGATGATTCTTACAGAACCTGACAACCTTCGGGATTTCACATAACATCTAACATTGGAAATCACCGCGGTGACTAATTTGATCTCTAGAAATATTTATCATTTGTGGTTTTATTATAGGCTTTAGGGTATTTTCGTGTAAGTTACCCTGATTGGAAATCTTTCATAAGCCCAATGTGGATTTTTTATTCATCAATCCGCACAACCGCCCCATAAAATTCAGAATAATACAGTTGTCTATTATTCAAATCTCGTATTCATATTCGAAATTTTCCTTTATTAAATTTGCTTCTAGAATTCTATTTATCATGCAAATTCCATTTATCATGTTGAATTCGAAGGTATAACATATATAAATTGATAGTCAAATTTACAATTTCATGATGTGTATTTGCTTCAATTGCAACGTTAACGTGTAGCTATATAAATTCAAAGGATCATACATAAAATTTATCGGCATTCGATTGTGAACCATTTTCTTGATTATTATTGTTGTGTGAAGTCAAAGAATATTTCCTGTTTTTCTCTTGAATATTGATATATTACAGATATCGGCTGTAGTTTAAGACTTTTTTTAAAAAAGTATTGGTCAAGTATATGCATATTATTAATATTATATTATACAAGCTTATATTAGAGATATTAATGTAATTAACATGCTAATTAATAATTATAAGGTATATTATTGTCTCAAATCTCCACAATTGTAAAATTGAAAAAGAAAAGAAAAGAGCTTATAAGATACTTCGGATTGATATTAAATTACGTATCCAGATAAAGATGGATATCTACAGAAAGTTTGATACCATAACTTACAATCTTAATGCTATGTATGGTTGAGATTGTAGAAATTCGAGCTCTTTTTATATAGCTTTTTTGATTCACCCATGACCAGGTATAACAAAAATTCAACGATGGCGTAACACTATGGAATTTTAATACCAGCATCGTATAATTAAATGAAATTATAAATGAGACAGTTTCAAATTGAATAAATTTATTATAATTAATTATTAGACTTACTGCACAAACGTTTTCCACAGCAAAACCGAGAAAGATATTATATTATTAATAGTTTAAAAATCAAATGATTCTTACATTAGCACTTATTAATTACATGAGACTTTTACATTATAATAGCTTATGTGAATATCATCATCACCACATAGTTTTAGCCTACTTGATCTCTCTTTCGGGTTTGTTTAATCTAGAAGTAGGAATTGTTTATATTTGGAGGAGACTTTAAGGTGATTTGAATTACAGTAATTGTAAAACTTAAAGTTGATACGATTTCATAATCACTTATATAATTAACTTATTTCTTTACTTTTGATACTTTGCAATCATAATTGAGCATAATCAATTATGATCACCATATGAAATTAAGCTTCAAATAAAACGAATGGAATCATTTTATTTTAGCATCATAAATGTTGGATATTGGCATATTGCTCAAGGAATATTGATTGTAACTGTGCAGATGATTGATTTGTAATTGATTGATTGTACAACACTCCTCCGTTTCTTTAAATGTGATCTATTTTGAAATTGCCCATCGGTGCAATATTAAGGGCCCTTTTTGTACTTATAAAGTCAATTATAATAATTGCATAATAAGCTTTACAATTGGTGTTCTATTATTCTAAATTATCGTATAAAAAGCAATTAATTAATTACTTCCGTATATATGAATTTATGAAAGGTTCCGTAACATGAAACAAACAGAACGTTGTTATTAATTAAGCTTAAGCAGAAGCTTCTCTTAAAATTAACATGAATATAATTATAATAATGATAAAGGTAGCTATAACTTTAATTCTTGATCAAATATTTCTTTCTTTGTATCCCCAATTGGATTGCAACTCCCTTTTGGTAAATATTTTTCTTTGAATAGTTAGGTTTATCATACATTTTTGTATACGATAACGTGTGATTACTAATAAGTCTATAATCAGATGTACTATTTGAAATTATAAGGTAGTAATTAATTATCCATATATGTTGCAAGGGATATCTATGATGAGGTACCACTTACAGTAAACTATAGCATTATTTATGTACTGCTGCTATTAAATGCATTTTTAAAATCATCGAATATCCTTACGGGGTTCGCCTTGATAATTAATAGAGTTTATAACTCAATTGAAATAAGATTATTAGCCATTGGAAGCGGAGGTAAACCAATATAAGATCTTACATGTATGATTTAGATATCACAATATAATTGTGGTATGATATTTAGATGCAATTTATTCCGTTATAAGCGTTGCAATTGGGAAAATGAAAAATCAATTTATAATTAATAAATTAATTGCACGAGGTAACATCCAAAATATTACAGTATATTATATAAATAAAATATTTATAGATACGTTGATTTTATAATTATATTAAATCTGGTTTTTAATTTTTAATGTTACAATTGAAATAAAAGCAGCTGTATTATTGATTTGAAATATATTGTTTAACTTGTCATGATGATGGAAACTCGATGCTTTACTTGTTTGTCCACTCATGTCATTATTATGATCCTAATTAACAAGAAGTAAAATATAAATATACAAAAAGGTGTACCAAAAACAACAATTATCGATCTTGAATTTTAATCATTATGATAAAAAATTCCTTTTGGTGAGAAATATTTTTTGTTAATATAAATTCTCCATATCAATTAGTGAAATCAATTCGTAGTAAATAATTGTTAATAAAATTCGTAATTATAACAAATGTTTATCCCGATTCACAATCTATTCCCCGAAAGGTGAATATGAACTAACTGAAATAGAAATGCAACAACGTCACTCAAAGAAACAAAACGTAATTGAATTTCGTCATTTGACTCAAACTTATTTCATCTCTTTAGCTAAAGCGTTATATGGGAACAATCGATTTAGCGACATCTTAGTGTTAGTATTGAAGACGAAAGAGATTGACCGTTTATGAAAAGTATTTAATGCCCAAGATCAAGAAAAGGTATATTTATTCTGGAAATTAAGAGGAAGTATATTTAGAATAGCAATTGTCTAAAAGGTCATAGAATGATCTTTCCTATAGTAACTACATTATAAAAGAGCTGCAACTAACATGACACTTCCAGAAACAAAAACAAAGCATCTGACACAAACACAAACATAAGTATGGGCACAATCCCCTCTGTATTCATAAGTTTATAGTTTGAATTTAATTGCAGAAGATTATTCACACATATCGCTCTTTTCTTTTTGTATTTTTGAACAAGCCTGGAAGCTTTACTGTATAAGATGATATCAATACTATAGATATAGACTAACTACACATATAAACAAACTAAATATTATCATTGATTACTTATAATTTTTCTTCATCTAGCTATCTATTCTAGCGCTTATGATGGACGCGTTCTAGTAATTGATGTAGTATAATCTTCATTTTAAGTGCCCCGCACCTTAAAACAGATTAGATATTGAAATTGACAGGCTATAATTATATAGAGTCAATTATTATTACAACGCTAAAAATTACTGATGTTATGTTTCAAAGCTAGTTACTGGCGCTTCTCTGCAATTGGATTCCATTAATGAGATTATTTTTAACAGCCGTTAACGTTATAATAATCAACTATTTTCCCTAAAAATTAAATATAGATCTCCCCTTGATCGACTGATTTGTTACCCAGAAATAGTAGGTTTAAATGATGCTTTTAATAGTTGATCATAGATTCAATGAGGAACCTTTCTTATTCGGTCATCGGTATACATTTGCATTAGCATACTGGTCTAGAAAATGTTGCGTTTTATCACTTCGAGATTTAGCGTGTAGAATTCTCTGACGTTTTAGTTGGTCTGTGCGTTCAGAACACCATACTAATACTGATACTCTACTTGCTACACTTTTATGAATTATAATAATCATCATGCGAACCAAAACTCAGAGATATTGGTAGATATAATATTGCAGTTTTTCCTTCTATTCGTAGTTATGCCATACGCACGAGGTCGTTATAGCATTATTTCTGAGTATAATAGAGAGATATTACAGACACTATAGCTACTTATGGACATTGGTGAATAAATATGGCCAATCCAAAAAAACAAAACAATAAATGTCACTGAAAAGGTACAACATTTTTGGAAAATCTGAAAACTTTAAACACCCCTTCCGCAAAATGTGAACACAATATCAAAGCCACTTCATTCATATATTGAAAACGAGTAATAGTAGATAAAATGAAAATGAAAGTCTTTCTGTTCCAAATTAATTTGTGTTCTTTGTTTAATATTTCGTCCCTTATTCTTAACTCTGTAGGTCCATACAAATACATGTGAATCGCATGTGTAGGGTGTATGTATATGTATGCTGAGAATTACCGTATAGCGTAAACGCTACAGAATCTACAGATATACGCATATTCCTGACGACAAATTAAATTTTTCAAGAAGAAAAAAAAAGTTGTCCATTTTCAGTAATGTTAACGTGCACCACAGTGGTTTGGAAATCAATTAGCAATTTATTGCCCATTATTTTGCAAATCAATTGGAATATATCTATATATAGGACATATACATGTAATATATGTATGAGGAAATTATTTCAAATTTCAAAGAAATTAGTAATAAAATATGCTTATTCAAACTTTCCGCTAATACAATACTCTTCGAAAATAACTTGACGAATAGTGGTAAAAAGTTACTGTATGCTTCTATATGTTTGAAACTAAGCTTGATATTAATACTATTCTTGATAATGATATGTAAAGATATAGGCTACAGGTACAAGCTTCGGTTACAACATACCGTTAATATTATATAACAGCAAAAGCAAAATATGGATATCAATTATATTAGTAGTTAAACAGAGATTTAATTTGATCTTCTTCATACCCAGCATTTAACGCAAGCATTAATAAATATCTAGCCTTTTGAGGATTATGAACACCAGCACCTATGTAATCAGCACTATCATCATCAGTTCCAACATATCCTGTGCCAGTTCTCGTTGATGCTAAAATCGGTATTTTGTATTCCTCATGGACTTTTGTAATTGCTTCATAACCTTCTTCTGTCCAAGCTCCTGCTCCCATTCCGGCTATGACTAATCCTTTAGCTCCGTCAGCCGCGGCATCAATTAATAATTCAGGATTTAATCCTTGATATCCATATAAAATTTCAACAGATGGTAAATCAATTATAGCTGTATTTGATAAATCAAAATATTGATACTTGGTTGCTCTTGCTGGTGGATAATAAAATAATGGTTTGGCATTATAAAAAAACCCAACATAGCCCTGTTCATAAGATTTAAAAGTATCTAAGGAATTTGCATTTGTTTTCGTTACATAATAAGCAGAAGCAATTCTGTCGTTAAGTACTACCATAACTCCTCGTCCTTTGCCTTCTTCAGATGCCGCCAATGTAACCGATTCAAGTAAATTAAATGGACCATCGGCAGAAAGAGCAGTCGCTGGTCTCATTGCACCAACAACAACAATTGGTTTTTCTGTCTTTATTGTTGCATCTAAAAAGAATGCGGTTTCTTCTAATGAATCAGTACCATGTGTAACAACAACTCCCTGAACTGTATCCTTAGATAATTCAGCTGTTATTTCTAGCGATAGATTATATAAATTTGAGGGTGTTATATAACCACTTGCGATATTTGAAAATTGAACTCCTGCAATGTTCGAAATATTAACTAACTCAGGGACAGCTTCGATTAATGTTTCAATACCTAAAGCACCAGCTTGATAACCAACGACTTGAGCTGATGATGAAGCTGACCCAGCAATAGTACCACCCGTTGCAAATATCGTTACATTAGGAAGACTTGCATTATAAGTAATGAATTCTCTTCTGAAAATTTTTATTGTTTCGAAATCCAATTTTGAATTGTCTCGAACTCTTTTAAGACCGGTCAGTGGAATTGGCAATGCAAATAAAGATTGAATAAATCCAACGCCCAAAAAGCAAACACATAAAATTGCATTATTAAACATGTTATAAAACTTCATCCTTATAGTTTATAACCAAAGATGAATAGATCCCAGTGGTTTTATAAAAGTTTGGAATAATTGCGGATGGCAGCCCTAGCCGATAACGTTAACTCTACTATCTAATGATAATAACTAACCAATTAATCGATTTATTAAGATATGAAGATGCAGCTAGCGCTACAATTTGTGTGATCGCGATACTGCGATTGAATGGTGATAAGCAATAAACTTCAGTGCATTTGCGGGTGAGTTGATAATCATGGTTTCTCCTGAGATTTTATAAGATAATAAGGTTATTCATTGGATATATATATTGCTATAGTAACTAATGATTATTAATGCTAATATAAATATTGCCGATATTAATTACATTTGCTGGGTATATTTTATAGCTGTAGAGCTCTATAGGTATAGTTATCCGGTAGTGTCAGAGACTTTAATACGGTTAAGCCAGCGTCGGTGTGCAAATTCGGATTGGTGGGTGGAACCGGAAATTATCAATTGTGCTTGTGATTTTTTACGCCGATAATTACTAGTTTAAGCGTTATACATGCACTTATGAGTTTTCAGTATAGTTATTGCATAGAAAAAATTAGACTATTTAAACAGTATATATTCCCTTTAATAAAACTAATCTATCAGCTTAAAGCTGGTCAACTACAAAATTGGTGTTCGATATCGAAAGATTGAAGAATTGAGATTGATTATTGTGTTTAAGTAGTCTGTTAAAGTAATTACACATAGTACTAATATTCGTCCAATTAATGCACCAAATAACCGGCCACATGAAACATTAATGGCTATGTCGATCATTAGCACCAGATGGCCGATATTTCTTCATTAAAATACCCTAATATTAGCTTATCATGTGTCCGGTTATTTAAAAAAGAGGACGAACATTTTTGCATCAGGTCCGATTATCGAATTCAAAAATGGCGGAATATTTTGTTCATCAAGTGGTCGAATACTTAGTGAATTAACTGACGAATAATTACTTATCGGAGTTGGCTGACATTAACACCTCATGTGGCCGAATATTATATCTCTAGTGTCGAATACTGTCCTTCAAGTGACCAAAATTAAAGTGAAGTGACTGTACTAGCTTGTGCCGAGGCAACACCCACATACTAATGGAGTACTTCCTCCCACAATTCGGAGTGGAAATACTGTAAGCACATTTAAGACCGTGCACTAATAATGGGTCGCGGTGAGTACTGAACAATTGATAAATATGTCTTACTTCCCGTACACATAATCAATCATTTGCTTTTATTTACAATATAATTGGCTCCAAGCTACATAAAGTAATTGGTTTTTTTACTGCGGCATAACTGGTCCAATTTGTTTATAACTTAGAGCCAATTAAAAGGCCGATTAATATAAATTTTATGGTGTTCTTCGTATTCCTTCCTCGAGCCCTATTATACTAATCGTATCTGTTACTACACACATGTAGATCTACACGTATAAGGCTCTATACAGTATTCTCGAACACTTGATCACTAAATAATCAAATACTTTATCACTAAATATTCGGACATGCGATGAAATAATATTCGGACAGATTTACCCGAACCGAGTAAATGACCCACTGAATATAGAGGTGATTACTAAGATACCCGATTATTTAGTGATCAAGTATCCGATATTAAGTGAGAATACTGTACTTAACTATAAAAATACCTACTAGTCATTATTGAAGTAGACTTTCTCACATTTTATAAATTATTGATTATAACTAGGTAGTTATGTACACAGATATATTAATTATAATGAATATATGTATTAGTAGTTAAATTGAGAGGCATAAATTTATATTAATGTTTCCATAATATAAAACAATTTAAATTTAAGGGTAACGTAAGGCATTATAGAGAGTTTAAAACAAAAATGAAAAACAAGATAAATTAATGATTATATTATTATCATATCATACTTCAAGTTTTCTTTTAAAAATTTAAACACGCAACATCATTTTTAATTTGTATAGATTACTTTGAGTTTATATTTGAATTTGAGTCTGAATTTGAATTTGAAGAAATTTCTTTTAATGCAATATTCTTATTATCAACTGCTGCTTCTTCTTCAGTATTAAAAATTTCACCACGTTCGACTTTACGAACATACTCTGCCTCTTCTTCTTTTGTTAATCCAGTTTTCTTCCATGGTTTTAAAGTTGTTGCGGTAATTTTACTCTTAATAAATGGTAGATGTCCATTCTTTTCCTGGAACCACATAAGGTATAAAACAGTTATAACAAATAACCAATATATGTTATAGGAAATAATTGATCCATAAGTACCAGTATTTTGCCATCCTAACAAGGCATTAAAGACATCCCAACCATTATCAATTTCAGGATTACAACAGTTGACATGATATACAGCTTGTTTGATATTGTAAGAACCATTTCCAGAACCACTTTCAGAAGCATCACCTCCAGTCTTTGTATTGAAAACATAATTCTGGAAAGACCATAAAGCTCTGGAGAATAATCCAGCAGAAATAAGATAAAGAATACATGTTGAAATTACTAAGAAGATTTGTAAAGAGGAAGTCGAACCACCATAATACAAGGCAACACCAACAGCAACACCAGCAATTAATCCACAAATAACAGGAAGTGGAAATGCAGTTGCAGGGTATGATAAACCAACACCACCAACAAATACAACAGCTTCTAAACCTTCTCGAAGGGTTGTAATAAAAGGTAGGATAAACATTGCATATTTTCTAGTCATTCCACCAAAAGAAAAACTGAATCTTCCTTCTTTCTTTACTTTACTATCGATCAATGCCTTAGCAATTTTAACTCTCCATTTTTCCTTCATCTTATTGATTCTCAACATAGCAATACCCATGATTGTAATGATGATAGTAGCAATCAAAGAAAAGATACCTTCCCAAAGATCTTCAGATTTACTCCAGATATCATTACCTAAACTATAGAAAGTACCAATAAAAGCACCACCTAAAATCAAACAGAGCACCACACCCAAAATTGCTCCCCACCACACCTGTTTTCGAAGTCTTTTATATATAACAGGATCATCGGTTGCTTTACCTAAACCCTGCTTAAGAAAAGCTAGTAAGACAGAGACGACGATAACTGCCTCTAAAGTCTCACGAAAGACGATGAAGAAAATTTGAGGTGCAAAAACATTCACCATTTTTCAAATAATGGACAGAACTGTGAAGAAGAGAAACGAAAGAAAGAAAGAAGGAAGAAAAGTTCTTTAAATAAGGCATTTGCAATTGATGAAAAAAAATTGATCGATCTGATAATCTCTTAAACCGGAAATGAACAAGGTTTATTTAAGCCTACTTGGTGACACTAATATGCGTAAGGCTTCATTGCATGAGTCTGTGATTGGCTCCCAGATTGAATTTATTATGCAATCTAATCAATTTCATCAGCGCCAAGGAAGCTTAAAAATAAATAAGAAAAGCTTTTTTCATCTTAGTTTTACTTGGCGAAAAAGCCTCATTTAAAAACTTTTATTCAATATCTTATTTCTTATTTGCTTTTTTTACCATCAAAGAATATCGAAAACTATTTCAATCCTTTTTTAAATTAATCTATAGTAGCTATTTTTAAGGGATTTTTAAGGGATGTAGCTATCTCTATATGTTGCATCCTAATATGTGATGCCACATTCCCGATCCTTTCTAATTTCACCGTAAATTACATGACCGCGAGACTTTTTTTGTATTTTATATAACTTGTGTGAATCACGATCATTTTATATAGCGATCCGAACATTAAGCAATAGAGAAGGCCACTATCTTGATTATAAATATTTCTTAAATAATGGGGTGATACACATGTATGACTGGTTCGAACTTCGAAGACTTTTGTGCTTGAATCTTATGTGGTAATTGCATGTCTTTTTAAGATGTATGACAATATTTAGTGCGCTACCAAATATTTATATCTAGTTGCTAAATAACTACATAATTAATTACATGCAAATGTCAACCTTAATTATGAAGTTCAAAGTACAAATAGATCTACATATTTGCAAATTTTAGAAGTTTATAAAATTAGAGAAATTGTTTTGATGTATTTGAATACATGATATCATGGTTAAATTAAACATTTTATAAAGAAACTTTATAGGATAAGTTATGTATAAATTTTTCATTCACCAAATTTCAATAACAATTGCGAATTCAGAAAATCATCTTGAAATATGCTGCATCCCGTAAAACTTAGCTTCTTGAAACACCCAACTTTAACCAAAAATAGCCAACATTAAGATCCAATCACTATTTGCATGTTAGAGCAACCAAGAAAAAGGGAGAATACCGAAATATGTATCATTTAAACACCGTATATTTAATTAACACTAATCCACCCATCGAATATACCTCTCAAAAATACCGAATTCGCAATGAAATTAGTATAAAACAATATGTCAAAGTTAATTTTAATTTTCACTATAATTCAAAAAGTGATATTGGAAATCTAATATTTATATAAATGGTATTCTTGAACCCCAGCTATATTTAATATTGGTTATTTCCATAAACCCTTCAGAGATTTTTTGATTTAAGTTTTATAGAAAATGATACGAAAAAGGACTAATTTTTGTTTTAGATGAAACAGAGCCAAACCCAACATTTGGGAGAGCAGGAGAAAAGTTATATAAGGATGAGAAAGCGATTTCAAAGTTAGTACTGAAGTAGTACGCATGTCCGATAATTCTGTGGCTAACAATGATTGATATAGTTTTAAAGGGTATGATTACTGTGGAACTTGATTCTGAAAGTAGAACTGGTGTGGGTAACTCGATGTAGATATTAATGGGTCAGTCATAGACAGTAAAGAGGTGGAGGGTGTAATATCAGTGGTAAGTGTGGAAGACGAGGTAGTAAATACAGGAGATGGTGTTGAAGGTAGTAAAGAATCAGTACAAGCGGTGAGTTCATTATTTGAAGTAGTGCATTCGAAGATGGTACAGAATCAGTACCGGGTAAGTGTATTGGTTGAAGTGGTATCTTCTGGAGATGGCAAAGAGCCAGAATCAGTAGTAAGTATATTAGTATCAGTATTGTATTCTGGAGATGGTACTGAACTTGTTGGTATTGAAATTGGTACAGAATCAATATCAGTAGTGAGTGTATTAGTAGTAGTAGTGTAGTCTGGATATGGTACTGAACTTGGTAATAATAGAGCACTGGTGTTGAAATTTTAACAGGGGAGAACTTGGACTAGTAGGAAGAATAAAACTTGATACTGAGCTTGAACTTGATAGAGTGATCTCTGGAACTTGCGAAGGTACGTAACTCGATAAAGTAAAATTAGAATAATTTGAAGTTGAAATTGGTAATATATCTGATGGTGTTGTCCTCGAAAAGGTGACTGATGGAGGTTCTGAATTAGACATTGAACTTAATGGCACTGAAATTCCAACCTCACTGCTGGAAGCGTTTGATGATGGTGGAAGCACGCAGTGCTTAATACAATATCCTAGTGAAGTGTAAGTTGTATAAACAACGTCACAAATTTGTTCTCCATAACGACCTGTGCGCCATTCACTAACACAGTGACCAACTTCTACCACAACTGGTGCAATACATGTCTTTGCCATCACCTAATAAGTCTTAACCAAAGCAAGAAAGTCATTAACCCTTTAATTTATTCTGTTGATCTATAAGAGTTTATCATAAACAGCGTATGATTTCAATCCCAAGTTAGTTCTGCTTCCTTTTAATCTGATTAAAGTAATGTTGTCCTTAACATATGGAGGATTTGTAAACTTGACATTCTTAAACATCTCAATTATAAGTAGCATAATTTAACAAATTACTATAGCAGGTAATTAATATCATTTAATAAATCATACAAAAATAAGGGTTTCTAATTATAAGATTAAGAGAGAGTAACTATATATATTCATTTCGATGGCCTGCATTAATGGTTGTTGGTGTATTTTTTGATAGTTGGATTAGAAGTATGATACATGTGATAGGGGTATAGATGACGGAAGAATAAATACACTCTAAATCTCTCGGAACATTGAGATTAGATTTTACGGCATCTTAAAATTATATGGCAATTTTATCCATTTACCTGTTGGCATAATCGTAATAATTAAATTATAAAGTCTCTGGTTTTACCGGGCTTTTACTGGTGAGTTGTTCGTAGCTACCCTTAAGCTTGATGGATAGAAATTATGTATGAGATTTCTTGGCTATGGAGTTGAAATTTTTGAAAAGAGAATACAAACTTATACCGGTATTTGATCCCAAGCAAGGAAAATTTCGTACCTACTACGTACCTGATAAAAGCTAGTTATAGAAAGATAACAAACAGAAATGATTACGTATATATCAATATCTTACTCAAGAAAATATAAAAGTTTTTTTTTTCCCCGAATAACTACGAGTATAATATATTTTTTCATCATATATGAATAGTTACAAAGTTAAAGTTACATCTACTACATGTGTGCCAACCGTTATGACGATATGATTTAATTTAACTTAAGAAACAACTGTAGCTAAATATTCGGGCCTATTTCAACATGAAAAATAACTAATTATAAGGCTACAATATATACACCTATATTTAGTAGGCGGAACAATAGCCAACCTCGATAGTATTTGGCCTAGCCGTAGGTAAAATCAATTGTCGTCTCATTCATCTTTCCTCCCTTAAGCTTTCGAATTATATTCTCAATTATAAGCTTGATAAGTGATTGCTTTTCTATCTGTGTCTTTGATATCGGTCAAGATTTTTTCTAATCTCTCGATATATTATACTTTCCTTTATCAGCTTAGGTGAAAACATAATTTATTAATAGTTCTACTATAGTTATATATAACTTATACGTATGTAAAATAAATATCTAAATATACTTATTGATGGGTAATCAAATAACTTCGACATATTACTCGAAAATTGCAACTCCTACATGTTCCAACCTCTCACAAATTTTGTAACTAATCCAGAGCTTATCACATCATCAAATTCCTTCAAGGAAGGTGATACTAATTCCGTGCTTTTAGTGATGAATTCTGGAATCAAAAAATCATTTCCTTGGCCATACAGTTTTTTATAATGATCTAATAATTTGATAGTTGGATTAACTTTAGGATTATTAGTACTACCTTCTAATCTCTTTAACCATTCGTTGACTTTAACAACTTCAAATTGCAACCCGGCATCCTTCTTCAAAGCTGGAAGTAAATCATTTGTCCAACTAAATAACTTTGGAGTCGTAACATTATAAACCACTTCTGGACTATAAATTCCTTGAGATTTTTCCTTAACTTCTCCTGAAAATAAGATATCTAAAAGAACATCCGCAACAACATCAACAGGGGTCCAGGATAAAGATTTGTGTAATGCTGGGAGAGCCTTTAAAATTTTAACACTCTGAATAATCAAAGGAAACGCTTCAGTACTATTCCAAATACCATTCTTTGAATCTCCTACGATTTGTCCAATACGAGCTGATCTCGCAAATATCCCAGTTTGTGCACATGCATTCTTCAAAATATGTTCACACACCAATTTTGACTTTCCATATCCCATAACAGCAGATCTTGATAAGTTATTGATAGTAGATTCCGGAATAGGAGAAGGACAAGCCAATGCAGTAGAGATAGAAGAACAAAAAACAAGTTTAGCTTCCATCTTCGAACTTAAACATAATTTTACTAAGTCGGAAACAAATTTTATATGCGGTTCAAAGAACTCAAGACCATAATTAAAATTAACTGGCCAAGCAATATGAACAACAGAAGTCAAATGTCTAGTTGAATCAGGTGCGTAGAAAAGTAGAGTTCTCTCCAAGTTATAATTGATTTCAGTTGACATGGACACATCAAACGGAATAGGTGAAACCTTTTCTAACTCTGATGAGGTTGGTCTATTAATTTTGCGAGCTTCAAAGCTTTTCAAGATTCTCTCCATTCCATCTTTTGTATTATTTGCTCTAACAATGCAATAAACCTTAACAACCTTTTTATTTTTCAATAACCTTTCCAACGTAAATGCACCTAAAGAACCTGTTGAACCTGTGAGAAGAATATATTCATTATCATCAGAGTTATCTTTTTCTTTCAAATTAGAATAAGCCGAGAAATCTGAGTACTTATCAATGAGAGTTTGGATTGACACCACAACATCTTCACTAGTTTGAGAAGATGACTTTGCAGAAACATTGTCATGGGTTAAATCATACACATGTTGTGACAACTTCTCAATATTAGAATAGTCATAAACCACATTTCTATTTACCTTTCTGGTCAATTCTCTGTGTATATGCCCCCAAACAGTAATTGCTTGTAAACTATCAATACCTTCTTTATATAAGTTTGTTGAAGTTGATACAATAGGATGCCCAATATCTATAAAAATCTTCAAAATGTAGTCTTCTATATCCTTAAGTGACATTGCTTTTATTTTATTATCATCAATTGAAAATTCTTCTTCAGCATTCTTATAGACCTCTTCAATCTCAGCTTCAAACTTTTTATAGAAAAGGTTTCTTTGTATGTTTCCCTTCATAGTCATAGGATATTCAGTATCTGCTCTCAAAATTTTAATCATTCCCCTCATGATGTGAGAAAATTGTTCAACTTTCTTGTTTGTTTCCTGAAAAACTGGCCACAACTCGTTCAAAATTTCTTCTTCTGGTTTGCCAATACAGTTTGGAATAATAAAAGCACCCGGAACCTCTTTGCCGATTCCAAAAATAACACAGTCCTTCACTAATGGATGAGATCTAATTTCATTTTCAATAGGAACAGTCAATACTTTTTCACCTGTTGATAATGTAACTCTATCATCTTTTCTACCTTCAAATTTATACCAATTGTGTTTTGGGTGTTTAGTGAATAAATCTCGTGTATTGAAACCACCATCTTCTGTATTGCGTACTGAAATATATGGGCAGTTTGGTAACAAGCAAAATTCATAGGTCCCATCCCCTTGATCAACAAAAGTGGTACAATCCCTCAAGCTAGGAATAATAGATAACCAATTCCATTCATTGTAAATGCATTTATAACTTGTCATAGAACCCCCAAATTCCGAAGATCCATAAACACTTTGAATTTGAGTTCCAAGAGATACAATTTTGTTGCCAATAGATTCAGGAAGATTTGCTCCACCATAGGATATCAATTTCAAACTTTGAATCGCTTCATTTCCCTTTTCTGCTTCAAAAAGCATCATCAATATATATGGGACACAAATCAAATGATCAATACCCAGACCCAAAATTGATTCCACAGCATTATTTCCTGTTACTGGCAAATTATAGTTAGAAAGAAAAACAGTAGATATTGTTCCAAACGTGGTAACAACATAAAGAAATCCTAAAAGATGAAACAATGGTACTGTTATCAATGTATTCCCTTTAGAAAAATTAAATTTAATGCTATTTAGAACGGTTCTGTTTGACATAGTAATAAGTTTTGGGAAACCAGTGGATCCCGAAGAATGGAGAAAACAGCAACATCTATCCTTTAATAAGTCTTTTGATTCAACGTGAGAAGCGCTGAAGTCCTGAGCCTTTTCAATATTTTCCAAAACACTAAATTCTTCAAAGGAAGCTGGTGATATCAATTCAACATTTGGTCTTAACCTCTTGCATGCATTAACGATTGAGTCAAGTCCTTTAGTTACCATCACATTACTATTCATACCTTTAAGCATATTTAAAACTATTTCCCCACTAAGCCTTGTTGACGTCAATAAGGGAGTGTAACCAAGACGAGTCAGAGCAAATTGATTGATCATTAATTCGAAACCACTAGGTAGCAAGAGACAAACACCAACTTTTTTTGTATTTCTATTTTTTAAAGGCACTGGAGGAAGACCTCTCTTGCTTAACAAAGTGGCAGCAGAATCAATCCACTGATTGAACTCTGTAGCTGAAACTGATCTGTAGTCGGTTAGTGTATTTTCATTTGTAGGAATTGACAACATTGGCCTTGATCCATAAAATTTTGGGAGGAGTTTCAAAAACTCATCATTGGTAGAAATATCATATGAGTCTAAAATTGAGCTTGAAACTGTCATTTTTGGACGCAAATTAGAGGTTTTGTAATAAGAAAAATGGATTTATAACTTAATCAGCTAAGAAACTTATTGAACTTGTTTCTGAACAATTGTAATGAAATTAGGAGAATACTAGAGTATTTATAGATTTAAACTGTATATCAATTGTTAAATATATTGGTAGAGACGGGTGCGATTGAGCGGTTTATCTACATCATGATTATTACGAACTCTTACTATAGTAGTTCCGTAGCTATAATAATATTGATAAAAGAATTATATGTATATTTTGATTTGAAATACTCACAGGTACAATTTGATTGATACCATTTCTTCACAGCTGCAGAACTAATTTTATGTTTTGTATGCAACAGATTTCTTCTTTTAAGTATACAGTATTCCATATATATCAATTGTAATTGAATACTTTTTATAATTACAGCTTTATGACTCCTTCATAAGATTTTCTAGTACCGAAGATAGCTTAAGTTAAAGTTTTACTTATAAATATTTGTTATCGAACTCAAGCATGTTATACGTGTATTGACTAATATATCAATATTATAAACCAATATATATATAGTTCTAATGATATTAATTGACACCATGCTTGGTCATCGGATATATCGATGCTCATATAATTATAAGTAGATCAACGGCAAATATGTAACTTTCGCCGACAGTTAGTTTCAGTCGAACATATATGTTGGGATTGTTCTATTAATCTTTCTACAATATTCATCATGCTACAATTAATATTGCAAGTTTATCATCGAAAATGTATATTGTACAAAATATGCATGGCCACGGTTAATCTCAATTATAATATATATGATTGATTTCAAAGTTTCTAATTGATAATAATAGCATATAAGTGTATATTATATAAACTCTTTATATATTTATCATTATAAATACTTATATATATATATTCGATACAATAATGCATATATACAATCAATCACTTAATCATAAGCTTAAGCTTGCACGAATTACCTTAATAAATACTCTTTATAAATAAGTATCATTCATGTCAACTCACTGGTTGATATGGCTAAAACTCGAACTATTACCTTACGGGTTGATATTCGTAGATGATACAGAGCTATATGGATCAAACTACTCGCAACTATTACTAGCGGCTCAATAGTAGATCTGGAATCAATTAATACAAGGATGTTTCATTTGTAGCATCTATTTTATGTACCAAACTCAATATTTCTGGAATAAGTAATAAATATAAAATGCAGTTGCAATTGCAAGTAACTTATCGTAAGGCATTGGCTAATGTATATTAAAGCGGAAAATTCTAACAATATAAGCTTCTAAGACATATTCGTAATAATAAATAATCATATTCAGCAGCTGCAATTATTCAGTGTCAGGACTCAGGAACTTATTTAGATACAGTTATTTCACTTAATTTAGGCCATCCTGACTAATAATTAAGTGAAATAACTATATACCGGTATGTGTGTTCATATCACGTATTAATTTAAATGAAATATTAATATTTATTTGAGGCGATTTTAGAGCTATCATATAACTTATACCTATACGTTTGTCAAAACATCATAATTGCTATTAATATATATCAAGTATCGATTACCTACATTGTCGTTGGAATATTGGAATTGAGCTATAAATATAAGTATATATATAACACTCGTAGTGAAGGATCTATGACAGTTGTAAGAGAATAATATAACTACATGTCTCCATTAATGTTAATGATAGTACTAGCACCTTTATTTACTAATGTTTCCCTATACATTTAGGGTAGTTAAATACTCATTATAATGTATTGTACATCGGTATACGTATACAGATCCAGCCTTCAATATGTATTACCTTAATTAGCAATCATATATGTTTATATCACACATAATACATTATATACAGTTTCTGGCCATTTATATACAATATTAATTGTGATTTCCGAATAGACCGATACCAATGATTTCTTTATAAACATTTATATAAGCTTATAAGCCTTACATTATACACGTAGAAGATTTTATAATACGTAGCATACTAGTTTGTAGTAAATTTTTTGTGGTTAGAGTTATTTAATATATATGTATACGTAGTATATATCCAGGTATAATATATAGTTATATATATGCTGAATTATACAATTATTTAGAACATTATACATGGATCGATTAGTGGTCATGATATTTCATTTCTTTATAAGTTTCGAATTCATATTGGTCTGTCCTGAGGATTACACAGTATATCATACAGCATCACGTGACCACACAAAAAGGCACATACTGTATTTGACATTTACTGATATATTACTGCTCATCACCAATACCTTTTATCATCAGTATATATTCACAAATAAACACCTTTTCAAAGAGAGTATTTCAATCTAAAACACCCTTCAAGCTCTTTCAATAGTGTGCATGCTAGCCTTTTCATTCTATATATTATTACCCGTTTACATAGACAAAGACTAGGGCGAGAACCTACAATATAAGGTATATCATTTTAAAAAATGGATTCCACATGGTCAGCAAATATCAAAATATCACGAGATGACATCTTTAGTTGGATCTTTCTAGTAAACTGGATATTAATACTTATTATTTCTGTCTTTTTTTTATTTTATTTTAACAGAGTGGTTGGAAGCATAATATCATTAGTTTTAAAATGGCTCCTATGGAGAAATCATAAAATACGAATACAGGTTCAATCTTTGAAAATATCGTTTCTTGGTGGTCGTATATTTTTTAAAAATTTGACGATAATCGGTCAAAATGAGGCCATTTGCGCCTTCAAAGGTACACTCACTTGGCAATATTGGCTTCACAAGACTCGAAGATCAAGAGCGCCAATGAACAACGAAATTGAAAATGAATCTATCAACACAGAAAAGAGTCAAAATATCAGAGTGAACAGTGATGGTATTAATTCCCTTGAAGCTTCAAGTGGAAAACACTACGATAAGTTGTTATCACCTCGATTTTTATTAGAGATTGATGGTCTAGAGTGGTTTGTGTATAATCGAACACCAGCTTATGATGGAATTTTTGAGACACTTAAGAAAACCGATAGAAATGAGCAGGAAGAATATGCCGAAACAATGAATCACAATGGAGATGGACGATCATCAATTTCATCAGAAAGTATATCGATGATGAATTCAGTAAAATCAAACCAAAGGCAATTAACAGTCGATCAAAGAACAGGTAATGGCGTCAGTAATGGAAATGAAACAGAAACATCCCAATGTGATTCTGAAGAAGAATCGAATTCAGTTAATAATGACTGCTCCCGTATTTTGAAATTTTTACCCCTACAAATATCTTGTAATAAAGGCGCTATCATTATGGGAAACAAAAGTACACCATCACTTTTGAGCTTCAGTTTTACTTCTGGCACAGGAACAGTGGATTTAGAACCTGCTTCAAATAAACTGGATGTATATAAGAGTGCTTGCAATCTCATACTAACCAAAGCTGTAGTTTCCATGAAGCCTAATATCGATTACAGAGGACAAGATTTTGACAAAATGCGACCAAGACGAAGAAAAGCACAAGAAGGATTCATCAAAAGTATTTTATGGCATCAATTTAAAAAAATAACGTCACATATATTCATACCAATGCTACCAAAACATACACCAGAACCAACACAAGAAGAGAGATGGAGAGGATTAGGAAGATATTTCAATGAAGATGATGATACGTCGAATGACTATAGTGTAGATCCGGCCCTAGAGCAAGAGGAATATGCTAAATATTCGACTATCCTAGATTCTTCTGAATGTAATGTTACATATTACTTTGATATTCCTGGGAAAGTACCAAAAAATCCTCCCAAAACTAACTTAATTGATGGCCCCGATGTTGGGAATGGTGGGCCTCCTCCGGCCTGGGGAACGGATATTTCACTTAAAGGAGTTATGATCTACTATGGACCCTGGACACATAGACAACGGATACCCCTTCAGTCTATGTTATTACCACGCATCTGTCGTGACGCTATACCAGAAAAACGTCGAGTTCCTGGCCAGGATAGAATATGTACCCAGTTTCGACTATTCATTGATATCGAAGATGATGCCACTATTAGAATTCCTATAAAAGAGTTTAGTAAAAATGAACAATTTCAGAAAATGGCAAGAGAACAAGGGGAAGATGCTGATATAACTCGGCCCTTTGGCTGGGTCGAACTAAAAGCTGATTATGGTACTACTCTATCTTGTGACATGTGTATGGCAGCAACTGAAACAGGATGGCCAAATCAGTTTGTTGTTTCATTTAATAAGCCGGAAATTCGAACAAGTATCAATCATGGAATTGTCTTCAAAGCAGATAGTCATACAATTACAGGTGATATATCATTCCCTCTTCAATGGAATGGTAAAACACATTGGTCTTTTACCAACTTATCTGAAAATGGACAGCTTTTTATACTCCGAGAACATACAACTCTACTCACCGATATGTTTAAGGATTTTGCATCCGGAGCCCCAGTTTCATATGAGATGTTTACTGCCTTTATTTATTCACTTAATTGGAAAATTACAAATTATGCGATTTATTTAACTATAAACGAGTCTAACATAATTAATAACCCACTTGACTTTGATGATAATACATTCATATCATTTCAAGGGGGTGAGATCATTCTTGATATAACAATACCGATGTTGAATGTCTATGATAAGTATACCTCTTTG
Source organism: Alloascoidea hylecoeti (assembly GCA_001600815.1). Lineage (NCBI taxonomy): Eukaryota > Fungi > Ascomycota > Alloascoideomycetes > Alloascoideales > Alloascoideaceae > Alloascoidea > Alloascoidea hylecoeti. Next base: position 966,465 of record BCKZ01000005.1, read on the forward strand.
AAATTCTCCCTTTTTTCTCCCAAATTTCAGTTGGTGTTGGATACACCTCCATGGCACACACTTAACAATTTCTTAAAACATAGAGAAATAGGATTGGCACACAATTTTGAACTAAAAGGGGAATATACTTACTACGCTAACGTTGAACCTGGGAATGTCGATTCTATCTTCCTAGATGTTAATGGGGACTATGTTACACTCGAAACATATGGCTGGATCGTGAGATATATTTTAAAAGTACAAGAAAATTATTTTGGTGAAAACGTTCACTTTCAAACATTAGAAGAATATAATAAACAGCATACGCCACCATCGGATGAAGAGAATGACCGAACGTTTCAACACGAAAATAGTATAAAAAAATCTGATAAAATTGAGAAAAATAAGGAAACGAAATTCAAGAGGATTGAAAATGAAATCGATGTAATATTAGGAATTTATATCCGCGATGGTTGTATTGTACTACCTGCAAACATGTATGACTGCAAATCTAATGTTAGCCTTTCATTCGCTTCACTGGATATTGATTTAAGCTTCACGAATTACTATATGGACATTCAAGCTTCAATAAGTCCTGTGAGGGCTATTTCACAGACTGGGTGTACCAATGAGGAAGTGCTGCAAATGTCAAAGAAAAAGATTTCGAAACCAGAAATGTCTATTGATTCTTTGAAAATTCATGGCCATAGATTATTTGGATTGCCTCCTTTTGAACCTACCTATGTTTGCAAATGGAATTTTGTAGTTGGAAATATTTCATTCAACTGTGGTATACCATTTCTTCAAGCTCTGGGTGATTCTATCTCCAATCTTGGCTATGGATACAGTGATTTGGAGAATGCATTATTAGTAGAAGAACCAATTGTGAATGATATTACAATTGTAACTTTTGTTTGTCCTCTTATTTCTTTAAAAATTAACACAGAAAACAACTCGTACCTAAAAATTGTACTGGAGAAGATATCTTTTCGGATGAATGATATTTCTAATAATCGATATACATCGAGAGCAAACCTTACAATTCCTGTTATTTCAGTGTCTGTATTTGACATTGCTGATAAATCTAAACTGTTAGCTGGCTTTCAAACATCTTTATATTTTACAGATTTTTGTCAGAAAAAGGATTTTGATCGCCATAGAATGTTACAACAGGCACATGTTAAATTAAACGATGGACCTTTCCACAGAATCCCCTTTTTTTTGAATGAGGATAGTAGGGATCAAGAATACAATGCTGCCTACGAATCACTAGACGTGTCATTACCTTTACCTGATTTTCCTGCCCAACTTAATGGCGAGTCTGTGGACTATATTTTTGCAGACACACCGTTCAACCAAATCAACGATTCCACTAATGGGAAAAATAATGATAGCGAATCAAATTATTCTTCAAGCACTCTTTCAAATTCTAGCGATGATGAAGATGTAGGTAGATACCTTCCACCAGGTAATTGGAAGCATATCAGAAGAACTAGAGTCAGAGCTAGAGCACAATCTGATGACCAAACTGGATTTCGTCCTACTTTTCATTATATTGATTCTGAATTCACACCCAATTACAAACCGGATCCAAAGTTTGAGTATGATAGCTTTATTATTAGTTTTGGAAACACGTGGTTATATCTATCCCCGCAGTCTTTACCTATACTAGTTCAGCTTTATGATAAATTCGAGACGAAAAATTTACAATCCGTCATCGATAATATTCAAAAAGATGTTGTTAGCCATCTTGAAGATTTTGTATCTCAAGAATCAAACGTTAAGAATTTGAAGTTAGTAATGCCAATATTTCATTTCAAGTATGGTGACTTCAATTTCAAAACATTAGATGTCATCTTCAACGATACTCCGATAGAGCAATTACCGAGCCATTTAAATGCCGAGGTTTCACACCTTTCTGTTACAACATCCTCTCAAACCGAGTCAAAGGAAGTTGATGTTGAATTTGGTTATAACTCTACCAACGAAAAGTCTAATGAAAACACATTAATTATCACAGTGAAACAGATAATTTTATCTATTCAAAGAAATCTTCATGAATTAGATGATGACATGTTTGCTGATTCACGCGCATTTGCATTAATTCTTCAAGATAATGAGATATGGTCGAATTCTTTGTCGAAATGGGAAGAATATTCTTCACAAATTCGTACTTTGGATTTTTCAATTCAAGAGAGACAATTAGGATGGCTCCAGAATTATATAGTTTTACAAGGAAAATATTTACAACATATATCAGAACTTATACTACCGATAATTAGCCGATCAAAAGCTAGTCAAATTTATTTGTTCAATGCAATAGCAACAGAATATATGCAACAAAATGACCCATCTGTTCTTACTAAACCAGCATATATTACAAGGTATTCTAAAAAGCACACTAGAATAAACGATAGCTGGAAAATATTGATGAAGATAAGACATTCTTTCAATAATGTAGAGCTATCACGGAGAGTTGAATTTTCCGAGAATTTTCGTACTAATAATTTTGATGTATCTGAATCTGTCTTTGAAGATGTATTAAACGCATTCTCAGAATGGAGAAGTTGGGAATTTACTGATATCACTAAAAGCTTCATTTTAAGATATATCTTTGAAGCAGAACCTCAAGCTACTAACTTTCTTGGATCCAAGCTTATTAAGCTTCAAGTTGAAAGTTTTATTGTTAGATTAGTTTCTCAAAACTATGATGATGACTTTTTGTGCTTTGATGATCTAAACTTGAATGTTTCTTGTGATAATTCTCCCGATTTATCAGATATTGCACGCCTCGGAACAGATATACCTGGCGATTCTGATAATTCACAAATATATTTACGAGTCTCAAGTATTAGGACTCGTGGAAGTTTATTACTACTATCTGTAAAGGACTTTGCGGAAAAAATTGTCGTTTCTTTTACAACTGGTGAAGGAAAAGAACAGCAAACACAGCAACCAAATAGAGAGACAGTGGTTGGTAACGCATTGTCCGTTGTTCCATCTCATAGCACAAACAACATACAATCTCCCCAGTTATCCCAATTAACAGTACTAATTGGATCTATTGATTTCAATTTTGATTTAGAAAAGGTATCTCTACATTACGCAGGAACATCAATCTCTACTGCAGTGCTATTTACTCATGATGGCGATGTTTGGTCTAATAAATTACGATTAAATGTTGTTCATACCTGCGAACAGGTTCAATTTAATATTTTAGTTGAGAATCATAGCATGTTTTCATTTGTCGGAGAAGAAACCGCCTTTAGCTCTTCAATAGTAGGGCCTCTTCGAGATGGATTCAAAAAGGTTGACCTTTCTTCACAACACATTGGAATTAACTGCATCGAAGGATCGGTAGGATTGTGTAAGATAATAAATTCGTTTGTGGATCATGATTGGGACATCATCAAAAATCATATAAATATTGATCACCCAACTGAAACTCCCAATGCTGTGCCAAAATCAGACACATCTGGTACTGCTGCGATGGGAATAGGTGATTTGATGATAACATCTTCAATTAATTCGCTTGACTGGAACTTAGAATTACTTCCAAACTTGATTTTAGATGGAGAGATTATTGGATTTTCAGTAGAATTACACAAGGTGATGGATATAATCATCTGTGATATTGGTCACACTAATTGTGACTTGAGACTTTCAATGCCACGGGAAAGGACGTCCCATAAGTTTGTCTCCAATTCTATGTGTCTTGCCAAAATATCCCAGTCGAATGTTGCCTGTTTAGCCAAAATTAGAACATCTATGAGACTTTTGGAACTTTATGTTAGATCTGATATATTAGATGTATCGCTTCTATCCTTCTCTACTCTTGAAGACACAGTTTTTATTTCAAAGGAGTCCATAGAAAAGGGTATATCTGACCTGACTGCCTCTATTTCAAGAGCGAAAAAAATTATAAGGATTGGGACCGAATCGTCTGCCCTGAAACCCACCACGTCAATGGATGGCAGCGGCAATGATCTCCCTCTATTTTTTAAGATTGCATTATCTCAAGATTTGGTAGAGTTTTCTACTATTTTGGATGATACAAAATACTCAGCAGCGTGTGAGGACTTCTCGGTATCTGCATTTACGTATGCTATTGGCTCTTTAACAGATCCAGATGAATTGGTTTCAGTCAAGCCATACGGTGAAATTAACTTGTCTAGATTTTATTTTGTGGTTGATAGTCGTAACCTGGACCCACTATTATCAACAATTGTTGATTTGAATTTTTCGGTGAAGATCAGTAACCCCGAAAATTATCTGGAAACTGACTTACAAACCCTTCAAATTGAAAGCAGCTATATGAGGGTTGCTTTGAGCTCCGGGGCCATCGTAAAACTTATCAAACTATCAAAAGCTTCTGCCATTTTGCTGGAAAATTTGAAGAGATTTGAACTACTCAAGAAAGAACATAAACCAATCACGACCCCCAATTCCACAGAAAATTGCAAAGAAGGACATTTTTTCCCTTATTTGGTACACATATTATCTTACAATATTTGTATTGGATGGCTATTTGAAGAAAAGGATCCTCAGTACCCCGGTATTATACTTGGATGTGAAAAAGTCTATATGGTTTCGGAAAAAGATCTTGGAAAACTTACTATGATTGATTCTTATTTATCCGTCGCCAAAGGAAATAACTGTAATAACTTTTATAGCGAACAGAGTGAATCTCTTTTATTTGATAGGGCACATTTACCGGGTATGCAACTTATTTATAAAATAACAGAAAAAGATGGATTGCGTGATGTTTCAATTAAAATAAGTGGTGAGGAACTTAATCTAAAATTATTATCTTCTTCAATGGTATTACTAGAGAAAACTTTAAGATCATTCTCAGATGTATCCGAACGTTTAGATCAACTGAACCGTGAGTTTGAAGGGAAGCATATAGCTTCATCTCCAGTTATAGCTCCCGAATTAAAAGAAGAAGTTAATGCTGATGAAGCGATTGCGCAGGTTCTTGGTGATAATTTGACTTCTTTCAGCTGTTCAATCGGATTTGAAGGTGGCCAGTTTGAACTGTACGACACTGATACATCGCATTCGAGACATCAACAACTGCATAGAAAAATGACAGTGAATACTTCAGACAGTGGGTCCGCTGATGGAAGAAGGGGATCCTTTCAACCAAATACCGCAGCATTATCTTTACATTCCCCTACAGTAAAGTTTTATATGGATTATCTGAAGAAAAAAAATGGGGATAAAAAGCATTATTTGAAATGTGAAACGGTTATTCTCCCTTCAACCAATACAATCTATGCAAAGTGTGTTCCTGTTATTATGGATATGTTCTTAGCAGCTAAGAATATGCTACAAAAGACGCCAGAATTATCAGTTCCTGCATCCCCCAGATCACGAATATCCTCAGCTTCATCTAACATACTGAATCCTGATACTATACACCCTGTTTACGGTAAGAATAATAAAGAAATTACCAAGCAAGATCAAATCGACATTGCCCAATTTCTTGAAGATATAGAGATTAGTTTTGGTTTCAGTATGGACCGTCAAGAGGTAATACTCAGTTGTGAGCCGACAGCTAAAGTTTCAATGGTTGTTGGTTATGATAAGTTATATTTTCAAGTTTGTACTTCGTCGGAAGATATTGGAAAGACTATTTACATTAAAATGGATTCATTAAAGGCACAATTACAGCATATATATTCCAGAGAAATTAGTGGGTCCATTGGTATCGAGACTATTGTGATTGGAGGTGCATTAGAAAACACATTGGGACAACTAATAAAGGGATCAGCATCTTGTAATGTGTCTGATGTATCCTGTTATGTTAATCTTCAGCAGAGACAGGATCTGGAGTTGTTTCATGATATTTGGAAACCAGATAATACCACATTTGCAGCAAAACTTTCGCGAAGAGCATCTGTTAGCACCAGGGAAAAGCAAAGAGATGAAAAGAACCTTGTTTCTAGATTCCATGAAGTTGCTGCCACCAATGCTTTTCCCTGGACAATTACATTGAATGTAGTTAATATTGGAGGGCAGGTTGAATTAGGACAATCATTGGGTAGAGTATTTCTGGATATTGATCGAATATGGCTCATTTCTAGGAAGTCATCTGATTGGGAACAAAATATGACATTTGGTATCGATAAAATATTACTTTCTGCCAATAGAAGACTAGGCGGTGAACTTGTCTTAACAGATTTACGGTTGCATACAGTTATTGTGTGGCAGATGGACGACCAGATCTTTGATATTCCATTGATTTTAGTTTCAATTGGCCTCGAGAGCTTCGCAGCTAAACTTTTGTTTGATTTCCATCCATTTTTTGTTGCTAAAGTCTCCAAAATAAATCTAGGCATTTACAATCAGAAAGATAAAGCAAAAATTTTACAAGATCAACTATCGGCTATTATAGATATTGAATCGGTTTACTTCTATATGACATCGCTAGCTGCTTCTAATTTCTATGATATATATAAGACCTTAGACAGGTTACATAATGACTCTAATGCTTTATATCGTCAAGTTTTGCGGGATTCTGCCCCGACTCAAATAGCAGAAGAAAATGCAATGAAGCTGAAGAATCCAAGCCCCAAAAGTGAGAAATTTAATATTGGAACTTTGCGAACTATGATTGATGTTACCATTGGAGCTTTTGGGATACAAATATATCCCAATTCTCTAGCCGATTCCAAAGTTTTTGTGATTAAAAGCAATGTAATGAACGCAAGATACTCTCAAGGGAAGGATCCTAATAATAAGATTACAGGAGATCTGGAACTGAAAATGAAAGAAATATTTGTTGCGCTCTCAACTTTTAAACACCAAATCAATGCGGATACAATAAATAAGATGTCAATTAATGAATATGAGCAACATGCGAACTCTGTTCATGGTGGAGGTATTATTAGTTTTCCATCGTTGAACCTATCGATGCAAACCTGGCAATTACCAGATATGAATGATATTGAGTATAAGTTTGTAAGCAGTTTTGGTGATGATGCAGTGATTAAATGGAATCTGGGACCCGTTAATTTTATTCGTGAAATGTGGCATAGCCATGCTAGAGCGTTAGCATCTCGTTTGGAGAATGAGAAGCGTGCTGAGAAATTAGAAGAGAAAGTAGCACAAACCACTAAATCTTCAACACTTGATGATATTGAAGCTGATGATGGTGATAAAGATGAGGATCAATTATACCGAAAAGCCAGTATTGAAGAACATATTCGTGATGTTGAGTTAAACACAAAATATACATATATTGCATTAAGTCCACCAGAGGTAGGACCACCACAAGTAAAAGAGTTGGGTAATGCTACGCCGCCATTAGAATGGTTTGGTTTACACAGGAAGCGTTTTCCTGGATTTGTTCATCAAGGATTTATTGTTGCTTTGCAAAAATTGACAAGAGAGTCAGCCATCCAATACCAAAAAATTTTAGGAAAGGCATAACTATTTATAGCTAGTTATTGCATTATATTAATGATTTTATTTTTGTTTTAAAAGTACGAGTACGTAAAATCATCAATCGGAGTTTTATCGTTTTGTAATAATCGATTGTACCAGGTACAAAGCTATAAGAATGAGCCTGTAGTACCATTGCAGCAAAGAATAAGGAGATGCGATAATATATATTCGAAAGAGTTCTTCATTTTGCTTAAGTCATTGATTATTTTATTTACAACTTTCAGGAATTCTTGATGAAAATTGTATTTTCATTTTCATTATATATGCTTGTTAAACGATACATTTAGTTAAAGGGGTGGCCGAAATTAAGCGGAATGACTGTATTATGGCCTAATTATAAATAACATATCTAATTACATTTTTCTTTTATTACGGCTAAATATGATTCATTTATATACATATTAACCTTTTTTGGAACTATCTATAATCGATTTTTCATCATCTGATTCAACATGATCATATACATCGTAGTCATCTTCTGAATCCCTTAACTTCATTTTATCGAAATCTAAATGATTAACTTCCCAAGAATTCGAAAACGGAATATGTATTGACTTTTCGTTATTTGCAGCATTAACAGAATCTGAACCGTGGTCAGTATTATAATTATCTTCTATCACTGTTTCAAAATTCGAATATTGCCCATTTCTATAGTCAGAATTAAGATTGCTGCTGTGAATGTGTTTATTGTTGCTTGGTTCAAAGTTACCAATTGCGAAATCATCACCACCAGTAATTGATCTTATGATCTTTAATCTTTCTTCTTTAGTTATATCTTTATCATTTTTCTTCATTTCATGTCTATCACATTCGGGAACGTCATTCCTATGACCAATAGACATCCCGACTCTAATTAATGTTTCCAAAGATTGATTTGAATTATATTGTAAATCTTCATCAAAAACAAATCCTGAATCTTTTTGAAATAATAATAGTAAAGTTGATCCTCCAAATTTGAAATATCCTAACTCATCACCCTTTTTAACATATTCTCCTTCCTTAGCTGTAATGATTGTACTACCAACCATCATTGCACCAACACAAACAACCATAACTAGTCCAAATGATTCCGTTTCAATTGGAACTAAAACTCTAACATTTTCTCCATAAACATCAATTTCGGATCTAATTGCCATTGGATTAACTGTATAATATTCTCCTTCAATGAATGTAATTTTTCCAATTTTACCGCTTATTGGCATATGAAATCTGTGATAATCTTGTGGAGATAATCTAAAGATTGCAATTGGTCCATCAATAAAACTATCGATAGGTATATAAGATTCATTATTAAATAGTTTTTGCAAGGTAAATTTTCTACCTTTTATCCAAATTTCTTGAGCAATTGAAACAGTTTCAAAAACCATACAACGACAATCAGCAGAAGAAGTAACAATTAAATTATTATCTTTATCATCAATTGGTCTTGATTCAGGTTTTAATTTTCTATAAAAAAATTCATTAAAAGTTTTATAATTACCTAAATATGATTCACCAAATTCATTATCAGCATATAAAGTATCAGATAAATCTAATTTATGAAATTTTATAAAAGATTTTATATCATTTTTTGAATTAATTGAATCATATTTTTTTCCCTGTTTAATTGATAAATTTTTTAAAATTCTTCTGATTTTTTTACTTTCAACACCTTTTCCTTGATCAATACCTTTATATAATAATCGTATACCCAATCTAACATAAGCACTCATTTTTTCTTCTAAAATTATACCAGTATCACGATCTTGTACTAAAATATTTGCAGAATTTTTACCAATACCATATTTTCCATATGATAATTTAATTAACATTTTTGAATACCATCTTTTTGCTGCAAAACTTGATGTTGCATATGTATTCATACATAATCTATTAACTGAACTCCAATCTTTGCTTGCACATAATGCCATATGTGTAATTATGTCAATATCCGTTTTTTTACCCAATCGTTTTTTACCACAGATTGGGCATGTATCAACTTTTAAAATATGATTTTCGACATTTTCATTAAATTGATTATTAATATCATTGATTGGATTAGAAATTGAATCATCGGAATTAACATATAAAGATGAATCAATCGGGCTTGTAGCATCAGTATCAATGGTAACTATAGATGGTGTCTGTTCAGATCCTTCAAGTTCAACTTTTGCAACAGGAATGGTTTGTTGGGATAATATCGAGCCCGAGGATACTTTAGACTTATGTTTTCGTTTTTGTATTTCGGCCAATTTCTCCATCTCATTTTCTAAAAATAAAACAGTCTCATTAATTGATAAATCTTCATTATGATCACCAGTACCAATACCAGCACCATTACCATTTAATTTTTTATAAGACATTAATTTAAAATGATTTCTAATATAATCTTCACTTAAAAAATTCGAACCTAATGATTCTAATAATGATGATAATTCAACTATACTAATTGTATTTGAATCATCAAAATCATAATTTAATAATAATGATTTAAAAAATTGTTGTCTTAATGCTTTATATGGTATAAATGATGCTCTATATGTTAATTTTGGTTTATATTTATTATTCCATTTTAATTCATGATGAAGCTTTAAATCAATTGTTTTCTTTTCTTGATTATAATTTAATTTATTTGTTATTGTAGGGAAAGCGTTTGAAAGAGATAAAGGGTCGTTATTATTATTATTATCATTAATATTATTATTACTATTATTATTTTGTTTAAATTTCTTTAAATTTGTTAAATCAACACAAGAACTAACTCGTGAACTAAATTTTGAATTTGTATTTGAATTTGCTGTTGTGTTTGCATTTGTATTTAAGTTTGAATTGATATTTGAATTTAAATATGAAATATCATATAAAGAAGTTTCAGTATTTGGTTTTGGACCATCATTGATTAATTCTGATAGTGAAATATTACCAAATGCAACTGAATCATGTGTTGATATTCTATCTTTATCCATAACCACTAATTGAATTGAATAATTTTTTTCTAACTCAGATATATTGAAAACCATTCTTTCATTATAAACTGGATTTAATGTATGTCTTCTCCATGATGTTCTAAAAGTTCTTTTACCAATTGATACGATTACAAAAGGATCCATATCAAATCCAGTTCTAATTGCATTTCTTTCAGGTGGTAGATCAGTAACGTTGAAAATTTCAAAATATACTACACCAAAAGTTGAACTTGTTGGACTTAATTCATAATGTGAAGATGATGTTTTATGATTATTTGAACCAGATGTGGATTTCTTACGCCTTCTTCTAAATCTTTTCCTCTTAACAATATTATTAGTAATAGAATTTGAAGAATCATTAATACCGGAAGAATCTTGAGCATCAGTGGTACTATTTAGCCCATTAGTATATTTACAGTTATCATTTACCATCATTTCAGAACTAGTATTTGAATAATCAGATTCAATTCCAGTTTCAGTATCATCATGATCAGAATTTAAAATACCTGTGTTTGTGTTATTACCATCAATAGCTATATCAGTATCAATATCTGATGGATCAATTATATCACTATCAACCAATAATGAATTATGATTATTAAAATCAGTTAAAGTTTCAGTATCTGAATAAAATCCTTGTTCACTGATATCAGTATATTTTGAATAATATCTATGAATCATTTCATTATAATTTGTATTTAAATTATTATTATTGTTATTATCAATTGAATTAATTTTTGTATTCATAATCATATTATTAATAAAATTTTCCTTCCAATTATTCCATAATTGATCTATTTTAAAAGTTGAATTATTAGAAGATAGCCTTACATTTAATTGAATTTCACCAGTAACATATTTTTTATTTTTTCTAGAAGAATATAAAGGATACCAAGAAGACTTTTTTAATAATACATTAGTTGTAGTAATCAATAGATAAAATATTAATGATAAATTTATAATTAACTTACAAGTAAATTAACACCCTGTGAAAAAACATCGAGTAGTAATAATCTAACTTCACCGAGATAATCCTATAAGTAAGCCAAATTAATAATTAGAATCAATGAATAATAATTAATGAATAATATTCTTCTTTTTTTTTAATGTTGATTTGATTTGCATACTTTTCCAACGCGATCTTTATCCCAGACAATAAGTTTTATCCTTTGATCCAAATTAAGTTGAGAAAATGGAATATAAATAGTTTCATTCCAGACTGGATCTAATGACTTCCTAATAACTTTTGTCTTTTTGATGAATGCCGAGTTGCCAAATAGAATTGTGGCGAACTAAAATATAATAGTTTCAATTAATATTGATTTCAATTTCAGATCCAAAATGTAGCCGAACCTCATTTTCTAATGCTATTTATGAAAATATACATACTGGATCACTGGATATTCCTCTATCCATTGCAGCCAAATTCCTAGCCTATAAAATATCCAGAAAATGTTAAACATAACATCGAATTTCTTACAAGTTAATGTTTTGTACCCTACCTGAATGACATCAACTAATAGGAATAAATCTTCCTTCGATTGATGATCCTCTTGTGAACCTAGTTTTTTCTTCCGGAACATGTTCATGATGAAAATAACAAACGGAAGAACAGGGAATAAATTTATTAACGAATATATAAGAATAAATGAGTAATTGGAAAAGAGGAAATATTGCCGAAATAAAATCATTTATTAACGTCATATTTATCACTATTATAAGGTGTTTACAAAGCAGGGTAATAATATTGCTTTTGTGGTTTGACGTTATTTCCAGGTCACAAAATTCGTTCAAAACAGGAGGCAGTTCGGCTCTTAAGGAAAATAATTTTGAAACTCGCACAATCAGGAATCATTTTTTGGGTGGATTTTTGGGATATCCGGTAAGCAGGATAAAGTCCTTGCGACTGCAAAAATATGCCTGTGATTTATGTTCCAAATCCATGTCTCCGGGATGACAAACATTAACTAATCATTAATACTAATGATGATTAAATTAAAACCACAAATCAGACAGTTTTTACATAAATATTCAATATTGATGAGGTTTCGTAAACTCTCATTAATATTAATAATTTCTTATAATTGATTGGTCCTCAAATTGTTAGTTACGTAAGAGTGCTCTATTCTAGAACATAAACATTCATTAACTAATTATCTTCACCTTCATTACTTCCAGTAATATCTCTCACAATTTTTTCCCTTTCACCACTTGTTAAATCATCCGGATTTATTTTAAATTCATCTCTATTAAATTCTTGAATTCTTTTATCATGTCCAATTGAATTTCCCATTTTAATTAATGTTTCTAGAGATTTATTTGAATTATATTGTAAATCTTCATCAAAAACAAATCCTGAATCTTTTTGAAATAATAATAGTAAAGTTGATCCTCCAAATTTGAAATATCCTAACTCATCACCCTTTTTAACATATTCTCCTTCCTTAGCTGTAATGATTGTACTACCAACCATCATTGCACCAACACAAACAACCATAACTAGTCCAAATGATTCCGTTTCAATTGGAACTAAAACTCTAACATTTTCTCCATAAACATCAATTTCGGATCTAATTGCCATTGGATTAACTGTATAATATTCTCCTTCAATGAATGTAATTTTTCCAATTTTACCGCTTATTGGCATATGAAATCTGTGATAATCTTGTGGAGATAATCTAAAGATTGTAATTGGTCCATCAATAAAACTATCAATAGGTATATAAGATTCATTATTAAATAGTTTTTGCAAGGTAAATTTTCTACCTTTTATCCAAATTTCTTGGGCAATTGAAACAGTTTCAAAAACCATACAACGACAATCAGCAGAAGAAGTAACAATTAAATTATTATCTTTATCATCAATTGGTCTTGATTCAGGTTTTAATTTTCTATAAAAAAATTCATTAAAAGTTTTATAAGAATCCCATGATTCTTCTAAAATTTCATCAGAATTTAGATTATGATATTTAACAAATGATTTTATATTTTTTTTTGAATTTGGTGAATCATATTTTTCACCTTGTTTAATTGATGAATTTTTTAAAATTTGTTTGATTTTTAAATTTAATAAATCATTATAATTATTATCTTTTTCATTTTTTTTATCATTTTCTTTATTTTTCAAATTTTTATCATTAATATTGTTGTTAATTGTAATACCTTTATATAATAATCTAATACCCAATTTAACATAAGGATTAATTTTTTCATCTAAAATTATACCTGAATTTCTATCTTTTATTAAAATGTTTGCAGAATTTGAACCAATTTTATAATTACCATAAGTTAATTTAATTAATAATTTTGAATATAATTTTTTTGATGCCAAATTTGTTGTTGTATAAGAATTTAAATATAAATTATTCATTGAATTCCAATCTTTACTAACACATAAAATCATATGTGTCATTGGATCTAAGTTATATTTTTTCTTTTTATTTTTGGAATTTTCAATTTCTTTTAAATTTTTACCACAAATTGGACATGAAGTGAAATTAAAAATGTGTGTATTTTCTTCATCTTCATCATCTTCTTCATCTTCAGTATCTGTATCATTAGTGGTAATAATACCTGTTGAAGTTGTTGCTCTTGGTCCTGATAATTTAAGAAGACTTTTAAATGATGATGTAGATGAAGATTTTTTCAATTCTAAACCAGTTGTAGTTAAAGATTTTCGATTCTTATTATTCTTAACTTTTAATGAATTTTTATAATTAATTTCTTTTTCAATTTCATTTTCAAGAAATTCGATTGCATCATCAATTGATAAATCATTTAATTCAGTACCATTATTATCATCTGAATCATCATTATTTATTGTTGATGAAGATTTTAATTTAAAATAATTTAATAAATATTCATCATTTAAATTTGATCCTAAAGAATCTAATAATGATGATAATTCAATAAAATTAATCGAATTTGAATTATCATAATCAAATTTTTTTAATAATTTTTTAAAAAAATTCTTTCTTAATTCAATAAATGTTAAAAATGATGATTTATATGATAAAATTGTATTAAAATCTTGATAATTTGATATTTTTTTATTCAAATCTAATTTTAATGTTTTAATATTATTATTAATATTATTTTCAGAATCTGAGTTTGAATCTGATTCAGAATCAGAATTAAAAAAATCATTATTTGTTGATTGAATTAAATCATGAATTGATATTAAATCATTTGATATAAAATCATTATTTGATATTTTATCTTTATCCATCACAATTAAATTCACTTTAAAGTTTTTATATTCATTTAAATTTTTAACTTTAAATATAAATTTACCTTCTTCATGTTTAAATACCGGATTTAATGTATGAAATTTCCAATTTGTACGAAATGTTTCATCACCAAATGATATAATTATAAAAGGATCCATATCAAATGAAGTTTTTAAAGAATTCATAATTTTTGGTAAATTTTTAATATTTAAAGCTTCAAAAAATAATATACCATATGGAGCATCATTAACAATATTTGATTGATAATTTTTAACATGTAAATCTTTCATTTTTGATTTTAGATCAGTTAATGAACCAACTCTAGGGATTTTTGATTTTAAATCAGTAAAAGAACCAGTTTTAGTCAATTTAGATGATTCAGAAGTAATATTTGGAACATCATCTGAATAAAGACCTCTTGAACTAACACTAGTAAATGTTTTTAAAGTATTAGGATCATATTCAGAAGAACTAATTTTTTTCCAATCTGACCATAAAGTGTCAATTTTTAAATTAATATTATGACAAGATACTCTAAAATTTAATTTAATTTGACCAAGATCTTGACCTTTATATTCATCGAAAGCAGCATTTTTATTTAAATTTTTTAAATTTGCATGAAGATTATACCATTTTGAATGACTATTTGGACCAAATTTAAAAATATCAAAAAGTGAAAATCTAAATTCTCCAAGATAATCTTTACCAACTCGATCTTTATCCCAAATAACAATTTTTAATTTAGGATCATTATTTAAAGAACTAAAAGGAATTGAAATGATTTCATTCCAAGTTGGATTTAATGATTTTTTGACATGTTTTGTCTTTTGGGTGGAATTGTTACCAAATACAACCTCGGCATACGGATCACTTGATACTCCGTTATCCATAGCTATCAACCCTTTAGCCTATAATAAAATGTTAGTATTAGTTTTGTGTATACAATAGGAATTTAAATACCTGAATGATATCAATCATCAACTTCAATCCATCATCATTGCAGTTAGAAGAAGATTTTTTTTTTCCGAATAAACCCATTTTGTGGACAGATAAAGAAGAAGAAAGAGGTTTAATTTTGATTTGATGTTTCAGTTTTTTATGGTATACCTGGGTGTCATCTAGACTCGGAACATTCCCACACTCTCACATTCTCACAATGCATCATTGGTTTTTGATATAATGAGATGATCTACTGTCTCAGTTCTACTTCTCTTTTTTAATAAAATGATGTTCTCGTTCTTTGAATAGTTATCATTCTTATGAATAGAACTAATCGTAAGTGGAGCTATAAATTTCCCTATTTTGGAAAGAAATATTCGGCGGGTAAATGTGTTTTATTTCGCCGTGAAATTGAGGGAATTAAAAGTTCAATGTCAGAGTCATGAATTCGGCCATGACACTTTTTGATAAACAATTACATGGTGATATTAGTTTCTATTGGAATTTCTTTACAATTAAACAATGATATTTATTTTCATCTTTCAATAAATTATAAGTATTTTAAATATTTTTTCCTTAAATTTTCAGTATAATCATAAATAACATTACCATTCATAGTAAAACCAGCCATCTTTTTCGAATCAATATCAATTGACTGGAAATATTTTAAACGTTGATTTGATCTTTTAATTAATTTTAAATCATTTAAATTCCGAATCCTAATACAATCAGAATCAACACAAATAAATTTATTATCAACTATAAATAATGCAAGAGCATGCTATTCCTTCATCATCTGGTATGTATAATAGTTATTAATTTATTTGCTTGTCAATCCCGAACTGTAATTTGGTTGTAGTCAACATTACTAAATAAGTTTTGTCCCT
Organism: Alloascoidea hylecoeti; assembly: GCA_001600815.1. NCBI lineage: Eukaryota > Fungi > Ascomycota > Alloascoideomycetes > Alloascoideales > Alloascoideaceae > Alloascoidea > Alloascoidea hylecoeti. The sequence goes on from BCKZ01000005.1 coordinate 982,896, forward strand.
TTACTATCATCTTGAACCCTAGACCTAGTTTAATATTTCGAAGTTGTTGGATCATTTGACCAGCTTCAATATTCCAGGATCTTACCAACATCATGATGGCTATATATAATATCATTATAGATGCAAATATCTTCCCATTTTTTTCTTTTAAACTGTACTGTTAATTGAATTGCAGTTGATTTCCAAACCCGTATATATTCATAATCATAGCATACAATATAATCTTTGTATAAAGCGTCACCAATTGTACCTGAGAAAGAAATTTTGTAGCATTCTCAGATGATCTATTGGTTCAAAATCCGGCAATTTCCAAATTATACACGCCCCATCTGATGAACCAGATATCAATTATTTATCAATAATATTAATACATTCAACACTACGCAAATTAAATTTAATATTGATATTTTTTGTTAATTCCGATAATTGGTTTAATGTCAGACATATATCTTAACAAAGGCTTGCAACAGTCATGGAAATTTATTTGTTTTAAAATCTCAAGAACTGGTTCACCTATAACTCTTAAACAATGAAAAGTTTCACTATCCCAAATTCTAATTGTACAATCATTATCATCTGAATCAGTTAAAATCCAGTTCTTATAAAATTCAACACACTCTGTTGCATCAGAATGACATTTTAATATATTATATGCTTTATAAATTTATCATTTTTCCAATTTGGTTCCAAAAGATGGCGTTCTTTATATAGTTCATATACACATGAATCGGTTTTTGAATCATCATTATATTATTTCCAACTATTTTTGATCTTTAAACTTTGATTTCCATATATCATTCAGCTGTTTTTCCACGATTTAGATGGTTCTCTACAACGAAGTCGTGTTTTTTGTGATAATTGTCTGAAGATTAAATCTATTTCATAAGAGAAATAATCAAAAAAAACTAATCTAGTCTCAGGATTTATTGTTTCATATGTAGTGTACTTGATCAAGACTATTATTATGTATCAACAGCGTGCTGGTTTCTACGCATGTTCTCGGTTATACTGTTAGTCTATTATCTCGTTAACTAGTTTTACCCCAGGGGTACCATTTGGGCCATTCCCCCAAATTGCTGTAAGAACTGTGGTTGATTTGGGTTGATTTGGGTTGATTTGGGTTGATTTGGGTAATAACTAAAGAATATTTCAGGAAGAGAGGTGTAAGGGTTTTTAATTGACCAGCACATTAAATGCTTTTTTTGATTTCCAACCTTTAATTTTCGACCTTCAACATATAAAACAAAAGTGTATCAAAAAATGTCAACTTCTCTGATCGACTCAGCTTATGTTATCTCCATTTCAGGTCTCGTCTTATGGCAGGAAATATACAACAAAGTACCTGACTTAATCATAGATTCTTTAATCGAAAATCAATTTATTAATCAAACTTCAATAAATAATAATGTAAATGATCTTTTGGATAATGAATATCAATTTAATAATCCTGAACGTATCATAACTTTTTCAAAAAACAATTATACTATAAAATCAATCATTGATGATAAATTAATTTATTTAATTATATTTAAAAATATAATTCATCTTAATTTTATTGAACAATTTTTATTTGATTTTATTAAAATTTTTAATACTATTATTAAAAATGATTATAAAAAAAATTTATCTTTATTATCAATTAATAATAACAATAATAATAATATATATTTAACTGATGGTTTAAATTTTGAAAAATTTACTGGCTTATTTAAGAAAAGATTAAGTGATTTAGAATCAAATAAAAATACCAATAAAATTAATAATAATAATAATAATAACTCCGATCATATAAATGAAAAAGAACTAAAAACTGAAAAGAAACAAGAAAATTCTTCAACAACTTCAATAAAAGATATAACCAATCTTCCTAAAAAATCATCTCCAAAATCAAAAAAGAAACAAAAGGGTAAAAAAGCAAGAAAATGGAATGAATTAGGTGAAATAGATGATGATCAAGATGATTATGCAAAAGATTATAGTAATAATAATAAAAATAATGAAATTAATATTGAAGAAAATGAAAAACAAGTTGATTCAATTTTAAAACATGGTGAAAATTGGGGTTCAACAAATAAAACTGGTGATTTTGTAATTAATGATTTATCACAAGAACTTGATGATATATTAACAACAAATTCAAATTCAAATTCATCTTTAAAATCAACAGAAAATAATAAAAAATCATCTTCATCACCATTAAATTTTTTTAGAAATATAATTGGTGGTAAAGAATTAACAAAAAAAGATTTATCAAAAAATTTACAATTATTAGAATCTCATTTAATTAAAAAAAATATTGCACCCGAAGTTTCAAAATTAATAGTTTTAAATGTTGAAAAAAATTTAATTGGTTCAAAAACAAATAATTGGACATCAATTGAAAAAACTGTTAAATTTGCAATTAATGAATCATTAACAAAAATTTTAACTCCTTCAACTTCAATTAATTTATTACATGAAATTAATTATAAAAGAAAAAATCAACCAAATTCTCCTTATGTTATTTCAATAGTTGGTGTAAATGGTGTTGGTAAATCAACGAATTTATCAAAAATTGCATTTTGGTTATTACAAAATGATTTAAAAGTTTTAATTACCGCTTGTGATACTTTTAGATCAGGAGCAATTGAGCAATTAAAAGTTCATGTTAATAATTTATCAAATTTAATAAAACGTACAAAAAAGGGAAAAATTGATTTATTTCAATTAGGTTATGGTGGTGGTGATTTAGTTTCAAAAATTGCTTTAAAATCAATTAAATTTGCAAAAGATAACAATTATGATGTTATATTAATGGATACGGCTGGTAGAAGACATAATGATGCTCATTTAATGAATCCATTGGAAAATTTTGCAAAAATTGCAAATCCTGATAAAATTATAATGGTTGGTGAAGCTTTAGTTGGTACTGATAGTGTTTTACAAGCTAAAAATTTTAATGCTGCTTTTGGTTCTAGACATTTAGATTTTTTCTTAATTAGTAAATGTGATACTGTTGGTGATATGATTGGTAGTATGGTTAATATGACTTACAGTACTGGTATACCTATATTATTTGTTGGAACAGGTCAAATGTATACTGATTTAAGAGTATTATCTGTTCCATGGGCTGTTTCAAAATTGATGAGTTAAAATATTTACATTTTTATCTATTACTTTATTTATTGATATATATATTCTGTAAAATCTAATACTCTTTCATCATCACCAAATTGTCCCATAATTTGAATACCAATTGGTATATCTTCTTCTTTATTTTTCCAAGGTATAGAAATTGTTGGTAATCCAGTTAAAGATGCAGGTACTGTTAAAACATCATTGATATATATTTCTTTTGCTGGATTTAATGATGATTCTTTTGTTAAAACTTTTGATAATGATAATGCTTTAGTCATTGCTGTTGGAGAAATAATAAAATCAACTTTTTCTTCTTTTTTTACTTCATTTTGTTTAAAAGTTTTTGTTTTTATATTTGATTTTAATTCTGTTAATATATTTTCCATTTTAAATACTTCATTAAATTCATTTTGTAATTTTTTACGAATTAATTGACTTTTTAAATAATGATTTTTAAAAGCTTCACTACTTAAATTATAAGTCCCTAATATAATTCTTTGTTTAACTTCTTTACTAAAACCTTTAATTCGTGTTGGTGCATATAAAGTACCATTTAAACTATCATTTTCTTCATCTCTAAATCCATATCTTATACCATCATATCTTGCTAAATTTGATGATGCTTCAGATGGTGCTAAAATATAATAAATTGGTAATGAATTTTTAATACTTGGTATTGAAATTGGATAAATTAAATTTCCATTTTTAATTAATTTTTTTAAAAATAATAACCATTGATTTTTAATATCTTTTGATAATTCTAAAATATTAAATTCTAATGGAATACCAATTTTATATTTTTTTTCATTTTTATTATCATTATAATTATCATTATTAATTGTTTTATTAATTAATTCATTAATTTTTAATCTTGATTCTTCATTAAGTGATGTTGGATCTTTTGAATCATAATCATTTAAAACCTTATAAACAGATTTAATTATTTTAACATCTTTTGATAATATACCAACAGTATCTAAACTTTGAGCATAGGATATAACTCCCCATCTTGAAATCCTACCATATGTTGGTTTAAAACCAAATATTCCACAATAACTTGCTGGTAATCTAATTGATCCACCGGTATCTGTACCCAAAGCACTATTTCATTTAAAATATTAGTATTATGAAAGTTATAATAACATAAAGGATATGAATACTAACAAGTCAACTAATCCAGCAGCAACAGCAGCAGCACTCCCACCAGATGATCCACCAGAAACTTTTGGATCTTTATCAATTGAATACATTGGATTTAACGTTGGTCCAAAAATTGTATTTGTTGTTGAAGAACCCATTCCAAATTCATCAAGATTAGTTTTACCAATTATAGTTGTTCCTGATTTTTCTAATAAATCAATTACTGTTGCATTATATGGGCTTTTATAATCTTTTTGTTCATATATATTTGTTAATTTTATTTGTCACAATTATGTTTAAATTTAATTTTCAAAAACTCACTTTGTAACATTTTTGAAGAACAAGTAGTTGATTCTTCAATTGTTGAAATATTATCCTTTATAGCAGCTAAATAACCATTTAATTTATAATCATCTACTTTAATAATCAAAATTAATATTAATATTAACATATAAATTTCATATAAAATAAAAAAGCATCAATATTCATACCTTTATTACTATTATAATTATCATATTGCGTTGTGATTCTTTCCTTTAATTCATCAATTGCTCTTAAAGATGTAAATATATTATATTTACTTCCTATTTTGTTAACATTGTTTATCGTTTCTAATGTTTTTTGTAATGATCGAGCTTTTAACATTATTGTTTAGTCCCTCTAAAGTTTTCAAGATTTTTAAGAGATTGATTTTCGTGAAATTCACGTGATTTGAATAGTGTAACGTAACACCCAGACATCTCTTCGCCTAATTAAATTTTTTTTTAAGAGCATAATGAAATTTTTTTTTCTTTTTGAATAATTTGAATTTATAAAATATTTAAATGACGATGGGGAAAGCCAAACATCATAAGAAGGAGAGTAAAAATAAACTTGCTAAAGGAACAAGTGATCCTTATCCAACTAAAGATGCTAGATCTCAGAAAAAGTTATTAAAGAAAAAAATAGCTAAAAGGCATCATGATGAAGATGATAATGATGTAAAAATTAATAAAAAGAAAAAGAAGGTTAGTAAAAAAAAAGATGATGAGAGTGATGATGAAAGTAATGATGAAGAATTAGTTAATACCATTGATGAAAAACTCGTTAATATTGAGGATTTATTGGAGAAAACTGCTGAAAAAGAGGAAGATGAAAAGTCTGCAACTGAAGATGAAGATGAAAATAAAGAGGAAGACGAAGAGGAAGAAGAAGATAATGAGGAAGACGAAAACAAAGAAAATGAAAGTGATTCCGAATCTAATGATAATGATGAAAAAGAAGAATCAAATCAAAAAGAACATGCAACTGAAAAGGAGCCGGTTCTATTTTCTGATCTTCAAATTTCACAAAAAACACTACAAGGAATTGAAGTTATTGGACATACTAAAATGACAAGTGTTCAAGCAAGAACGATACCACCATTATTAGCAGGCCGTGATGTTTTAGGTGCCGCAAAAACAGGTTCTGGTAAAACTTTAGCATTTCTTATTCCTGCCATTGAAATGTTAAGATCACTAAAATTCAAACCAAGGAATGGTACAGGAGCTATAGTCGTTTCCCCAACTCGTGAATTAGCACTACAAATATTTGGTGTTGCACAAGAATTATTAAAATTTCATACACAAACTGCTTGTATTGTTATGGGTGGTGCAAATCGTCGGGCAGAAGCTGAAAAATTATCAAGAGGTGTTAATTTAGTAATTGCAACTCCTGGAAGATTGTTGGATCATTTACAAAATACAGAAGGATTTGTTTTTAAAAATTTAAAAGCTTTAGTTATTGATGAAGCTGATCGAATTTTAGATGAAGGTTTTGAAAAAGAAATGAAACAAATTATTAAAATTTTACCAAATGAAGGAAGACAAACAATGTTATTCTCTGCAACTCAAACTACAAAAGTTGAAGATTTGGCAAGAATTTCTTTAAGAAAAGGTCCATTATATATAAATGTTGATGAAGGTAAAGAGGTTGCAACTGCTGATGGTTTAGAACAAGGTTATGTTGTATGTGATAGTGATAAAAGATTTTTATTACTTTATTCATTCTTAAAAAGAAATGCAAATAAAAAGAAGATTGTTGTTTTTGCATCTTCTTGTAATAGTGTTAAATTTTATGGAGAATTATTAAATTATATTGATTTACCAGTATTGGATCTTCATGGAAAACAAAAACAAGAAAAAAGAACAAAAACATTTTTTGAATTTAGAAATGCTTCAAATGGTATTTTGATTTGTACAGATGTTGCTGCTCGTGGTTTAGATATTCCTGATGTTGATTGGATTATTCAATTTGATCCACCAGATGATCCAAGAGATTATATTCATAGAGTCGGTAGAACTGCAAGAGCTTCTGCTAAAGGAAGATCATTAATGTTTTTAACACCTTCTGAACTTGGATTCTTAAGTTATTTAAAAAAAGCAAAAGTACCATTAAATGAATATGAATTTCCAGCAAATAAAATATTTAACGTTCAAACACAATTAGAAAGACTTGTTGCATCAAATTATCATCTTAATGGTTCAGCAACTGATGGTTTTAGAGCTTATTTACAAGCATATGCCAGTCATCATTTAAAAACTGTTTATCAAATAGATGCTCTTGATTTAGTTAAAGTTGCAAAGTCGTTTGGTTTTACTAAACCACCAAAAGTTAATATTAGTATTGGATCAAGTGGTAAAGCTTCAAGACCAAGAGATAAATACAAACAAAACAATCCATCTCAGAAAAAATTTCAAAGACGAAATTAGATAAGCTATTTAAAAAAAATATGTACTTTTAATTTTCATTTAAAGTTATCTAACATAAATATATCATTTTATAAGACTCATTTATCTGTACTCATTCGTAATAAGGTGTAAGGATGTGCACACTATAAATTAAATTAACCACGAAAATTTATATTCATAGACATTCATTTGTATTTTTCAATTGCAATTATAAGCTGGCTTGAACTGGAAAATGAACAAAACCGATAGGACAGGCTCGGGTAAAGGAAAAGACAAATCTCAAGATGAGTTACAATCTTTTTTAAATTTAGCTAAAACTATGACAGATGCTTCATTAGCTATTAAACTACCTAATTCAATTAAACCACCTATTATAGATGATGATAAAACGGATTCAGGTACTGATTTCTATGATACAGATTTAGAATCAATTTTTAGTAGGTTTCCTGGAATAGAATCTCCTTCTTTGTCGGAAGATGATGATTCAACACATATTAATAATCCAAATGAAGACCTAATAAAACAGCTTCTGAAAGATTGTGACCGTATTTCCAATAAGCATGATGGAATGTCAAAATATGATGTTTTAGAAACTTTTAGAACTATTTTAATTTCACAAGCTTCAACCGATGATATTCAATCTGATTTATTTGATGCTTTTGGTTTTGATGAATTCGATTTAATTTCAAATATTATTCAACATCGTTTAAAATATAATACACTTATTAAAGAATATTATGAAGGAGTCTATGATCATCTTGAAAATAATAATAATGGTAATACAGTCATAGATAGAAATCAGAAATTTCAATTTGTCACAAAAGAAGATAGAAATAGAATGGTTATGGAAAATCAAATAGCTGCTAAAAATGCACCTTTAAGACCAGAGGTTATTAATCTTGATAGTGAATATCCTCATGTTTATTCAAATCAAGGAACTGGTAATATTCTTTCCGAATTTGGTACTAAATATGCCTTACCTATGGGTACTGAAAGGATTAACGAACAAGTATGCAAATTTTATTTTTATATATAAAACAAAGAGAGAAATAATAGCTAATTATTCTTTTTATAGTACTACGAAGAAGTTATCATTCCTTATCCAGAAAAAAAACCAATGATGTTTAATGAGAAACTTGTTCTTCTTGAAGAATTAGATGGCCTATGTCAGGGTACATTCAAAGGTTATAAATCATTAAACAGAATGCAATCTTTAGTTTACCCCGTTGCATATCAAACAAACGAAAATATGTTAGTTTGTGCTCCAACGGGCGCTGGTAAAACGGATGTTGCAATGTTAACTGCTTTACATACTATTAGTCAGCATACAACATTAACTAATGTAGATGATGAAACAATTCAATATGATGTTAACTATTCAGATTTTAAGATCATTTATGTTGCTCCTTTAAAAGCTTTAGCTGCTGAAATAGTTGAAAAATTTGCTAAAAAATTAGCCTGGTTGGGTATATCTGTTAGAGAATTAACTGGTGATATGCAATTAACAAAAGCTGAAATTTTAACAACTCAAATGATTGTTACAACACCTGAAAAATGGGATGTTGTTACAAGAAAGGCAAATGGTGATAATGAACTTATTCAAAAAGTTAAACTTTTAATTATTGATGAAGTTCATTTATTACATGAAGAACGTGGTTCGGTTATTGAAACATTAGTTGCGAGAACTTTAAGACAAGTTGAGAGTTCACAATCAATGATTAGAGTTATTGGTTTATCTGCAACTTTGCCAAATTATGTTGATGTTGCTGATTTCCTTGGTGTTAATAGAATGGTTGGAATGTTCTATTTTGATCAATCTTTTAGACCCGTACCGTTAGAACAACATTTCATCGGTGTTAAAGGAAAAGCAGGTAGTAGGCAAGCGCAAGAAAATATCGATAAGGTTGCTTATGATAAATTAATTCTTAACTTAAAAAATGATAAACAAGTTATGATTTTTGTTCATAGTAGAAAAGAAACTTCAAAAACTGGTAGAACTTTTATAAATTTCGCTCGAAACCACCATGATCAAGATGTATTTGATTGTTCAGATTCATCAAGTTATATAAAATATAAAAGAGAAATGGCCACAAAATCAAGAAATAAAGATATGAGAGATTTATTTGATGGTGGTTTTGGTGTGCATCATGCTGGTATGACGAGATCTGATAGAAATCTAACTGAAAAAATGTTTCTATCTGGAGCCATTAAAGTTTTATGTTGTACCGCTACTTTGGCTTGGGGTGTGAATTTACCCGCTGGTGTTGTTATTATTAAAGGTACTCAGGTCTATAATGCAAAACAAGGTGGATTTGTTGATTTGGGAATCTCTGATGTTATTCAGATTTTTGGTAGAGCTGGTAGACCACAATTTGAGAAATTTGGTACTGGAATAATATGCACTACTAATGATAGATTATCTCATTATGTTTCGTTGATTACCCAACAGCATCCTATAGAATCGCGCTTTTCTGCGAAACTTGTTGATAATTTGAATGCGGAAATTTCACTCGGTACTGTTACTAATGTTGAAGAAGCAATTCAATGGCTTGGTTACACATATATGTATGTAAGAATGAGAGAGAATCCTTTTAAGTATGGTATCGATAGATCGGAGTTGGTAGATGATCCAACTTTAGGTCAAAAGCGTCGAAATATGATTATTGAAGCAGCAAGAAGATTACATTTATTACAGATGATTATATTTGATGAAAGATCTGGTATTTTTATTGCAAAGGATAATGGTAGGGTTGCATCTGATTTTTATCTATTAAATAATAGTATTGAAATCTTTAATTCTGTCTTGAATCCAAGAGCTACTGAAGCTGATATTTTATCAATGATTAGTATGAGTGGGGAATTTGATAATATTAAGGCAAGACCAGAGGAGACAAAAGAATTGGAAAGTTTGTTGGAAGAATATTCCCCTTGTCAAATTGCTGGTGGTATTGATACTCCACAAGGTAAAACAAACGTTCTTCTTCAAGCATATATCTCAAAAGCGAACGTTCAAGATTCTGCATTGATATCTGATAGAAATTATGTTGCTCAAAATGCTGTCAGAATCGTTAGGGCTTTATTTTTAATTTCAATGAATAGACGTTGGGGTATTCTTAGTAAAGTATTATTATCAATTTGTAAAGCTGTTGAAAAACAATTATGGTCTGGTTATGAACATCCATTAAGACAATTTGATAACATTTCAGAACAAATTTTTAAAGTTCTAGAATCGAAAGATTCAAATATTGCAAAATTGAGAGATATGGAACCTGGTGAGTTGGGTCAATTTGTTCACAATACTAAAATGGGTAAAACACTTGCAAGAGCGATTGATAGATTTCCTTGGTTAATTATTAATGCTGAAGTTTTCCCAATAACAAAAAATGTGCTAAGAATTCATGTTGAAATTGAACCTGATTTTATTTGGGATGATAGATACCATGGAAAAGCGCAATATTTCTGGGTTTGGGTTGAAGATTCAGAATCATCCATAATTTTACATGTTGAAAAATTCATACTGTCTAAAAGACAATTTAATGGTGATCATGTTTTAGATTTCATGATTCCATTGACTGATCCTTTGCCTCCACAGGTCATAATTAGAGCAATATCAGACACTTGGGTTGAATCTGAATCAGTTCATGCTATTTCATTTCAACATTTAATAAGGCCTGAAAATGAAGTAATCCAAACAAAATTATTAAGACTACAACCGTTGCCAATAACAGCCCTTCATAACCCAGATGTTGAAGAGATTTATCGACCAAAATTCAGATATTTTAATCCTATGCAAACGATGGTTTTTCATACACTTTATAACACAAATGGAAATGTATTTGTTGGATCACCTACTGGATCAGGTAAAACATTAGTTGCAGAATTGGCAATTTGGAGAGCATATAGAGAGTATCCAAATTCCAAAGTTGTTTATATTGCCCCTATGAAAGCATTGGTTAGAGAAAGGGTCGATGATTGGAGTCAACGTATTATGAAGCCTGTTGGGAAGAAATTGGTTGAATTGACTGGTGATTCAACACCTGATGCAAGAGATGTTAAAAACGCCGATTTAATTATTACTACACCTGAGAAATTTGACGGTATTTCAAGAAATTGGAAGACTAGAAAATTCGTTCAAGAAGTTTCATTAGTTATCATGGATGAAATTCATTTGTTAGCAAGTGATCGTGGACCAATTTTAGAAATGATTGTTAGTAGAATGAATTATATGAGTTCTAAATTAAAGCATCCTGTTCGATTATTAGGGTTATCAACTGCCGTTTCTAATGCTGCTGATATGAGTGGTTGGTTAGGGGTTAAAGAAGGGTTATTTAATTTCCCACAATCAGTACGACCAGTTCCTTTACAAATGTATATTGATGGATTTCAAGATAATTTAGCGTTTTGTCCATTGATGAAAACAATGAATAAACCTGCTTTTATGGCAATTAAAACACATTCACCAAGTAAACCGGTTTTAATCTTTGTTGCTTCTCGTCGACAAACTAGATTAACTGCAATTGATTTGATTAATTTATGTGGTATGGAAGAAAATCCAAGAAGATTTTTGAAAATGAATGAAGATGAACTACATTCAATTTTAGCAAAAGTTAAGGATGATACTTTAAAATTATCATTACAGTTTGGTATTGGATTACATCATGCTGGTTTAGTTGATTCTGATAGAAGAATAAGTCATGAATTATTTGCCAGTAGTAAAATCCAAATATTAGTTGCAACAAGTACATTAGCATGGGGTGTTAATTTACCAGCATATCTTGTTATCATTAAAGGTACACAATTTTTCGATGCAAAAACAGAAGCATATAAAGATATGGATTTAACCGATATTTTACAAATGATGGGTAGAGCAGGTAGACCTGCATTTGATACTAGTGGTATTGCAATAATCTATACAAAAGAATCCAAGAAAACATTTTATAAGCATTTCTTGAATATTGGATTCCCTGTTGAATCATCATTACATAAAGTTATGAGTGATCATTTAGGTGCTGAGATTCAATCAGGTACAATTAAGTCAAAACAGGAAGCAATTGAATTTTTATCATGGACATTCTTATTTAGACGAGTTCATAATAATCCATCATATTATGGCATAAATGAAATCAGAGGGGATGATGATGATGATGATGAGGAAGAAAGTTCAAAATACTCAAATGAAGCTATTAATAAATATTTGTCTGGATTAATTCAAAGTTCAATTGAAGAATTAAAAAAATCAAGTTGTATTGAATACTTAGGAGATGAAAATCTGATATCACCAACACCTTTTTTAAAGATATCAAGTTATTACTATCTTTCACATAAAACAATTCGAAATTTATTGAGTAAAATTAATAGAAATGCAAATTTTAAAGAATGTTTAACATGGTTATGTGAAGCAACTGAATATGATGAATTACCTGTTCGACATAATGAAGATCTAATTAATATTGAAATGTCAAAGGAAATGAGATATCAAGGTGAAGAGCTTGGTGTTGTAATGTGGGATCCTCATGTGAAATCCTTTTTATTATTGCAGGCATTTATGAGTCGTGTTGAGTTGCCAATTACTGATTATATTCAAGATACAGTATCTGTTTTAGATCAGAGTTTACGTATTTTACAAGCTTCAGTTGATGTTTCCACCGAACTGGGATATTTGTCTACTACATTAACTTTCATTAAATTAATTCGGTGTATTAAACAAGCCTGTTGGTTTGATGATGATCCTGTTTCAACATTGCCAGGCTTAAAGTTGAGAGAGTTACCTAAATCTGAAGAACAAGATCATGAGACCAATTCAGAAGAAAAGGATAATAAAGGCAAAAATAAGGAACAATTTACAACTATTGGTGATTTAGGACATATGAATCTTAAACAATTGGAGAAAATTGCAACCAAACTTGGTGTTAAGAATTCATTCAAAAAAGAATTTTTAAATGTAACAAGTAAATTGCCAACTGGTAATTTGAAGATACATAATGATGATGATAATTTACATGTTAAAATCACCCATAATAATCCTGGTTCGCTTGGTAAAGATTTCAAAATGTATTGTCCTAAATTTCCAAAAACACAAAAAGAGTCATGGTTTATTATATTGTATGATGAATCAAAAGATGAATTATTATTATTAAAGAGATCATCTCCACCTCAATTTCGATCACATGGAGGTGATAATAGAATAGCGAGTGTTGAAACTACTATCAAATTACCAGAAGCTTTGAAAGGAAGGAATATGGAAATCAAAATTATTAATGATGCAATTGATATTGAATATAGCACTAAATTTGTTTACAACTGAAGGAAAGAATAGTCATCACATTAATTAATATATAGTCATCACATTAATTAATATATATTTATCATTATTTCAGTTGATAGTGATAACGTAGAGATCTAAAGAAAAGCAGTGGTAATTAGTGATCGCCACGAAATACGTAACGTTGAAACATGAGGAAACGGAAGGTGTTATATTTAATCTGAATTTGAACCAACCCAAGCTCAAGTATAAGTTTACGAGAAATACTCATCTGTTACGTTTGAGCTTTAAGAATATTCTTTTAAATTGGTTAATATTAACAACATATGCTTATAGTAGGCCACCTACTTGAAACTATTGGTCCACCTTGGTGAATGGAATTCTTATGTTGTACCTTTATGTTCATCTCTTCAATATTCTAAATACAAGAACAATTGGCCTTAGAACTTTCATAACATTCAATATATGTAGGAATAGTATACAAATGGATGCTTACATTGCAAGTGGACTCTAGATTATGCTCACTTAATATTTCCATTTGAGGTTAACAATTTCAACTTTTAACTAGTGTTAATATAGTCATAAATATTCTATTTCGGTTTCTACCACATATTCATATGGGTGTTGGTATTGGGTATATGAATATTGTGAACAACAATCGATTCATTTTGAACCAACTTCATGCTTTGAAATTAGATTTTCATTCAGAAATTGGAGCTAAACGAAGACTTATTCGAAGAGTTTGAAGAGGAAACATGAATTTTATTTAAAAAATTAGCCAAAGCTTATTTAATTCGTATCACCGATCGCGAAAGTATCTTTTCTATACTATCATATATTTAAAGAGATATATGTACTACATACCGGTGAATATATATCTAGAAATTTTGATTTGAAATCAATATTACGTTGTCAAGCTAATGAATATAATGTAACTTATAAATTAAAATGAAGTAAAATCTTATCTGGGTATAGGTTATTATGCAGTATTTGTCAAGTTATGGCCAATAAATAATTCAATTTCTACTACAAACCTGAACATTATAGAGTAATATTTAAAATATAGATTATAAAGTTATAAAGTTATAAATTCCCATTACTTTGACTATTACTTTTCTATTTTATCAACCCTTTTCTGTAAATCTTCAATCCATTCTTTAATTTCTTGTTTATTAACAACTAATTTATCATTATGATTTTCTAATTTCTTTTCAACATCAGTCAAAGACTTTTCCCATTTTTTAATATCTAAGTTAATACTATTTATATTATTTTCAATTTGATGAATTGAATCAACAGAAGAACCAATATCTAGGTGTAAAGATTTTAAAGATTTTAAACGATTATAAATAAATGGAATATTTGAAGAAATTGACTCAAGTGATGATAATTTATTATATAATTCATTTATTTTTAAATTTGTTTCCTTTTCAAGTTCTGATAAGTTATTATTAGAATTTTTATTTAATATTGATGTTGTTGTTGTTGTTGATCTTGTAAGTCTTGAACTTCTTAATAATGCAGTTTCTGTTAAATGTCTTGAAGTTATAATTTTTTCAGATTGTGTATATAATTTTTCAATTTTTGTTGATAATTCTTCTAATTGTTTTGGAGAACTATCTAATATTGTTATTTTTTTGGACATCTGATTTAAAACGGTACGAATTGGTTGATTTGTAGAATTATTTGAAATTGTTTGCATTTCAAGAACTTGTGGTCCTAATAAATTTTCTAATTTTGTGATTCTATTTTCAAGTAATATAAATTTATTAATAACTTTTTTATCTGGTGTTGTTTGTTTCTAATAAAAAAATATTTTGGGTTAAATAATCATTTTTAAAAATGAATAGAAAATCTAATTACTTACAGATAGTGGATTAAATTGTGATATAATAGATTTTGATTCTTCATTCTCCGGTTTTAAATCCTTTAATAGATTCATATTTTTCCCCTCATCTAGTGGTAATTTTGTATTTACTTCTAAGTTTTCTAGAATTTCTCTTAAACCATCTAAATCCTTTTCTTGCTTTGTATTAATTTGTTCATGCCCTTTTTCTTCCTGTTGTTCCTTTAACACTTTAATTTCCTCAATTTCTCGTTTTAATCTTGAAATTCTAGCATCTAAAGTTTCATTAACAGAATAAGTATTAAAAGTTGAAAACTTATCAACACGATCTGAAAAGTCCGTATCGCGTGCATCAATTACTTCATTTTCAAATCGTTTAAAAGCAGATTCTGTTGAAAAGACTCCTTGATCAATTGATGAGCGTCGAGAAGAAGGATCTAAATGTTCATTATTTTCTGTCTAATATTCGATTAATTTTGGTGATTAGAAAGAAGAGAAGTGATAAATGTTGATTGATTGAACATACTTCAGATGGATCCAGGTCTTCTATATCGGGAGTTTCATAAACATCCTTTGAAGATAAATCCTATTTTGATAAATTAGCTACTGGTAAATATGAAATAAGATAGTTTAAAATAACATACAATATCTGGTAGACCTGTGAAATTCCCAGCAAACTTTCCCGGTTGCATTTTATATTTATGTTGAAGATGGAAATGGAAGGTGCAAGGAGGTTATGTGAACAGTTACCCTGCCTATGGTATTTATTATTAGCAATTCCAGCAATACGCATACCTATATAAATTTTTTTTATACCTTTCTTTTTATTCTAAATTATACCAATCTAAAAATACTTTCCATTTATTTAGTAATACTCATGACCATTCCGGCTGAGAGTGACGCAAAAGAAACTAACAATACTATTATCAGTCCCATAGTATCAATTAAGACACAAAAAAGGAAGTTTATATCAGAAAGTCTGCGCAAAAGCAAAAAGAGAATAAAAAAATTATATTTCAATCCTCATAAATGTAAAGTACCATCACCTTTAAGGAATGAAATCATATATTACAAAAGAAGAACACAAACACAAAACAATGATAAGGATATATAGCTATCAATTAAATTTGCCTATGATAGTCATGGAGGACTAATTAATATTATATGGCTTCAAGATAAAATCAACAATTGTTGATTATTTAATCACGAAACAGAAATATGTTTGATAACATTAATTGGGTTGGGGCACCGGTGAACCCATCAGACAAATTCAGGGGATAATGTCTTTCAATTGCAATCAGAATATATTCTTATTAAATATTTCAAACAAAATATAATATTTATATTTATTTATATTTAATTGACTTTGAACTAATTCTTATAATGTTACAATTATAGAGCATTTTTTAATATAAGCTTATACCGGTATATCTAGTTTGAATTTAAGTCTATCTTTAAATTAAGGTACTTTTATTTCCATTCATTTTTTATCTTATCCATCTATAGGTCTAATATTCGTACTAAAAATTTTGTTACAAGCGCCGATATATTTTGATATATGCGCTGAAATAGTTTGTTCTATTTGCCGAAGTTAAGTGGAAACATTAGTTGTAAAAGTATGGGGAAATGATGATTTTTATATATATATTATAATATATTTTAATTTATTTTTTTCTGTATCGAAAATGAGCTTTTTCTCGGCCGAAATTTTGATCCACTGGAATATGCATGCAACAGTATACTGATTACGCTATGAAGAAATATATATGGATTCAGATGCATGCATGCATCTAGATAAGGTAGGTTTAATTGTCCGGATCCTACGTAGAGCAAACGTGACCCTATTTCTACGGCGAAATCTGGCCTACCTTTTGTCATCTTTAATATAAAGGCATAAATGATGTGATTTTGGTAATGTGTTCATATTTTTTGCGCGAAGGGCGTTGAAATTTTTTGCTTCTCAAAAGTTATTCGTTTACAGTGCGATGAGTGACTCCGTATTTATTTTTCAGCGCAAGCATTCACAGGTGCCATGACCGTACTCGATACCGGCGTGCACCACATTTAAAATGTAGCTATATGGCATATGGGATTAAATATTCACTTTTAATTTACGACTAATGTCCAATATTGATTTTCATATGTTGTCAGCAATTTCTAATAGAGATAAGATAGCCTTGCATATTATGTGGACTCAATGTGGGGTACGTTCCTGGTTCAATATTCTTCTAACGAAAGGATGGTGGCACTCTTCGAATCCGGCAGTGGTAAGTGAAAAATATCAATTGCTTACAACGTGAAAAGCGTAAAAAAATGAAAATGAGTATGGGGGTTGAAACACATCTACGATGTAGCTATAGAATTATTTTATCAGTGGTGGATGAAGTGATTGACTGGAAGTACTTCTAGGACCCGCCCATCACCAGGGCAAAAGTCATTCCAAGCTAGATGATAATGGACACTATAATGTATTTATTACAATATCGTTTTCTCGAAAGGAGCCCACCGATCGGGTATTTTAAGGATTCCACATCGGATAAATACTGGTTTTTCCGCACTATTCTCAATTCTACGTCCCACATCCTAGAAGGCTTGGTAAACAAAAATAAGTGGTGAAATTCACAATGTTGAGGTTGATATCATTATAATTTATTGAGGAGATACTTTTTATTTTCTGATGAACATGTATTGTAAATTATTTTGAATTTGCGAGGAGGGAGTAGGTGAAAGCATTAATTACAAAAAAGAAAAAAAATAGCATTGGAAGCAATTAGGGAAGAAGTATTGGCAGTTTTTTGTAACTGCCATATTCTTTTGAGAACCTAGCAAATGTCATTAGTATAGATTAATGGTTCTGTCGAACTTTAACTGTACTGGGTATAATCTGTATTGTACTGGCGAACTGCTTAAAAGATCCTTTCCACATGTACAAGAAGAAGAGGAAAGCGGTAGTATTTCCCATAAAAATGATCACATGATGATAGCTCCCTCAAACTCAACTGCCAATGTTTATAAAATAATATCAATTGAGTTGTATCAGTAATCCATATAAGAGCTTATATACAGTATTTTCACTTAATATCGGACACTTGAAGCACTAAATATTCGGACATGTGATGAAATAATATACCCGAACCAATTGAATAAGTGACATGTAGTGTATAGAGGTGTTTATTAATCAGCCCAGTTAGAAAACCCGAAAGATCTAGTGCCCGAATACTATTTCATCACATGTCCGAATATTTAGTGTCGTGATCACATGTCCAAATAATTAGTCCTTCAAGTGTCCGATATTAAGTGAAAATACTATATATGTTATTAATCCAGAAACCAAATGCATGTATTATTCTGGATTTTAGTCCCCTGAATCCGTGAATTACCGTTATTTCCTTTCATTAATTAATGATATCTTATAGAATTTATGATGTAACGTGTACAACATCCCTCAGTTGTGGGGGACTCCGATTGGCGGAATTACCTTCACGGAAAAGTATTAGGTGTTAACCGAAAAAAAAACCGCAAAGTAGGATGTTAAGATTATACTAATACCTACAAATCTACTCATTAATGTAACAATTATTTTCTCAGTCATCCCGACTCATGGAAATAAGTCGGGTTTTGTACTAACCCCTACTTTATTTCATGTAGCTTATATGCATCATTATGCGCTGCAGTTCTAAAAGAGGAATAAAGACTATGTGTATAAAAGATGGAATTCTCTCCTTCTACCATTTAAGATTTCAATTGACTTTTCTATTTGTTTTTAATCATAATGGTTGATCATAGTCACTATAGAAATAGTTCTTCATTAAACAGTGACTCAAAAGAGCCAACCATTTATGCTCCTGAAGACATGGCTCGTCATGGCGCTATAATCGTGAGAACTGCAACTAGATCTAGAGAAACTATACAAAGTTCTGACAATACTCAAGATGAATTAAAGCTAGACCAAAATATGGCTTCAAGAGATGATATTTATACTGAAGACCATGAAAGACCAGCAAAAATTACCTCTAATCCAGACACCATGCACAGACTTGAACAACTAGCAAGATCACTTTCAACACATACAACAAGGGATGCTCCAATTGAAGGCGACCCCGAGGATTTTGATCTCAACTTTATTTTGAGATCTTTCATAAAAGATGCTCAAAATTCAGGTATTCATTTAAGATCATCAGGTATTAGATGGAGAAATTTAATCGCTTGGGGGATCGATGACGCTACAGATGTATCTGATATCTTTCGTTCCATCGTTAATTTACCAGGAAAAATTAAAAGTTTGAGACATAAACCAACAAGACAAATTATTAGAGATTTTGATGGTGTCTTACATGAAAGTGAAATGTGTTTGGTTCTTGGTAGACCTGGATCCTTGAAAAAATTGAAGGTGATATTTCATATGATAGATTAAATCAAGATAGAATGCTAAAAGAATTTAAGGGTGATGTTATTCATAATCCAGAGTGAAAGTACTTAAAATCTCTCAATAAGGTTACACTTAAATATAAGCTTTTTACTAACTATGTCTCTCTTATAGTGGATGCTCATTTTCCTCATTTAACTGTTGGTCAAACACTTGATTTTGCTTTAGCTTGCAGAACTCCAAATGTTCGTGTTTGATGACATATCAAGGAAAATATTTATTCGAAGTAATAGAAAACTTTTCGCTACTGTTTTCAGTCTAACTCATGTGATACAAAGTTGGTAATGATTTTGTTAGAGGTGTTTCTGGTGGTGAAAGAAAACGTGTTTCAATTGCTGAAGCATTGGAAGCAAGAGCTTCAATTTATTGTTGGGATAATGCAACAAGAGCAAAAATATATTTTGAAGAAATGGGGTATATTTGTCTGCCTAGACAAAGTACAGCTGAATATTTAACTGCAGTAACAGATCCAAATGGTCGATTCTCAAGGGAAGGAATGGAAGATAGAGTACCGATAGAGTACCAAGAACTGCTGATGATTTTGTTACTTACTGGATGAATTCTAGAGACTATGCTCACTTAATGAGAGAAATAAACGCGTACGATGAAGGACACAACGGAAATAAAACGTATGAAAAGTTCAAAAATTCAACAGCACAAGAAAAAATGAAAAGTCAAAGAGCAAATTCAAGATATAACTTAACTTATCCTGTTCAATTAGCTTTATGTTGCAAAAGATTTATGACAAGAACAATAATTGATAGGGCATATATCATAACAGACTGTAGTGCTTCAGTTATTCAATCATTAGTTGTTGGATCATTATTTTATGATATGCCTAAAACAACAGCTGTTGCTTTTTCAAGAGGTGATGTTTTGCAATTTTGTTTAATTTACTTTTGTATTTCATCATTGGCAAATATTTCATTTTGCTCAAAGACCAATTGTTTTAAAGCATAAATCTTATCAATTTTACCACCCATCTGCTGAATTAGCAAGTATTATATGTGATATTCCTTTTAAATTAATTTCACTGGTTTGTTTTTCAATTATCATTTATTTCATGACTAACTTGAAATTAGGTGCTGGCGTTTTTTTCATTTATTTCTTATTCCTCGCATGCTCATCATTAGTTATGACTGCTTATTTTAAAATGATCTCATCCATATCTAGAACTGTGTCACAAGAAAATGCTGTTGCTGGATTAGTTGTTTTAGGTGTTACGAACCTTACAGGATATCTTGTTTCACAACCACAAATGCATGGTTGGATTGTATGGATTAGTTATCTTAACTCATTTATTTATTTGAAGATTTAGCTTCAAATGAATTCCATGGAACAAAGATGGAATGTGGTGGCTCATTAGTCCCTTCAGGCATAGGATACCGGTGGATATGAATCAATCTCATCAGATTATCAAGCATGTCCTTATGTTGGTGCTGATGGTACCACAGTTGATGGTGATAATTATATTAAGGAACAATTTAATTATAGTTATTCTCATCTTTGGAGAAATTTGGGTATTATAATTGCCTTTTGGGCATTTTTTGTCGCTGTTTCCGTTATTTGTACTGAATACATTAGACCTGTTGCTGGAGGAGGTGATGGGCTTATGTTTAAACGGGGTCATTTACCTTCAGAACTTAAAGAGCCAAGTAAATCAAGTGTAGATGAGGAAGCCATTAAAGGCAGTGGATCTACTCTAATTGAATACAAAGAAAAAGCTGTTGGAGTTGAAGAAATGAAAGAAATATTTGCTTCCTCTGGTTTAACCGGTACTGATGTCTTTTCTTGGAAAGATCTTGATTATGTTATTATTATTTTTTAGCTGGTACAACAAGAAAATTATTAGATAATATCCAAGGATATGTTAAACCGGGTACCTTGACAGTTTTAATGGGTGAATCTGGAGCAGGTAAGACAACGTTATTAAATACTTTATCGCAAAGAATTCATTTTGGTACAATTACTGGTGATGTTCTTGTCAATGGTAAGTCAATCGATGCTTCATTTGAAAGAAGAACTGGTTATGTTCAACAACAAGATATTCATATCGCTGAATTAACTGTTCGTGAATCATTACAATTTTCTGCTAGACTTCGTCAACCAGCTTCCACACCCGAATCAGGGAAACTTGATTATGTTGAAAAAATCATTGATTTATTAGGTATGAGAATGTATGCTGAAGCTGTTGTTGGTGCTGCAGGTGTTGGTTTAAATGTTGAGCAAAGAAAGAAATTATCAATTGGCGTTGAATTGGTTGCAAAACCATCATTATTATTGTTTTTAGATAAACCGACTTCAGGTTTAGATTTGCATTCTGCTTGGGATATTGTTCAATTCTTAAAACAATTGGCTGCAGCAGGCCAACCGATTTTATGCACTATTCATCAACCTTCAGCTACATTGTTTGAACAATTTGATAGATTATTATTGTTAAAGAAAGGAGGTAAAACTGTTTACTTTGGTGATATTGGGGAAAGTTATCAGACAATGATTGACTATTTTGAATCCCATGGAGCGCCTAAATGTGGTTATGATGAAAATCCTGCCGAATATATATTGAATTGTATTGGTGCTGGTGCAACGGCTTCAGCGGATTCTGATTGGAGTGAAATATGGAATAATTCAAAGGAATGCAAAGTTGCTAATGAAGAGGTTGAAGAAATTAACTCGAATTCAAATGTTGTTAGTGATATGGTTGATCCAACTTTAAGTGAGCGATTTGTAGCCAGTTGGACCAAACAATTACGATTGGTTACATGGCGAGCATCAACTCAAATGTGGAGAGATACCGTTTATTATGTGTGTTATCCAATCTGCTGCGTTATTCAATCAGATTCAAGAAAGAGCCATTGCAGCCAGAGATTTATACGAAGTGAGAGAAAGCGCAAGTAATACATTCTATTGGTCTAGTATGATTTTTGGACAACTTTCAGCTGAAATACCTTATAATTTTTTTGCTAGCGTTATTTGTTATTGTTGTTTCTCTTTCCCTTTAAAAATTGATACAAGTGCAACAATCTCTGGATTTCTCTTTTTAATCTTTGCAATTAATTTTGTTTTATACTTCACAACTTTTGGATTAATGGTTTTATATATGGCACTAGATTTACCTTCTGCAGCAGTTATATGTGGTATTTACTAAATTTCTGTATATCATCATTCTGTGGTGCTTTTCAACCAGTTAGTTTGATGCCAAAATTCTAGACATTTATGTGGAAAGTTTCACCTTATACATATTTCATACAATGCTTTGTTGGGACTGTTTAACATGATTTTGAGTTTGAATGTCCATCCACAGAATTGGCATATTTTAATCCCCCTGATGGACAAACTTGTGGAGAATATGCCTCAACATTTTTTGAAACGAATGATGGTAAAATTAATAATCCCACAGCAACATCAAATTGTGCATATTGTCAATATACCGTTGGAGATATATATTTATCATCGGTTACCATTAAATTTAGTCAAAGATGGAGAGATTTTGGATTACTTTGGGTTTATATTATCTTCAATATAGCTGCAATGCTTAGATTATATTGGATGTTTAGAGTTCCAAAGAAGAATTCATATTCACCAATCGCTATTGCAAAAAGATTATTTAGAAAATGAGGAAAAGCCTCCTCTTATATAGATAGATAATTAACTATTTAACTATGCATGATTATCTGAGAATAGGAAAGAGGTGAATTACTAATGGATAGGGCTATATATATATATATATATATAGTGATAATATAGGGCTGGAAGCCATATGTAAAACAAAAGACTAATTGAGGACGTAACAGATGGCCAAACTAAACGGTATAACGAGGCTACTTCATTATGTGACATAGCTGGCTATAAATAGAAAATTATCAATCACATCTATAATCATATTTTTTGTAAAAATACTTCACGAGAGATTAATGAATATTTCTCTCTTAAGGTTTATTCGTAATAACAATATTAAATTAAGTAACAAATAGTAAAGGGTCGTGTGAATTTTTGCCTAGTTGGAAGATCATATCGA
Source organism: Alloascoidea hylecoeti (assembly GCA_001600815.1). Taxonomy (NCBI): domain Eukaryota; kingdom Fungi; phylum Ascomycota; class Alloascoideomycetes; order Alloascoideales; family Alloascoideaceae; genus Alloascoidea; species Alloascoidea hylecoeti. The sequence continues at coordinate 1,006,413 of BCKZ01000005.1, forward strand.
GTTACAATACACAATGTATTGGAGTAATCCTGAGCTCAATTATTCTCTTCAACCTTTTCTGATAGATAGTATGCATTTTAATGAATTAATTTGGATGGTTCAGATTTATCAGTAGTTGTTTCTAAGTTAAATAAATATATTAAAATTTGTATATGAAATATAATATGAATTGTTAAGACAATAAAAGATAAAATGAAAAAAGGTTATACGATAAAAAAGTGTTAATCTCCCTTTTTTAAGTCGAGAAGAATGTGCACTGTTATAGTTTGTATGTAGGTTGAGAGATCTACTCTGGTAGTACTATGATAAGTACACAGAGATAGCCCCAACAAAGCTTGTTTTATTAGAAATGAGGGAATACCTCTTATTAAAATCACTATGAACAACAGACTCAATAGGAGTTATCTCCGACCAAGTAGAAGAAGACATCCCGTATCATAATCATTATTATTAGTCTGTTATAATAAAAAGTTATTATATAATAGTACCTTTATTTCCATTCATTTTTTATCCATCTTACCTACTATAGGTCTAATATTCGTACCAAAAATTTTGTTTCAAGCGCCGATATATTTTGATGCATGCCGAAGTTAACTGGAAATACTAATAAGTTGGAAAAGTATGGGGAAATGAAAACTTTTATGTACACAACTTTTTTTCTCGGCCGAGCCTTTGATCTCCAGGAATATGCATGCAACTGTAGATAGATTACGCTATGAGGAAATATATATGGATTCAAATGCATGCACGCATCTAGATAAGGTAGGTTTAATCGGCCTGTGTATGCAAACGTGACCCTATTTGTACGGCGAAACCAGACCTACGTTAATAAATATAGGAAACAAAAAGTTTGACAGAGAAGGGCACAAATTAATTTGAAGTATTGATGTTAAGAGTTACATTTTCCATTTATCTGTCGTCTTTAATATATAGATGAAGTGATTTTGGTGCTGCGATAACATTTTGCGCAAAAGGATGATGGAAATTTTTTGGGTTCTCCTCAAAGTTCAATTACAGTGGGGTTTAGCGCATTCATAGGTGCCGTAACCGGACCCGATACCGGCACCGGCGCGCACTACATCTAATATAGTATGGCTAGCAATAAATATTCACTTTTAATTTACGATTTATCGATTAATGTCCATGTGTTGTCGGCAATTTCTAATAGAGATAGCCTTGCGTGTTATGTTATGTGGAGTACAACTCGGTACGTACGGCGGAGAATGATAATAGTCAATTAAGTTAGATTGGCTATTCATCTTATAGGTCAAGACTCAAGATCCAGGATCTCAAGTCTCGGCAATGTCTTCGTAACATGAAACCCTAATCTTCAAGCTCAGATTCCTCCTCAGATCCCAGATATCCAACAGCACGCCGAGAGCGCGGCCGTTTGGCTTAAAGAAGGGAATATGACCGTGTTGATAAATTGGCGTTATACCATTATTGATAGCCTACAAGTAAAACATAATGGCTCACAATGATCCAAATCATAAGACTATGCTATGCTATATTATTCATTAAAAGAGGAAATCAATTACATTTCATATGTTATAGGCTTATATATTCTTTTCAGTTATAATCATGAGTAGTTATAGTTTGCACTTGGAATATGAATAATTAATTTTTCAGCAAACTCCAATAAATAGTTATCATTTTGATCTTTATTTTCAAATTCATTATCAATCTTTAATCCATTATCTGGTTGATTTTTTAATAGCCATGTTATGAAATTTATAAAAGATAATAAATTATCAGAAAGTTTTAATTTATCATTATTTGGATCAATTAAATTTAATAATTTTATTATTTTTGAATAAATTGATTTTATGTCAATTTTATATCCATTAATCTTTTCATTTAAGTTCTTTATAGTGTTAGTAGTTGTTGATTTTGTTTTAAATTTCAATTGTGAATATAATAGATTTAAAGTCGATTTATAAATGTTTAATTTAAATGAAAAATGATCAAATAATAAAAAGATTATAGAAATATCTTTATATTGTAATTGTAATTCCAATTGTGAATCTGATTTTGATTCATTTAAATATTTATCAATTGAAAAAGTTTCTGATAAATCAATATACCAATCATTTAAATCTTCTAATAAATTATTAAATTTTTTAATTGATTCTTCATTATAATGTATTTCATTTATTGTTAATGATGATAAATTATTGATTAATTTACTTAATGAAATCTTATGTAAAAATATTTCATTACCATTAATTAACTTCAATTCATCTTTTGATAAACTTAAATTTAAATTACTATTTAATAGTGAATTTAATTGTAAATTTTGAATTTTATTACTGCAATTGGTATTTGAATTTAATGATATATATTTCTCTTCAATAAAACAATTCCAAAAGATACATTTTTTAATTATCTTTTCTTTATCGTTTAAATCAGTAATAATAGAATTTTCAAAATCTTTATTTATGTTTAAAGATAATAAATTTATAACTTTTAATAATATAAATCTCTTTTTTGAATTGTTATCGTTAATATGGTTGTGAAAACATGGGATTAAATTTAAAATTAATAATCCTGCTGCTGCTTGAATTATAAACGTGTTCGAGATTGTGATTGATGATGATGATGATGATGATGATGATGATGATGATGATGAATATTTATTGACTGTACAAGTTGTTAATTCTTCATTGAATAGTTTTAATGATAAGTCGTGTAATGAATCAATAGACAGATTTAAATTTGAATCTAAAGCTGGGTTTAGAAGTTGTATTAGGATTAATGAATAAAGATATATAATCGATAATAAAGATAATGGTAATGATGGTTCAAATATTTTACCTTTTGATATATTATTAAATGAATTTATTATAATGGATTCATCTAATATGGGTATAGAAGGATTTATCTTTTCAAAATAAAACGATAATAATTCAATTTCTTTAAAATTTGTAGAGTTTATTATTGATTTAATCTCATTATATTGATTTTGATATTGTTGTATATGAAGTTGAGAACTTATATTAAAGTTATAGTTATTGAAAGATTGAATTTGAATTGAAGATTGCTGAAAGCATATTCTTTTACTATCCATTGTTATGGGATCTATAAGATTTTGATCATAAATATGTGTTAAAGATCTTTTATTCTTATTTTCATTAGATGGTAAATTATGAGAAAAAGTGTAAATTTTATATTTATCTTTGTTATGATTGTTATTAGAATTGTATACTATTTTTGGACTTTTATTTGATATTGGAATTTCAATCGTTGGTGATAAAGAAAAATCTTTTCTTGATTTATTAGTATTGTAATCAAATTCATCATCAATGCTGTAATATAAAGAAGGCACTACGTTATCTTCTAAAGAAGGATAATCATCAATATCGGCCGAGTTGTCTAAACAAACGTCATCGAATTTTAGATTGTCATTATTGTCATATTCCAACAAAGATTCCATTAGTCCTAATATTGGTTTTGTTATCATATTGGCATCTAGATCTCTATTATGTTTACTATTATTGTTAATGCATTGTAGGTTCAAACTCTCCAGTGAATGTCTTTTTATATGATCATTTAAATACTTCTCAAGTTGAGATTCTTCAGGTTTTGGTGTCATTAGCATCGGCGTAACAATATATTCGTCCTTTAAAAAATTATTATGACTGCTACTATTACTCCAGTTGTTCATATTCCTTGAAATTTGAAATCTGAAATTTGATATATTAAATGAGCCAACGAAAAGCAAAAAACAACGATTTAAAGTAAAACAAACGACAAAATAAGTAAAAAAGAGCAAAATGCCAAAAATCCAGAAAAAGAAAACTTTTAATGAAAGAAGATATTTATATAAATAAATATCATAAATTAAATAATATTATATCTCATAATGGACCCCGCCGACCGCCGACCGAAGAGGAACCTACAGAACTTTAAATTCCAGATCAGAAAAGATATCCTGCACATGCACGTTTCCAACGGCTGCTTGCATTTGGCCGTGGAACCCTGCATGCCTTACATGTCATTGGCTGTCTTGGCAATGCAGGAGAGATAAAGAAGTATTTCTCAAAATTATAACGGTAACTCTTATTTCGTAAATATTCTTATAAACTTCTGAGATTTACAAGAAATTCAATAATGAATGAAAATTATTCCCTATTTGCTTTAAGCGATCCATAGCTAGCTATCACACTTGGAAATATATGATTCTTGATCAATGGAACAACGGATCTGAAATGTGAATGACCACGATTGTAGCCAAGCAGTATTCCATATCTATCTGGTCATGGTGGAGATTTATGAGGTTTATTGTGGGTTCAGCCAATTGTAGCAGAGTGATTTTTCAGAACACGCTTATCTTAACTACTGCTACGTATTCTTTGATTAGGTGTGTCTATTATGTGATTTCTCGCAAAAATCTGGAAAAATAAAAACTTTATTTACATCAACGTGCCAACGGTATCGTAAATATTTCATTCTTTTACATAATTAAGCTTCAGCCAGACCCATAGTTAAAACTGCAGCAGATAATTATCCCTATAATGAAAAGTTAAAGTTCTTATTCTTATGTGCTCTTAAAGTCATCAATTACTAATAGTTTCCTATCACGCTCTATGGCTCAGATCAAACTATAATTTCGACTTAGTACGGAATTGATAACAAATAGTTTAAATGGATCCTTTTATGTAAAGACTTTAAAGATAAGCATAATTATGAGGACTTTATTTTACGCGTTTTACCGACAGTCTTGATGATGAAATATTTATACTATATGTAGTGATTGAGCATATTAAAGGCATGCCGTGAGTTAAGATAAAGCCACTCCATTGAAATTTTAAATTCAAAGATATAACTACCGGCAGTGGTTCTAGTGGATATTAAAAACCTAATGACAACTATAGCCTATAACTCTATAGAGCTCATAAGATCTTACTTAATTAATGATTACCTCAAAACATGGGTCGGTAAAATTCACTAGACAATAGAGATAATAATAATTATAATATTGTTTGCATATAAAACTGATAATTATTTTCCAAGATAAAAATGATAGCAACCCCATAATCGATAAGTTGATAGCAGCTGCAGTATCTAATCGGTTAAACTTGTCCATATACACAAAATATATCGATAAATATTGATAATTGAAGTGTAATCGGCTTTAGATTATTTAAATATATAAGATCTTATAGATATATCGGTATGTATAAAGCTCTTGATAATGCATCATTGAAGTGTCGAATATGTATTATTATTATTATTAATACTGTTATACCAAAGCCCCATAATGGAATTCTTTTCCAGGGCGGAATTATAGTAATATGTATGATGTTGCAGCTACACACGTGGGACTTGAGTATATCCTCGGTGCTTCCGATTGGCATTTAGATGACAAATTGACAATAGATAGTCAATGTCATATGCATAGGGCCTTAAGGATAGTGTCCGCTCTAAATATTAATCCCACATTAGATTAATGCCGAATTTCGTATAACACCATATAGACTTGAAACTGTAGGGCTAGCGCTGCTATATGAATATAAAGATGTGCATATGATTATGTATGATCATGAAGACTTGCAATTGATAGCTAGGTTGATATAAGTTTAGGGTCCTCCTATACGCTATACGAGCCCAAATTTTAACACATTTAATATTAGTGAAACCAACGTTAATTATTGATGAAAGTTGTCATTAAAGATTTACCTAATGCATATAAAATTTATATATTGGAAATGGCTATTAATTATATATCACCGTTGGAAAAATTTAGATCCATGCAAAGTCACCTTCATGCGTTGTCGTCCGCATGCATCTGAATATGATAAATCTCACGTTTGAGTCCATCCGTATCGCAGGACGGAACGAGATATTCGAATTTAGAATTCGGTTTGCATTTTACGAGTTTTCGGTTCGGATTGTAAAATTTATTATTATTAAAATTTATTAAAATTTATTAAATATTATATAAAATATATAATTAAATAGATATATACGTGGCTTYAAAAATCCCCAAATTTAACCGCATTTACCTAAACACACCGAACAAAATGATATCGACATTGTTAACACGAACATATACCCTCCTTGAATTCATCTGCGACTGAAATTATAAATCTACTGAAATTAAATTAACCAATTACCTAGACAGTTTTATTTGATCGTTAGATGATATCGATATTGATAATCATACATAATATAGAACATAYCCCTTATTTATTCTTGTTAAATTTCGAGAACTTAAAACATTCCTTGTCCACTGCGACTAATGAAACTTTAAAATCTATTTGAAATTAAATTAACAGAACCACATGAATTAAACATTAGAAGATGCGAGCTGTATAAGAAATTTAAGAAACTTATTTCTTAACAATATAATAAATTGTGAACATTCGTAAGAAACAATTTTTGGATGTTGTGAGTAAGAAGAATRAATAAAATTTTCCAAAAAGAAAATTTAAAGCTTCCAAACACCCTTACACMCGAAAGTACTAATTAAACTTAAACTTAAATAAGTGTCCAACAACAATAATAATGGACTTGAACATCATCAATTGCAAGCTCGTAAACTTGAGGAAAAGAGAGCTCGTGGAAGAATAAACAAGGCTCGGGAACGTAAAAGGAAGCAATTAAAACCCACCATTACACTCACATATTCAGTCAATACAATCATCGACCCGTCACCAAGCACCAGTGCTAATCAAAGATTCYCATCCACCCCATTGAAGCGCCCCAAAATATKCAGGGCCCGAACCCAATTGAAGTATCAAATATGGGAAATGTAATTGGGCTCGACACTTCAACGRTTAACTGGCACCAAGCCTTTCCCAATTTTGTTAATGAAGACGAATTGGAGGCAGAAGCTATGGATGCTGATGAGTCCGAAGACGAACTGGAACCTGAAGAATTGTATGGTCCGCCTAATATAGAAACTTATAACCAAAAGTAGTAATAAGCACTTTCGTTATAATTTGTCACCAACACTCACTGTGCCGGAAGCAGCAGTAATAGAACCAATATATACTCTTAGAGTTCTTTGATTTTTATCGATTTAAMAACTTAGCCATAATTCGTAGTTTATATTTTTGCTCATGTAAAATAGTACTAGTCTACAAAATCAATTACGGAAAACTAATTGCTGYCCAATTCCGGAATAGCTGATATTTTCTTAAGAAAGTCGCCATTTTCAAAGTATACTGAAACCGAACGTTCGAACCATTATATAATATTAATAAAGTGTAAAGTTAGCCGGAAAGAAACTGATTAATTATACGGATACATTAAATAAAAAAACGGTAAAAAAKCCGAATATAAATGTTTTCTACTACAGTACTGCTACTGCAGCTGGATTGTATACGTTACTTAGTCCAAAATGCCGAATGCCGCAAAGAGTAGGGGGAAATTCCCCGGATAGCACTCCATTTACGTACTCTCGCACTAATTTACCTTACCACTGCATCTGAAAGTGATTTATTGGCTCCATTTGGAAAGCTCTTGCAGATAATCACAGTTTCATTAAAATATCCTTGCATTTTAATCAAAACATCCTTGTTAAATTGAGAATTTTGCATATTTCACTGTTTCTGAGTAAATTGGTGTTCTTAACTATGGTAAACTTTTCAGATTTTTCCAACGGTGTATGCTATAGCTACGAATACTATTACAACCGAATAACTTCATTATTTTTGTTCTCATTGTAGCCGCTATGTATATTATATATATATAGCATTAAGTTGTTATTGTTCTCTTTAAATTTGAATAAATCAGCGGTTCACCTTAACTTAGGCATTGAATTGAATGAAGAACTTTAAATATTTAGATATTATCGAGACAATATTCACTATTATTCAGTAGAAGGATTAGAAAGTATCGGCGCATAAGCATTGTATTAAGCAGGAATATCCCGGCAAGAGTATCCACAAAATTTTCGGTATTAAATTGAACCAATAATTGGCAGAAAATAATTATAACTCTTCTGTAGATTTGATTATCCAGAGTGGCATTTTCGGTGCATGTGAGAGGCTAAGTATTAGCGACATAAAGTAATCGGATATGCATCTGACTATATGGGACTAGAGAAGTCGACACCAGCTTATAACTAGTTATAGGAACGTCGTATGGTTTAATAAAATATGAACGCACGGAATTCGAATGATACAATGAAAAATAAGAATGCAATCTCGAGCTCTATCAACAAAGTCTGGGGGGTCGAAACGACAATAGTCAATAGCTTAACCAAAAATGAAGAGCTTTGCCGAATATATACTATCACGAGTCACGACTCGTGTTCGTTCTTAGCTGCGATGGTAACTTGCAATTGTTGTAGATTAAACATTTCGGTTGTAGAAGATGTATTGAATTCTAACAATCTGGGTAACATTAATGGTAAATATCCACCTCTAGCTTTAATAGAAAAATACATTTTCTTTCATTTAAATATTAATATTCTCAAATTCTCTATTCAAAAATGTACGAAACTACTTAAGAAAACAAGATTTCCGATAAAGCTATCGGTATGAGCTACATATTCTGGAAGTTTGTATGTTTCCACAACAGTCCCCTATACGTCAGGAAGAACGTGACGTGAAAGGTTATTCAAAAGATAAAAGGGAACAACAACTATCAAAAAGAAAACACAGACTCTCACAATAATGTCTCGGTAATCGAAAATTCAATAATCGATAACTCAACCAAAAATGATGAGCTGTCTGAAACTCGTCTACCGTCACGACTTGTCACTTTTTCTGTTCAATCAATAACTTGTTAAGATTAAAGAATCCACTCTTGAAGACCAAAAACTTTATTATCTGATTTCTTTCTTAAAAATGTGCTAAACTCCTAAATATAAGATCTTTCGATCCAATTTATATAATCTATGTAATTCGTAAGTTTAGGAGATTTCTCCCGGGTTTGCGTTTCATGTTCCGTCATCTGACGATGTTGCTAGAGATCTAAACTTTACGGTGACGCAGAGATGCGGTAAATTAAGGTTAAGGTTTTAAGTTTACAGAGCAAATATTGTAAGTCTAGACGACACAGTTGGTAAGCTATAAATAATAGGAGGATTCCTTACCGCTGATTTAACTAGGCAATACTACTATAGCTATAACTTGTATTTCTCTACCATGTACCCCACATTAACATGTTATAATTATATAATTAGGTTGTTAGTTCCCCGTCAGAGCCCATTTTGGAATCAATATCATTGATCTCAGAGGAATCATATTCAATAGAAGTCTTCTTATCCATAACCTCATCAGCAATTTTCAAAAGTTCTCTCATCTCTTTAACAAATTCGGAAATATCTTTTTTTGGCGGTTGGTTTCGAACTCCCCTTAAAAACATAGATGAAGCTGTGAAAGTTAATGTCATCACTGGAGAATCTTTATAATTTGTTGTCGCAGCCTCGACCATGAAACCAACTCCTGGTACACCTGCAGCTAATGTCATTCTTTCAATATTATATTTTGAATTGGGGTTATACTCAAATTTATGATATCCTAAATTAGACCAGTATATTAGGTTAAAAGTTGGGTCTCTAAGCCAATATGTGAAAAAATTAAAAGAACTTGGTATAAATTCTATCAAAGCATTAAGCGATTTTGTTAGAAGATTCTTCGGTTGAACCAATTCACGAAGCTCAGAACCAAACGCTATAATTTTCTCACCAAGAGTAGTTGAATTATTATCATCGTGATATGTACCACTAACTCCTGTCGCATGAAATCCCCATAAGCGACTTGGTTCAATTCCATTCAAATTGGGATTTGAAGGGGAAATACATTTCCTGGTATTAGCAAGTATAGTAAATCTTATTGGAGTTGGAGTCTTGTTTGATGGATTTAAATCAAAATAGTGTGAGACACACTCGGCTGTCAATGTGGTTAAAAATGCAGTAACAGTTACATTGTGCTTCTTACAGGCTTTAAGAATTTTGTCTGTTTCTTGCTCTGTTAGATTTATGATTTCTGATTGAACAGGAGGGAGATCTGGTGTCTTTGGAATTACTTTATATTCAGACACGTTAGGAATAGCACCTGGGATTGTCCAAAGACGTTTCAAAGAATGAGGCCAGAAAAAACGAGGTAAATATTGGCCAATAACATTATTAATTAGAAATAATTTTGATGGCGAGTATTTTATAACACGATCTGGATGTGGTGGGAACAACGATGTAGCATCACGATCAGTAGGTACCGGTATATCTTTAACTCCAATAGTTATTTTTTGTAATGAATAATCAACATTTAAAGATTCCTGCTGTCTTAAATATTTCAACAATAACTCATGGAACATATAAGCAGTGATTCCATCAAAGATACCATGATCAAAGACAAGACATACCTCGATATCATTATAGACAATTATTCTCCATTGAACGGCGTCCGTTCTATTGTCATTTTCAGGCTTGCCTCTATTTAGCATAGTAGAAGCTGCTTTTGAAGTAAGAGGCGATTTGGGATCATCTTCAACAGTTTCTGTAGTATAACGATAATCCACAACGCTATTAAGATCAAGTTCTTCAATCAATGCCCAACTAGCTTCATTACAACCAACTTCAGGTGATTTATAAAACATATTAGCCAAAAGCCAGGGCTGATCCATAATTATGCATCTCAAAGCATAAATCAATCGCTCTTTAGATATTGGGTTTGAATAACGACAACTTTCAGAAACACTGCCAAATAAGTGTCGACAAATCGCAACATTGTAAAACCATTCGACACAACCAACGTTTCTTATATGTTGTCCAGCTTTAAGACTCATTTTTGTATATATAATTTTGACTTCAAATTTAATTGATCTACAATTATAGGGAAAACTTAGGAATATATATTCCATTGATATTGAAACACTATATATATTAAGGCCTTATAGCTTTATCTACAGGTTATAAAATAGGCATACATTAGTTGATATCAATATTAATACTCTAAATTGCTATATGAAGGTATATACTTATATTACTTTAGAATATTTGAGACATTTCGATGTTTTTAGTGATGTTATATTGGGTGTTTAAGTGCAAAATCCCATTCACGCACATGCATACATCAATTTAGAATTTTAGATGCAATGTTTTTGATTTTGAGTTTTGACAACATTATGACAGGCAGAAATTAAAAGCTGACCCTCTGGCTCTAATCTTCTTCTCCGATTCATGGGGGATCACACCAAAAAGCTCACAAATTAAAGATCAGAAGTTCATACAAAATGTAGAAAACAGCGAAGATAAATTTTTTTCTATCAATATCGATGTCCCTTGAAGAAGTTAAATTATTTAATCTTAGGTTATTCTTTTCATACATCATAATAGCATATTCCAATTTTCCAATATTAATGTAATTAATGAAAAAATAAAATATGCAGACTTTGGTTCAGGTTTCACAGGAAAAAGAATTGGAGACATCACCTAAACCTGTAACCTCCATATGTTAATTCTCCACCCACAACCCCTGAATATGGTAATAAGGAAAAGAACCCCTGAAAATGGCAATAAGGAAAAAATGCTTAAGGGCTCTTGAACAGTGTGCTCTTTAATAATCTTTGAAATTGATATTATTAGGTTCAAGTCCAATTTTTGCAAAGCATTTAGCGGTTCTAACATCTTTGCTTGTTGATTCAAGAATTGCATTTGAGCTGAATACATCAATTCCAAAGGTTAATAAATCTAAATTTAGATTTTGAGTACCCCATCCAATATTTAACTACAGAAAGATTGGATGACCTCCTCGGCGGCGATAAACGAAAAATACCAATTGCTTACAAAGTTAGAGGACGATCAACTTATTGATTCACTGGTTTATTGCGCTAAAATGGGGATGAGTGTAGATTCGTTTCTCCACAAGCATGGTGTATGAAGTGATTGGCTGGAAATACAACACTCCCAGGACGCCCTATCACCAACGCAAAAGCTACCCAAACGAGATGATAACGGGCACTATAAATTCAAAGTCGATTTATTGTTTTCTTGATAGGAAATCTCAAATTTTGGTACACCACATCTATAATCCAATTTGTTTTGCATAACTTTCGTACTTCAAGAGAGTTTAATGAATAATTCTCTTATAAGATTTATTTGTAATAATTATATTAGCAAAACGTTTATAAGTTAAGTAACAAATACTAAGAGGTTGGATGAATTTTTAGCCTGGTTGACAGAGGAATATCGAGTTACAATGTATTGGATTAATCCTGAGCTCCATTCTCTTCAACATTATAAGGGTACAATAATATTAAATGTTGTTTAGTATAAATGAATTCAAAATGAAAAAAAAAAGTTGATTCTATTCTATGATGATACCAATATGTAAACCAAGACTGATATGATATCGGGATCAATTACATTAATTTTTATTAATTGATATTTTGATCTCGCTATCGTTCATCAATCCTAATGTGAGTATGCAATGCATATGCATACCAACATTAATCAACGGTTGTGCCATCCCAACAATATTCTTGAAAGCATCGTTTACATTGATTTGTTTGCTCAATTCCCCGTCTCTCTTGTTCACGTCTAATTATAGCACAACCTACACATGCATTCCATTCATTATCCAATGTTAAGTTATTTCTGCTTGCGACTTCATAACCGTTTTTAATCATGGATTTTTTTTCGGTTTCTGAATATTTCAATTTATATGTAGAGACATTTGAATCAAAAGAAAATTTTCTATTTGCGATGTAAATAACCAAAGGAGGAATATTAGTTAATGATAATTCGGTTAAATTAGAGGCGTTACATCCAAAGAATGTGGGCCTTTTAGTTAAATTTAGTTTCAAGAAAGTGTTATCATCCGGGACATATGGAAAGGTGATTCCGGCGCCTTGTTTTTCAAATTGCCTTTCATATGTAGAAATAAGGGCATCTCCGTTAGGAAAGTTATTGTCATCAGCTGAATTATCAAATGCAAATATTGTATCAACTTGCCTTTCCTCTAGAAGTAATGGATATAAAGGAATATTTTGTCCATCTTCACCACCATCAACTAAAGATAAAAATTCAGAAGACGATATTGTACTTAAAGTATTAAAATTTGAAAATGGATTTGGCTCATATATTGCAATATCATTGTATTCGACACCAATATCATATTTAAGTTTATCGATTATCCTCAAGAGTATTTTTTTTAAAGGTAACTTTTCATCAATTGTATTGACAATTGCATTGAATAACGAAGATGAAGTACCCATTATAAATCCGGCATTATCAAAGCCAGCAACGCATGATCCATTAACTTGTGTACCTCCATTTGTAGTCGTTCCTAAATACTTAACGTTTGTAAATGCTTCCAATGTTGGATCCCATGATCCCAATTCAAAAGGATTTATTTCGAAAACTGTTGAATTCAAATTAATAACTTTTGTGTTTGGATATCTCCCATCTGCAACAAAAATTGGAAAGGGCATATCATGACTAACAAATGCATCAAGTTGTTGAATTGTCGACCAGGTATATCCAGAACTTTCTTCCAATGACATGTCAATTAAATGAGATGACAACATTCTACCCCATGGATCTGTTAAAGAAACTGAAGTAGAGTCAGATTTATCCTCAACTTCATCTGCAATCTCTTTCCAGTATGCGATTGTCTTGGCTAAATCTAAACCACCAGGATTATACAAATTATGTTTAAGATCCCAAATTCCAGAATTTGGCTCTAAAATATCTTCAATAGAAGTCCAATTGTTTAGTACAAGAGTACCGACTAGCCAACTTCCTCCCGATAATCCAGTAATATATGTAGAAGCTTGAACTAATCCTCCTAAACCGGTCGTATTTGCATTTTCAGTTCTACCATCAAGAGCTGAAAATTGTCCACCACCTGCTAGCATTGCTCTAAGACCACCACCAGAAAACGCCATGCCTATATTAAGAGAAACATTTGATAAGAATTCTTGATAATCAAAATCAGTTAGATTTGCTCTAGCAAAATAGTCCAACATGGCAGCATCAGTAACAATATGTCTTTTTTCAATCCAAGCCTTTTCGCTTGAACTTAAACCATCTGCAGTTCTAACTAAATCTTCTGAAGGACATTCAACAAGACCAGGAGCATAGGAATTTGTTGGCGACCAGGCTGATATTAACGGAGAGAATAAACCAATCAAACAAGTTATTAGAATTAGTTTCATGTTAAGTTGATTTGGCCATATATAATTATAATGATTAGGGTTATCTATTGAAGTTAATTCTTAGAACAAAAAACGGAATTCGATACTCTTAAATATATATTTAATATTTGCAAACGTTAATACTGTTGAGAATTAGCCAATCAACTTAGGTAACATTGTTTCAATTGTTCGGTAAAGGGCTCGTTTAGTTAAATATGAATATATAGGCCTAATGTCATATATTCTTTGTCAAGGCTTAATATTATATGCCAAACAGGTGTACAATATATTTATTTAAAACTTTAATTAAAGGCTTCCAATAATCAATAATTATAATATCACTCTAATATAATGCTCAAAATTTTCACAAAACTAATTATAACTTGATCATATTATTAAGGTCCCGAAAATTCCGCGGAGTATGTTATATATAAAAACAAATTTCTAGTATAAATTTTGATCGGAAAAATTATAGTTTATGTATTTACAGAGTGATATTCTCATAATATATAAGCGCTAAGTTGTATAATTCAAATATTTAACTGTGACCGCAGTTTTTTTTTAACTAGAGATGGTTACGTACACTGATATATATATTACGTCAACTTATTTTTATTGGACATGGCACTCTTGGGCGGTCGACAAGAGGTGGCGCGACTTTTTAGTGTAAATGGTTTTAACAGGCAGTTTAATTTTATATAAATGTTCAATTATAAATCATAGGGCATGAAAATTTATTCCTTTATGATTTAAGAGACTTAAGTAGCAGCTATAACCTTTATTTTGTTTTGGAAAAAATGGTACCTATTTCCTATTTCTCGAGCTTCGGTATCAGTCCTGTCAGCACATAATTGCTCTCGTGTCCCTTATCTAGATACCATTATAATATAATAGTTAGCGGTATAGGGCCTATACCCCACATAATCCCAAGATATCCGCCTCTTCTGTATCAAACCACGACAAAGCGTATTAAGCTTTAAGTATCATATATACGTATATACATATATATATGAATGAATTCGAATATGTAAGCTTTTTCAGCTGGTATATAAGTCTCTATATATTTGGAGGCTGGTCAAATAAATTGTAACAACTAGTAATATTCTTGATCTATTTCTTGCCCATAGTATAATATCCTTCAATGATATATCCCCAATACATAATTAGATCAACAATTCTATCACTTAATTTTTAATGCATATAAACCGATTATACACAATTAATATACACTGAAAATTATGGGATGGCTAATATACAGTCATTTAACTATATTTCAGCCACTTGACCGACTAAATATTCGTACATCACAATATTCAACTACGCGACCCAATACAAGCCTTGTGATGCACTTGATATTCGACTAGATGATTCAGCCATTTAAATTCTGATAAATAATTATCGGCCACATGATGCACTAATGTTAGGTCATATTGGTGAATAAATATCGGGCATGTATACAACATCATTTTTAAAAAAAGTACAAACTCGATACAAAATAAGACTACTTAGTACCTAATTCATATTTGAACGTGTTGATTGGTTTTGGCTCATTTTTTATATTTACTTATAATTATAACGATTAACTATTCATTGATCTTACTCTTTAATTATCAGACGAGAGTTATTGAAACTTTATTAAAGGACAAATGTTAATATTTTTATTTACGAATGAGTAAGTTATATGATACTAAAATCACACATGACCAACAATTAGACCTGGTCGGTATTTTAAAATGGCCGAAACCTAATGTATGATATGACCAGTTTTTTAGTGCTTCAAGTGGCCGATTACATAATTTTAAAGTGGGCGAATATTTACTACATTAAAAAGGCGAAATTATGTGAAATGAATGTACCATAGTTCACTCTATCTAGGTTACGTAAGGAATTACAGTCACGTATGAATGAATTGTAACATATCGTAACATATCACATAATACTTTCTTAAAGAATAAGCTTATAAGGTTTAAATGGGTCCTTTATCCACCATTCAACCAAGCCACCAGGCCATGGGGTGCCCACCATTGGATAAAAATCTAACCTAAGCCAACACCATGTCAATTAATGATTCAAATACCAGCAAATATAGCCGAACGCGGAACTCTTAAAGAACCATCAAATAATGAGGTGGAACTAACAAGCGAAGGCATACACGAATGCTGATACAACCATACAACCACAGCCACAGGTACTTACTTGCATAAAATTCCATTATATAATGAAGTTACATAAGTTACATAATCTAATTTTATTTCCTTTTATGTGCCACGGTCTTTAATTTTATTAGATTACAATTTTACTGCAGATCTGAATCCCTTCCATTTCTATTTAACCTCCTATAGCAGTGAGTCTAGTGACTGAAAAAAAATACTTCCTAATATCCAGCTCAGGGCGCAAGCAGAGTGTAAACTTATACCTACACAATACCTTGAAGTAACGTTCAAACATGTAGTGTATTTACACTCTTCTATTGTTGTTTCTTATATTATATTAGTATTGGAATTGATTGGCCAGACTATAGTTATATGAGAATTTTCTGTTGGATATGGGGGAAATCAATGATACATCAAATTGAAAGAAAATTAAAGGTGCATACCGATTTTGTATGATCCCATTAATTAAAGAATGTGAAGAGATACTCAATTGATTGAAAATTGAAATGGCATAATTATATAATATTGTCACGATCTATAAGCCTCCATAAAAGGAAGTAAAACAATCAGATCTGGATTGATAAGCATCACACATGGATGATTCCCATTAAACTTAGATCCAGCATTAAAACAACAAAAACAAAAGACTTCATTTTGTTTGATAGAGGTTGTCTTGTGTCATAAATAGAATTTGTTTCAGATTGTAGTTTGGATAAAAGTCAAAATTTGTAATAGTGTAATATTCGTGAGGACTTTTGAGGTTAGCCAAAATGTTATTTATCTGTGTCCTTACATATTCCATGTATTCTTCAGCATCTTCACAGCCATACAGTTACCATAAAAGTCATATTTTATTAATTGGATTGTTTGATAACCTTGCAATTGGTTCCAAAATTGGGTGAGAATAAAGTATTAAGATTGGTGGGAAAAAAAGTTCCTCAACCCAAACATATCACTAAAACCAAATGTTATAGATGTGAGGCGCTTTACCTTGTTTAATTAATGTCTTATACTAATTTTTTACCGAAAATGATACTATCGGGAATTACCAACCCATTTATATTTATCCTTTAAAGCTGAGAAAAATCTTCTTATACTTCTTGTGATTTTTATTGATCTTCTCTCTCTCTCCTTTTTGCATTTTCCAAGCCCTTGGTTGTAGAATTATAACAAAACAGTTCCTCAAAATAATAACTTTTGGATATAAGTTTCATACTTCAACAAAGGTATAATATCAATAACCTTCGAACTTTATATTATATTGGAATCAACTGCAGACCAATTCCCAAGTGGTTTATAAAAAATATTATAACCATGGCGAAAACATCAAGGAAACTTAGTCACCAATCATCCCTTCGATCATATGCTTCTAGGCGGTTAACGAGACATAGCACTACACGAAAAACAATTTCGAAAGTTAAGGAAACTTCAGAAGCTACACTGATATATTCACCTAAAGGCACCAAACAATTAAATCAATATGAATTACTTGATAATATTGGCAACGAAAAAGATGATTTAGAAAGATTTATATTCGATGGAGTATCCCCCATCGCACCCAACGGTATGAAAGGAAGGAAAGTAAAACTGGCAAGAAATCCAATAACTGGAGATAAAGTGGTACGTTCATATCAAATTAATGCTTGTTTATACTTGCATTCTTGTCTTATATATAGTTTAAGATCTAACATTTTAAGGCCATAAAAGAAATAGAAAAGATTGTACCACAATTAAGTGGTGAATTACAAAACCTTGGTTCACAAATACAATACAATAACTATCTACGAGAACTATCCATTTTAAAAGAATGCTCACATGAAAATATTATGGCTGTTTATGAGATTATAGATGATGAAAGATATCGAACATTGTATATGGTTACAGAATATCTATCAAAAGGTCATTTAAAATGGGAATCAACACAACGAAGACCAAAAATGGGATTAATTCCAGTAATTCCAATATCAACGGCGAGGAAATATTTCATTGATTTATTATCAGCTATTGAATATTTACATTCAAAAGATATTATACACTGTGATATTCGACCACATAATTTTTTAATTTCAAAAAAAAATGATTTAAAAATCTTTAGTTTTAATTCATTTTTTTTAAAAAATAATGATGATGAAGAAAATAATAAAAATTTTAATATTTCTTTAAAAACTTCAGATGAAATGAGATTTATGGCTCCTGAATTATGTGTTGATTATTATAATCATGTAAATCAATCAAATGATTTATATAATACTTATGTTAACAGCAATAATTCAAATCAATCAATTGGTTTGAAAATTCGAAGATTCGAAAATCCTGAAGCAATTGATATCTGGTCATTAGGTGTTACTTTATATTGTTTTGTTTTTGGTAGATATCCATTCTTGGCAAGAAATAAATTTGATTTGGCTCGTCAAATTGTAACAGAACCTGTTAGATTCCCAACACAGTATAGAATAAATCATGATATCAACAATGCGATTGATTTAATATCAAAAATAATGAAAAAAGATCCAAAAAAGAGAATCACATTAAGTGACATTAGACTACATCCTTTTGTTGTTAACTTAACAATGGATGAAAATAGAGCTAACGAACATATTCATAGTGAATCATTAGACACAGCTATTCAAAAAAGATCAAATTCCATTATAGCAAAGAAAGGTTTATCGAAACTTCATCGAAAAGTGAATCATTTACTAGGCTTTGGTGTTGATGTTCATATAACAACCGAAAAAGCTGAAGAAATTGAAAAAGAAATTCAATTAGAGGAAATACAAAGAATAGAAAAACAGAAAAAACTAGCTACCGAAAAAATGAAACATCAAATACATCTCGTTAAATCAGCTGAAGGTATAAATGATCATGGAAATCACAATCACATTCACAATACCAATCATAATCACAATTATCATCTTAAGAATCTTGTAACTATAAGTACGCCAGAATTAAGATCAATAATTTCAACAAGAAAGCATAAAATTGATGTAAAACATATTCATAATCCACAAATTCAAAATTCATGTATAAATTTAAATGGAATTGGTGATTATTCAATTGATAGAAATAGAGATTCTTATGGTATTAGATCAATTACATCAAGTTCAATTGAATCTACTTTTTCATCGGAAACTGATACTTATTCATCTGATGAACAATATTATAAAAGAAATTACCTATGATAATAAAGATTATAACACAATTATATGGATTTCGCTTGTATTTTTTTTTTTCTACAGAGAATGAAGCTCTAGTACGATCGAAATTGCAATATGATATTCATTTCTAGCCATGGAAAATACTATATAAATATATTAGCTATAAATTAAATATAAATATTTGATTACATATAACTATAAAAGTTGACGCTTACTTCATAGGGAGTCTCTCTGTCCATCTTAAATGTGATACTGTTAAAATACAATCCAATCGAAAGCGTAAGCTACAGTGATATTATTGATAATTATAACATTCGTAGACCAAGATTCATTTTACATTAAGTGTTCCGCACCATATAAGTTATACAATCATTATATCCCATTTAATCTCTACCTTCGGAACTAAGCAGTCAGCATGGCCGAATGTTTAGTCAATACATCAGTGTCGTTCTCCAACCCGGGAGAAATAATACAAATCTTCCGGAACATATATATAGGGTAAAAAACCTTTTTATCAACACAATCTGATGCCTAGAATTCCGTTAGGCAACATTTCTGATATTTCTAATTCTAAAACGCATTTAAATCCGACTGAGCAAATTAAAATTTGTGGTAAGAGTCTGAGAGACCCGTAGTTTCACAACATCCTAACAACCTTATTTCTTTTCACAGAATGGCCATGGAGACTGTTACAGACAAATTCAAACAGTACAGCGATGAAATTGAGAAAACATTCAGTGAAAATAGGCATCAGCTATCCGAGGTGGACCCCAGCATTTTTTTTGGCGACCTTAGTAAGGAGGAAAATTTAAATGAGTTGATAGCGCTTACTAGAAAAAGTATATTCGTCAATAGCAGTGCACTTGTATTACAAAACCTTCTGTGCAATTTACCCATGACAGGTTTGTTTATAACTGGGTATAATGGTATGCCAAATATAGATAGATCAAGTGGTGCTGCTAGAAAGACTGGATCAAG
The DNA here is from genome assembly GCA_001600815.1 of Alloascoidea hylecoeti. Taxonomy (NCBI): domain Eukaryota; kingdom Fungi; phylum Ascomycota; class Alloascoideomycetes; order Alloascoideales; family Alloascoideaceae; genus Alloascoidea; species Alloascoidea hylecoeti. Next base: position 1,026,790 of record BCKZ01000005.1, read on the forward strand.
TGGTGCTGTTAATGTTAATACTAGTTCCAAGATAAATCAAATGAGTGATTATTTTTACACAACTTCATTTATCAATGGTGAGACACTAAAATTCGAAGCAGAAAGTATTTGGTTGGAGACAGCATTATCGCAATTAGATGGCCCTAGAGTAAAAATGACAATGTGTATAATCTTGGATGGTATATTGGATGTCAAACTGGGCCCTCAAGAAAGATTTTCCGAAGCAGATATATCTGCTTTTATAAGTAATAAATTGCTTGATCCTGGTATTCGTTTTTACAATAGAATAACTGAATCTGGTTTAACTTTGCACAGAGAAAAACCTGGAAAGCTAATGATGAGAACTAGAAAAAGAAATGTATCAACAAGATCAGATTTTACTATTTCTAGTAAAAATAACCCTGATATTATCACTATTGAGACGAAAATACCTCAATTAGAAAAAATGGTGGGGGGTGTCAGTGGGTTTAACCCCGATGATAAGTTTAAAGAAAAAGCTAATCAAGTTATCCAACAAGCACTCGCACTTGGAACACCATTTGGTATTCTAAGTGATGGAGTCTTGATCTTTTTATTCGAAATACCATTAGATACAGAATTGAAAGATTATGAAGCAAAATTACCTAATAAAGGATCTAAATATAAGGAACTACCAATCAATTACAAAGTTATAAGAGCTCATGAAAACGGAGTTTTTTTAATATTTTTATTGTTTCTGAAAAAAGCAATTGACTTTTTCAATATTCACACTAGAGAAGAAGTGAAAGAAAAATTACAACATTTTGCGAATTGGTTAGAGAAATCGGTCGAAGAAACCATCATTGCTGAAACTGAATCTCGAGATAAGATGAAAGATTACTTTTTATTTTCTGAGGAATCTAAAAATGTAGACATCACACGGGATATGAATTTAAGGATAAAATTCAGTTCTTTTCAAGAAAAAGATCGGATTCAGCTTTCCAAGCTTCCAAATGAACGTTATCATTCACAGGTACTGCGTTGTTCATCACAGCAACCCTTTTAACCTTATAAGCGGACGTGAATATATTATTAAGTGGATTGACCCGGTCCTTGCTGTTTGTAACAACAAAAGATTGATTAAGTTGGCTGAACCTTGTTACAATTATTACAAAGATGAACTACGAATCTACATGGTGTTATCAGAAAAAACAAATTTAGAGGACATAGTGCCTAAGCTTCATGGAATAGGTTTTTGTACCTTATTTGGTGATAATGGTGAAACCGTTAGTGCAGGATTATTCCTGTTACTAGAATACATTGATGGTAAAGAACCTGATTTTTCAGATGATAAAATATACGAAAAGGCAATGTCAAATTTGAAAAAGTTACACGATGCTGACATAACTCATGGGGACATTAAACTCCCAAACATAAGGGTAACAGACAAACAATATGTGTATTTTTTCGATTTTGGTTTAAGTAGCACAACTAAAGGAGATAAACCAAGAATTACTGATATTAAAAGCAAAAGGGATGAGGAAAAATTATACCGACTCAGGGAAGAAGCTTTAAAAGCAAAAAAATATTCAGCACCAATAATAGAAGAAAGGGAAGAAACAATGGGAGAGGAAGGAAGAAAAAGAAGAAGATTAAATCCATAACCATAATTTACTATTTTTTTTTTATGATTTTACTTTATTTTATTTTATTTTATGAATATTACATTATACCTTGTATAAATTTAAAACATCGAAAATGTACCAATTGCAAACTGATAAGAAGAACTTGAAATACCAAAGAAAAACACGAACTATTACTTTTGATATACCCAATAAACAATGAAAAGAAAATGAAGAAGAAGAATTAATTTATATAATAAATGACAATACTTTCTTAAACAAGATTAAAATACTCTAATAAATTCAGAGCGATATATACCTATACTCTTTGTTTAAAAAATGGGATAATATGGTAAAACATAAACAAATTTAATTAAAACAATCAATATCAGGAAAAAGAAGATCAATTCTCATAAAATAAAACAAAATTTAAAATGTACTATTATATTAATGATATGATTTTGGTGATGAATAAAGAGTAATTAATATGGATATTTTTAAAGAGCAAACTCAATCCTTTTTTTCTAATGAATTGTTGGTTGTTCCTTTTTGTTGTTGTAATATAATATGTGCCATGTTTTTTTTTGAATTTTTGAATTTGAATTTCATTCTTCATGATTACTTCTTTAATGGTGGTAATTTATAATTATATTGATATGGATATGTGACTATTGGTACAGTATGGTACAGTTGCAGCGAGAATACAGATCTACAGAGAGAGACATTATAATACAAGTTAACAAAAACAAGTTTATTGCAATTGCCGCTTCTATAATATATTATTACAAAATACTTTCATCCATTTCTTCATCACTATCAGCTTCATCCTCTATATTTACCTCTTCTTCTTCCTCATTTTCATCAGAATCATAAGTGTAAGATACAGACCTATTTTTATTACGAGTACTTCTTCTTATGGCACCCTTTTCCTTTGACAATTGCCTATTTGCTTTTACTTGTTTTGGTCCTCTTTTTTTAAAGAAGGCCATGCTTCAGTGTATATATCTAGATTGGTTGGAGATTTTAATGGCAGAAAAAAGTTGTCACCGCACGTTCCTACACTAAGCTTCTAGAAGAGGCTTTTAATGAGATTCCTAAGGGTCGCATATTCTAGCAGGATAGCACCATAAAGCTAAAATCGCGATGAATTAGTCTCGTGGAAATGAGACATAAATAGGTAGTAGCGCTCTTTTTGACCCCCAGAACCTCTATCCCCCGTCGGACGTTAGCCATTTATGACATTAGAGGGGGTCAACACGGATATTGAGCTTACAATTTAAATTTATTTACACCATTTACAGAATACTATGCACTACATTAGGAATTATTTAAGGCCTTGTAGAGTATTCAATGGGTACTTACATGTACAATATTGCCAATTTTATTTTTTGGAGGTGTCAAAAAAAAGATCACCAAACATTTATTTTGAACAACTATATATATATTTGGATTTTAAGAAGTTACCATTACAGCTGAGAATTAGGGGAGTCATGATTTTTGGTTAAGTTATTCATTGTGAATCGAGATCGTATTTCCATTTCCATTTGATCATTCTGCTGGTTTAAATCTTGTTAAAAGTACGCGACATAAGTTTATCATGTGGGCCAAATACTCTAAAATATCCCCTAAATTAAGTGGAATGACTGTATAAACTTTAAAAAAAATTTTGAACATTGGTAGAAAAATAAAAATAATAGTACCGTAATTAATAATACAAATAAACAAATAATGATATATATAATAGAAAGAATAAAAACACATTTATGCATGCTGCCTAACAATTAACATAAATGAGGAACTGAATAATTAAAATCAAACACAATCTTTTAAAATTTCTAAAGGCCAAATAATAACACGAAATAAAATGCAATAGCTAAAGCAGAAGTTGATTTTCCTAAATATTTGGTGTCGTAATATAGTCCAGTTAGAACATTTGCGGCTGAGGATATTGAATCATTTATGAGTGTTAGATTATCTGAGCTTATCGAAGTTGAATTGTGTGAAATACTAAATGCTAAAATTGAGCTTGAAATTGAATCTGAAGATATTGGCATTGATGATGCGGTTTTTATAATAATCGACTGTTGTGGCAGTAGTACAATTAGTTTAGATAAAGTAATTTGAAATGAATCTGATAAAGTGCTCAAGTTAGTTGTAACAGGAGTGGACAGAAGTAAAGTAAAATGCTCTGTATTATACGTCTATAGTTTTGAAGCACATAAATCTCTTTGTGAATATGTAATACACTTAGTTCCAATAAACTAATTTAAAATGAATCAAATGAAGTGCTCAAGAGAGTTGTAACAGGAGTGAATGGAAGTAAAGGAAAATTCTCTGTACTATATACTTTTGAAGCACATAAATCTCTGCAAATATTAATATCCCATATACGTAATTAGCTATGGCAAACTTAAAATTGTAGTTAACAATATTACTACAATTGCCATCTATTATTTTCTATATATCTCGATGTAAAAGCATGCATTGTATTTAAGTTTTATTCCGGTTAGCTATCTATCATTAATCATTTACACTTATATACATATAACCTCATGGTATAAAGCCTATTCCCTTGGGTCCTGGTTCTTGCACATGCTATAAATAGTTCGTATAGTCACAAATTAGAGATTTAGACCTAGTAGCTTCCAACTTAAACAACCGTGTTTGCAGTTATGTTTTTTAATATCCTTATGGTTGGGGTTTATATGTTTGATGAACAAAGACAAAAAATATATAAAATATGTATATTTGTTACAATTAATTATTTTTTATATTTAGAATAAATATATTCAGTTATTTAGAATATAGATAGTTTTTTAAACATATTTAGAATATATAAATAATCTACAAGTTCTTTAATATATTTTATATCTTTTACTAATAATGTCAGATATCGAAATGACAGAATACTATGTTTTACATATAAATATGTACATAAGGCCTTATATCCTTATTAATACATGATTCGATTCATTCGTTTCCTAACACTATCCCTCAAGCGAGGTGAAATATGTTGAAGGCATCTTGGAAATCAGCCGTTCAATCAGCCGTTCAATCAGCCGTTCAATCAGCCGTTCGATAATTATTGTGAATTCATTTCTTAAATTGAAGTCTTTAAATGCCACACTAGTAATATTAGCTTCATGTAATTAGGCTAATTTGAATATCATTTTTCTAGTAGCGAGATCTACAGGTATTCGATCTTCATTCGTTCTAAAACTTCCTAGAGCAATAGATTCAATAGATACTATAGATCATTGTTGAATATCGATAGATATTTGCCAAGCATATGCCAATAATATTAAGAATCGCCAAGAATATTTAGATTACTATAAAAGTTAAATAAAAATTCTAATTCATAAATTTTATAGACTGTAAAATAGTTAATATTCAAAAGACTAAGATGACTTCAATATATACACTTCAGTCATAATGCTATACCCTATCGTATACGTATGTCACCTAATAATCTTCTTCATTGGGATAATTCGTCAGAATCATAAGTTTTTAAAAAAAAAACTTTTCTTGAGTTGGTGAAAATAATCGAATAATACTATAGTTAACGTTAGACTTTATATATACGGCTTTATGCGTTGTTGAATAAGTTGGGACCTCAAAATAAAAAGTTTAACGAAAAGAACATATATATACACACAGTGGCAATTGCTAAAGTATAAAGGTATCTTCAATAAGGAGATTTTCTTCTAAACTTGCGATTAAGATTATTTTTTCCCATATGCTACTCATATAGGCAATATATAACTTGGACGAGCAATAACTTGGATGCTACAATATTGTTCAGTTGGAACCGTGAATTACAAAATCAGCACAAAATCTTATTATAGATGCTATCATTAAAATCTACCTAATCCCATAATTCTGAAAATATTTGTTGTATTTTTTTGTTTCGTGAGATTTCTTCCACAAGACTCCTACCATTATCTGAGGTATCTATCTACTCTTGAGGGGCAAGAGGTCATTTGGAGACCTTGATTATGTGTAAAAATGGTTGTACCGCTAATCTAGAACCTTTTCGTGAGCTGGTTGATGAGATGTGTAGGCATGAAAAAACATCCGTCTCAAACATGCCCCCAAGGAACGGGATAACAAAGCCTTATTGTTCTGCAAAATATCATGCGCTGGACATTGCAAGGCACAAGGAACTGAAAGTTAGATAGTTGGTTAAACCTTATTTAATCCTTATTATCTTTATAAAATTATGATCTAGTTTAGCTACTTTTTTATATTTAAAAATATGTAAAATAAGAAATATACTTACACCATTACGTTTGAAGAATTAAACAGAAAGTCAAAGAGAGCTCTAGAAATTTTGTAAAGATTAAAGAATGAGAAATTAAAAAACGTTTTACTATAAAGCGACATCTGGTGGCGTTGTAACAATACATACATATGGATTGAAACACTCTTCTTCACTGCCAGGCTCGGACCAAACGCTCTCTCTGAACCCCTCAATGATATTAGAAGAATTTAATCATTTTCTCCTTGTATAGATAATGCTGGTATAATTCTTTTTTTTTTCCATCGGTTGTTATGATTCTGGTGCGTAGAAGTTCTTTCTGAGGAGTGTGGAACGCCATCTACTATTATCGAGGACTACGTGCTTCTATATAGGTAAAAAGCAGTACCAGTTATCCATTGTTTCTCCCATCTGGAAGCCTATTTTATCACAGTTATGAATACACTGCGGCTGCCAATGATATTCAGTCATTAAGACACTAAGAGCTTTATATTCAATTACAAGTTCCTTTTTATTACTACTAATTAAGTATTAAGAAACCGATATGGGTCTAATCCCATTTTTTTGATGTGATTCCTTATGGGAAAGTCACCCGCTCGCCCAATTATCATTAGTGACGTTCTTTATTGGGTTTTTTGTGGTAGGTAATCATGTCCTAAATTGCTTCGGCCGCTCAATTAATCTATGAAAACAATAAAGCAGTTCTTTCTCAGTCGTCTCCTCTATTTTTTGCCTAGTTGAGTAGCAAGTTGGTCAGTTATCAGTTAAAGCTGAGGATGCGGATTGTACCCTATTGATACAATATTGGAGTGTTCAACAACCGGACGGCGTCCCTAGAATTATATTCAATCGATATTCAAGACTATTGCTTTCCATGGGTTTCAATCTACTTGTTGCCAGTATCTTAAAGTAAATGCTTTGAGAGTTCTTTTGAAGTTTCCCAATGTTGGTGCTTCTGTAGTGGATTCGGATAATCCTTAATGATAATTAAATCAGGTTTAAATCAGGTTGAAAATGACGAGAAGCTGGTAACAAATCTCATCAACAACCACCGGTATCAAAAGAGAGAATTTGTTACAATATATTAGGAGGTAAGAACAAAGGCTATAAGCACTAAAAATAATCTTTCTGGATTTTCAACGACTGCAATATGACATTTTGACACCTTCATAATAATTTTTTTTTTGGAAACGTTTGGGAAGAGGAAACAAAAATATTTTTTGAAGAAAAAATCATTTTCTATAAATATTTCATTGAAGAATTGAAATATCCATAGTTTGTAAAAGAAAAATTTTGAAATATAGTTAGAGAAACTAAAAACTAAAAACTAAAAACTAAAAACTAAAAACACATGATGAATTATGTGTCAAGGGAGATATTGGATGTATTACTAAAGAAGGTTGAAGTGTAACTATCGCTTTTTTCATATCTAGACTATATCGGTATTAGTGATATATTTAGCATTATGATCAAGATTTAAAATTTAGAAAGAGGCTGAAATTAAGTGGATCGAAGAAACTTAGAAGATCAAAAATGGAGAACTCACTTCGTCATTTAGCGTAGCATGTCTGACGACATGGATGAACTATAATTCTATATTTTGTATGGGCTGTTTCAAAGGGACCCTTATGCATACTCCCTGCATTGGTTTCCATCTTGTGCGACAATCTTGTGCGACAATCAGAAAAAAACATTATCGGTGCTGTTGATAACAGAATTCTCTGAGCTATATCAGAGAGATATAAATAGAACGGACCACTGGCACGGTTGATAGCCTCTATAGAGATAGTTTTACTCTTAATATTGAGTCACGAACTTAGTAACGTGTTCAGATTATTCGTTACCAGTCGTCAGATACTGATTGATTGCGATATTTTATTTTTTATATAGCAATGTATAGTAATTCTTTACATTCATTTCTATAGTTTCTATAATTAGAGTTGAACTGTTAACCACATTCAGGAATGAAGTGAAAATTTTTACAATAATATCGATTCTTTATAATATAACTCTATTATTGCATTTGGGACCGGACATACCAAAAAGAGTCGCACGGCCTTGTGAGCTAGAGGAAAAATTAATTTTTAATTATTAAGCTAAACTTAGTTGAATATTGGATTATATTTTCTATTATAATTAATTCATTCTATCTAATCAATTATGGCTATGAAGATAATGAATATCCGATTGGGAAAGTGTTTGTAATTGGAAAGATCTTCTAATTTCTATCTAACAGCTATTTTTTAATACATCAAATTGTTAATAGCTGGTTCAATGATCTCGGTTTGTATGTATAATAATATCGGATTCTCAGTTTACGTAGAAAGTCGTACCCACAAATGACTTATTAATCAGTATACCTGCAGAACTTTTCCAATTCGTAAAAATCATTTCTGTGAAAATCATTTCTGTGAATATAAATAAGCACCGTAAAAAACCAAAACAGTACCAATTATAATCCCACCATTAACAGGATTTCCGAAAATCCAAATAGATAATAATAAACTTGTAAATTTTCTAATATTTAAAATGATCATAACTGTTAATGCAGTAGTATTTCCAGCTAAATTTTGAACACCTCTAATACACATATATTGAGTAGCAGTTAATAATAATAAATTTAGTATTTGTTTTGATAAATAAATTTCTTTACCAAAAAATCCTTTAAATAAAATTGTTAAAAAATTAATATTTATTGATGGTTCTGAATTCCATAAATCCATAAATTGTTTAATTGCACTTTTTGAAATAAATAAAAAAAATGGTAATGCTAAAAAATGTTGAAAAAATAAATTTTCTCTCCAATGTTTTCCATATAATTTATAAGTATTTTCTAAATATAATGCCATTATTGACATTAATATAGAAGATGTAAATAAAACACCAATACCAAAATAAAAAATTAATAATTCTTTAAATTCATCAATTTCTTTAATTTCTGTTGAATCTGATGATAAATTTTTTGTTTTTAAATCAATTGCTTTTTTTGTTGATGATTCAGATGATGATAAAGTTGCAGCAATAACTCCTAATGTTAAAATAATTGATGCTAAAATTTGTTTTTTTGAATATCTTCTACCCATAATATATCCAACAATTGTAGTTGTAACAACACCACTTGATCTAAAAATAATATGTAAAGGAACAGAAATATTTAAACCAAAAGCAATATTATTCATTAATGAAACAATAAAATATAATAAAACATTAATTATCCATCTTTTTAATGGAACTTTTGATTTTTTAATAAATAATGGAGGATTTGAAGAATCAAAAAAATGAATATAACCTTCTAATGCAACGAAAAAAAATTGAAAAAAAGTTATAATACTATAAGTATTTGGAAATTCGGATATAATTGATTCGGATGCATAAATTGTTGAACAACAACCACCAAAGATTAATGATAATATTAAGATCCATTCACCAATTGATGATTGAAATAAACCTTTTAATAAACCAATTCTTGATATTCTATTTGATATTTCTATTGGATTTACTTGTTCTGGTTGTTGATTTTTTTCATTTAAATATTCTGGATTAGATAAAGTATTTTGTTCAAGATCGTGATCATAATCATTATCCATTAAAGGTAGTTTATAATCTTTATCTCCTGAAGTTTCTGACATTTTTTTTTATGATATGAAAAAGAAATAAAGAAACAAAATGTGTCACAAGATAAGAATATAAATAATGAAGATCATAAAATTATAAATAAAATTATAAATAAAAATAAAATTATAAATAAAATTATAAATAAAAATAAAATTATAAATAAAAATAAAATTATAAATAAAATTATAAATAAAATTTTATCTTTTTTCAGGAACCAACATATAAAAGTATTATAATCGGTAATTATAATTATCAATTTATCATCAATTATATATATATATATATATATAGGGTATAACTTTATTTCAAAACTGTTTAATTTTTGATAGACGTACAGTACAGTACAGTACAGTACAGTACAGGTACATTAAGATTTATATATATATAAACCTTAGCCATGTTTAATACATATTTCTAGTTTATCTTAATACTTTATCATCATCCCTTAATTATAAAACTAATAAACATGGATCCTGAAAAGTAAGGATTTCTTTGAACAATTTGTGGAAGATGATGTTGACACTAACGCCGTGGATAGATTTTATATTTTAGTTACTGGTGGAGCAGGATATATTGGATCTCATACAGTTGTTCAATTAATACAATCTGGTTATAATCCAATAATAGTAGATAATCTTTCAAATTCATCATACGAATCAATAAATAGAATTGAAAAAATAACACAAACAAAAATCCCATTTTATAAAATTGATGTTCGAAATTCAAAAGAATTATCAAAAGTATTCTCTACATATGATAAAAAAATTAAATCAGTTATTCATTTTGCTGGATTAAAAGCAGTTGGAGAATCATCAATTTTACCATTAGATTATTATGATAATAATGTTGTTGGCACAATTAATTTATTACAAATAATGAAGAATTTTAATGTTAATGAAATTGTTTTCAGTAGTTCAGCTACAGTTTATGGAGATGCAACAAGGTTTAAGAATATGATTCCAATACCGGAATATTGTCCAACAGGACCAACAAATCCATATGGTAGAACAAAACTAATAATTGAAGAAATTTTGAATGATTTTTATTTATCATCGGCTAGGATCAAAATTGCAATATTAAGATATTTCAATCCAATTGGAGCCCATAACAGTGGACTAATCGGTGAAGATCCATTAGGTATACCAAACAATTTACTACCATATTTAGCACAGGTTGCCATTGGCCGAAGGGACAGATTGAATGTTTTTGGAAATGATTATGAATCAATTGACGGAACACCGATCCGGGACTACATTCATGTCGTTGATTTAGCCAATGGACATATAGCAGCGCTAAAATATTTGTCATCATCGAAGGTCGGAGATACAGGGGTTTACAGAGAGTGGAATTTAGGCACGGGGAAGGGATCGACAGTTTTCCAGATGATTGAATCGTTCAGCAGGGCCGTTGGGAGAGATGTGCCCTATTCGGTAGTCGGGAGACGGGACGGAGATGTTTTGGATTTGACGGCCAATGCTGCGAGGGCCAACGAAGAGCTCGGGTGGAGGGCGGAATTGAGTGTTGACGACGCATGCGCTGATTTGTGGAACTGGACCACGAAGAACCCCAATGGATACGGAGAAAGTAAATAGTAAGTACCAATGTGTAAACAGCCCAAAATACTCAAGATACTCAAGATACTCAAAATACTGGCAATTATAATAAAAAAAAGTCGTGAATGGTTCGTGTTTTTGTTTTTGTTTGCTGTCAGGGCCTGCTGCACGTGTTCCACACATGGCCAAATGAGGCTTGCTGCTGGTGTGCATGCAGATGATAATAAGGCTGTCTATATAAATCTTTGATTCATTTCCTTTAATGTTTCTGTTCTTCGTATCCATTCACATCCAGGATGATTTCTAATTCCCCTTGGTTTCCCAAATTCGTGCTTTTCACTTTGTCTCTGTGCATATTAAATCTGATATATACAACCTCATATCTCACTTATTCTTTTTATAAGAAGAATGACTATGTATCAATACATCCAATAAATACCAAAATTCATCACCATATAAATACAAATGTAAATGCAACAGTAGATGATTATCTCAAAATTTATCAAAAAAAATCAAAAGATGATACTACTAAATCAATACAAGAAATTTTAGATTTGAATATAAACTCTTATTTTAAAGATCCAATATATGATTTAATTCCTGAAAATTTAATCACTCTCATAAATAAATCTTTCCCATTAACTTTTGATCAAGAATCTCAATTAAGAATTTTTTTAAATGAACAAATTAATGATTTAAAAGAAGAAGAAAAAATCTCCCAAGAAAAAAATTATAAAACAACTGATTTATTTAAACTACATCGATTAAATAGAAAAGCAACTTTACGTGATTTTTTAAGAAATTTAATTCCAATTCAATTTAATGAAAATGATTATGATTTAAAAACTGGAAAATTAGAACCTTCTGGTTTAAAAATTGCAATTGTTTCTGCAACCGATGGAAAAGGTGCAAAATCAAAAAATATGTTTAAACAAGTTTATCAAAATAGACAAGAATATTGTGATTATCATGGTTATATTAATGCATGGTATAATTTATCTCATTATGAATATCCAAAAGATCGTGGAAGAGAATGGGGGAAAGTTGAAGTTATACGTAAAGCATTTGATGATTTTCCAAGTGTTGAATGGGTTTATATTTTAGATATTGATGTTATTATAATGGATTATGAAATTGATTTAGCTGAATTGGTTTTACATCCAAAAGCTTTAAAAAATAGATTATCTTATGCAAAAACTTTAAGAAGAGATTATGGTGGGAGACCAAGATATGTTAATCAATTATATGGTATATTAGAAGAAGAAGAAGATAATTTAAATAATGAAAAAAATTATTTAAATTTTAATGGTACAAAACATATTTCATTAAATGATTCTATAAAAGAATCTGGTTTTGAAAATGGTTTAAATGATTTACCACCAATTGATTTAATAAAAGATGAAGATATTTATAATATTGATGTTATAATGGGTCTTGAATTATCTGAAACAAATACTGGTTCATTTTTTTTTAGAAGATCTGATTTTACAAGACATTTTTTATCATATTGGGATATACAATCATCATTGGATTTAAAACTTTGGTTAAAAGAACAAAGTTTAATTTCTGAAGTTGTTGTAAATAATCCAATATTAAGAAAAAAATTTGGTGTTGTTTCAATAAAAACAATTGGTCCAATATTAAATATTCATCATAATGATTTAGAATATACTTGGACAGAAGGTGATTGGATTATTCATTTTGCTGGTTTCCCAATGGCAAATGGTGAACAATGGAGTAGATTTTGGGTAAGAAGAAGAAGAGTACCAATACAATATAGAATAAGTGGTATACCTGAAATAAGATCTCCTGAAGGTTGGTTAATTGAAGCATATCATAAAGAATCAAGACATAATGAAACTATACCAAAAGATCAATTAACTCCATTAACAATTGAAGAAATTGAAAATTTAGAAAATTTTAAAATTGATTTATTTGAATTAAATGAATGGACAAATAGAAAAATTAAATATAATGGATTAAAAAATGATGAATTTGAAAAAAAATATAAATATCTTAAAGATATTATTGATCGATGATATATAATAATAATATAATGACATAACATATAATTTAACTTATCTAAATTAACTGGGTAATTACCATAACACGTTTTTTTTTACTATTTTTTTTTTTTTTAGTTCCGTGCACGTGAATTGATTGTCCGTCCGTAGTTAAAATGTATGGATGTTTTTGTTATTCTTAAGCTAGTAATAATAATTATAATACAGGGGTTCCCCCAAAGGGCACTTTTTTTACTTCTTCATACTCTTTATACGTTTTTACTCTTATTTTTATTCTTGGAATTAGATGGTTTCTTCAAATCCGGGAGTTCATCGTTCATCAACTGAAAGTTTTAAACTTGAACTTTTATGTTCATCAAGTGATGATACTGATAAAGATTTAGAGCGTCAAAACCATTCTACAAAAATTAAAGATGTTAACCCCGAAGAAACAAGTTGGAAATCCCGTTTTTTAACAAAAGGAAAAGATACAATATCAATGGGATCATTTTTAAAAGGTTTATTTGGTGTTTCCGTTGGTGAATGGATTTTAATACTATCGTTAATTTTTGGTGGATGTTGTTCAAATATTTATGCTATTGAGGCAATTGTTTCCGAACTTCCAGACAGTGGAATATTAATTACATTTTGTCAATTTTTATTCGTTGCTTTAGAAGGTTATATTCATTTTTTTGATTCTTCAAACCCAAAAGGTTTGTTTATTAAAAAACCAAAAGTTCCAATGAAAAGATGGTTAATTATTGTTGTTTTATTTTTTACTGTGTCAATTATGAATAATTTAGCTTTTGGTATGAATATTTCGGTTCCTTTACATATTATATTTAGAAGTGGTGGTGCTGTTATGACAACTATTGTTGGATTTTTATGGGGGAAAAGATATACGAGAAAGCAGGTTTTTGCAACTCTTATATTAACGATTGGTGTCACACTTGCAACATTTGCATCATCATCATCATCATCATCATCATCATCGAATTCAACAACAATTACTTCAAATGAAAATCAAAATCAAAATGATTCAGATAAAATAATTGAAGAAGATGCTTTTAAAGAAATGTTTAAATTTTATTGTGGTATTGCAACTTTATCAATAGCAGGAATTTTAATGTCAATAATGGCTCTTTTTGTTGAAAAAACTTATGCAATTTATGGAAAACATTGGAGAGAAAATTTATTTTTTCAACATTTTTTATCATTACCATTTTTTTTATTCATCAGTAAAAATATTTATTTAAATTTTTTAAATTTATGGAATTCAGAACCAAAAATTTCATTATCAATAATTGGTTTTGAAAATTTAACAATTCCAATTCAATTTTTTAATTTATTACTTGTTACAATTACTCAATATCTTTGTGTACGTGGTGTACAAAATTTAGCTGGTAATACTGGTGCTTTAACTGTTATGATTATCTTAAATGTTCGAAAATTTGTTAGTTTATTATTATCAATTTGGATTTTTGGAAATCCTGTTAATTTAGGAATATTAATTGGGGCTGTATTTGTTTTTATTGGTGTTTTTTTATATTCTAGATAATTCACCTTAATTCACTCACACTCCTGTAAATTAATTCACTTCTACTTCTACATTAGATATTAATCATAATCATGATATTTATAATTAAAAGACATATATTAGTATAAACCATAAATATAACTTAGTTACTTTTAAATTACAACACATATAATATAATCATAGATATATATAATCTTTATTTACAATTATAAAATTATAAAATTGAAATTGACTCTCATCGCATATCTGTAATATATCTTGATTAAAAAAAAAAAAAAAAAAAAAACAATGAATTAATTATAATAAATAATTATATATATAAACACAAAAATCTTCAGATGATTATATATCTTTGATGTATTGTTAAACAATATACCATGTAGGTTTATATCATGGTAGTATGATTATATTTCGAATTTTGTTATTGACAATTTCAGGGATATCAAAATTTTAGCTATTTAATGGTTAACTCCTTGTATTGCTACTGGTATAGCCTTGAGGCTACACCTATATATATTACAATGATGATAAAAATTCATTTGACTTGACCGCTGTCCACTATTGTTCAAGAAGCAGTTGATGATTTCGAGACAATTGCCCTTGCTGCTGGTTCAGATTATTGGTTTGTAATTCTTGGTGCAATTATTGAACATGGATTTTGTACTTTTGGTGCTGTTATTGGTGGGAAATTATTGGTATTGGCTTCAAGAATTAGTATGAGAACTGTTACAATTTCTGGTGCTTTAGCATTTCTTGTTTTTTCAATTGTTTATTTTTATGAAGCTTTGGCAATTAAAGCATAGGTTTAGATCTTATTAATAAGATTAAATCATTTGATACATTTATAATATGGAATATAGTTATTTGCATCATATTAAAGGAGACTACATATTTTTCTTTCTTTCTTTCTTTTTAGAATTGATATTAATTATAATGGATTCATTTTACATACTTTGGCTATAGATATATGAAATTATAGAATATATAGTAATAATAACACCTACATACAGCACCACTCTGTTCCCTTCTTATAATCTCATCTAATACAAAGCGATATCGATCTCACTCACTGTACCTGCTATACCAGTAACTTATAACCAGTATAAACACAAGGAATTTTACAGTAACATTAATATTAGTTCTTTGATTTTGTTGTTGGAAGTATGATAACAAATTATCCCATTTAAGTACCCTTGAAATAGTCACATGATACCGGATATCTCTATATCTCAATTTTAAACATATATTCGAAACTATCAAGTTACTGTATTTCTATTTTACTATGTAATTGAGGGTTAAAGTTGATATTACTATATTATTAAATTTATTTCAATTTAAATTTCTTTAAGCAACAATATTTTCATTAGATTATAAGTGTTTTAAATATTTTTTCCTTAAATTTTTAGTAAAAGTGGATAGTCTTTTCGAATCAGCACAAATCGAAAAAGTAGGGCATATTTTTAATTTTTCTTCTTTTGAACATTTAAATTCTTTAAATAATGTTAAATCATTTAAATTCCAAATCTTAATACTCCAATCCCACTAATAKATATGATTTTATTATTAGCTGTAAATAATGCCATTGTTAATCCATTTGATAATTTTTTTATTTCTTTTGTTTGTAAATCCCGAACTGTTATTTGAAAGTTATCACCAGCAATTAAGTATTGATCTGTTACTATAAGAAAATGTTCAGTAATATAATCGAATTGTTGAATAACTTGACCAGTTTCAATATTCCAAGATCTAACAACTCCCAATTCACTACTATATTATAAACGCAAATACCAAAAAAGGAAATTACTGCCTTTTTTAAACAGTATTGAAAGTTAAATTGTAGTTGATGTTTTAAATTAACTTGATTTCCAAACTTCAACATAATCATCATTACAACATACAATATAATCATTGTATAAAACCACATCCCCTACTGATTGTTTTAATAGTATCAAACGATCTATTGGTCGAAATCTGGTAATTGCCAAATTATACAATACCCATCAGATGAACCAGAAACCAAATATTTATCATTAATATCCATACAACCAACTGGACTCAAATGAAATTTAAGATTGATATCTTTTGTTACCTCCATCAAATGCCTTCTAAATGAATAATTTTTTAACCTCTCAAGATTTAGTACACCTAATTGTTTTAAAATATCAAGATTTCGTTCACCTAAAACTTTTAAACATCGATAAGTTTCATTATCCCAAATTTTTATTGTACAATCATCTGAACTAGTTAAAATCCAGTTTTTAAAAATTTTTACGCAATTTTTTAATTTAGAATGAGCATATAATCTATATTGTGTAAATTTATCGTTTTTCCAATTTAATTCCAGAAGATAGCGTTCTTTATACAATTCATACCATCTGTTTCTGAATCTTCATTATAGTATTTCCAAGATTTTTGTTCTTGAAATTTTGATCTCCATATCTCATTATTTTCAGCCATTTGTTTCCATGATTTAGATACCCTTCTACAAATGAGTAACGTTGTTGTTGATAAATCTAAGAAGATTTTTTCAAATATTTTATTAGGGAGATTGGAAACAAGATCGATTGCAGTCTCAAGACTAAGTGGTATTTTTTACTATTTGTAGCTAATGATATTACTGGGGATGCTTTATTTGCAAAAAGAATATCTATCTGCTTTGTGTAGATGGTAAAATCATTATATTCATGATTATACTAAAAATTTAAGGAAAAAATATTTAAAACACTTATAATCTAATGAAAATATTGTTGCTTAAAGAAATTTAAATTGAAATAAATTTAATAATA